>CM076578.1:594483374-594954629 GCA_034641835.2 Pinus albicaulis | reverse complement strand
AACCATATTGGTTAGCCATTATCAACCACAACCAACCATTGCTGACCAAGGGCCTAATAATCCCAATGGTTTAATATTATAAACCCAAAGACTTAGTAAACCCAAAGGATAAATATTATAAACCCAAGGGATCAACAAACCCAAAAGATCAATATTAAAAACAAAAGGGATTAATAAATCCTAGGAATTAATATTTTAAACTCAAAGGATTAATAAACCAATGGGATCATTTTTTTTTAAATAGAATGTGTAGCAATTTTGATTAATAAAACTGGAAATAGGCCACATATGTATATCAATGGATTCAATCCTGATTAAGCAATGTACTAAAGCTAGATATTGAATCTCTCGACAAATCAATTGTGGAAATTAAACACAATCGCCAATCACAACAAGCGAAGAAAGAAACAAATGAAACCACAACACAGATAATTTCCTGGGGAAATCTTGTTGCTCAAAACACCTCTATCATATATTGTATATTCCACAAGGAATCATGAAACAATTACAATGCACTCTTCTCACAAGAGTCTCTTGCACTACGCACATCGTCTCCACCTTTGATCCGGACAAAATTGGGCCAACACTTAGCCAATTCTTATCTGTCTTCGCTGCCTTGCTCACGTGATACAGTGAATTCAATCCCTATTCTTTAGGAATTTCCAACCTTCCTCAGCCCCATAGTATCATGGGCATCTGTGTGTTTCAGCGCATGCAGGCGACTGCTAATATCACAATGATAGTTATCTTCATCTTAACCTTTGTCTCAATTGGGTCTCCACTCGGCCGACATGCATGCAACTATTAATAGTAAATCATCGGTTGCATGGAAGGTCATAGATTGTGAATTAAATGAATTTAATTCACTTGATCTTTCACTAGTGAAACAGCAGGTTACAACTAGTTTGAGCTGACTTTAACTCACCTAAATGAGTTAGCTGTGTTCTCTGCTTCAACTAATCTTCTTTTATAAATTCAAATTCCATAACTAATATAATTACTGCATTCCTCACCAACTACCACTCGTAAAAAATGATGAAATTAATGACTAGGTGACTAAAAAAGTTAGTCACCGCTATTATTTCAAGTGAATTACTACTAAATTTGAGCAATTTTAAGTAACCGAACTAAAAATGACCAACTTAAATGACTAATTTAGTCTAAGAATAAAATATACGACTAGATAATAAGTGACTAAACTAAAAACGACTAACTTAAATGACTAATTTAGTCTAAGGATAAAATATATGACTAGATAATAAGTGACTAAACTAAAAGTGACTAACTTAAATGACTAATTTAGCCTAGGATTAAAATATATGACTAGCGTAATAAGGGACAAAATTAATAATGATTAATGTAAATCACTATTATAGTCCAAGAATAAAAATATGACTAGTACAACAAGTATATGAATTATTTATTTGTGTCAATAATTTTTAATTGTGTCACGCCATAAATGGAAAATTGCAATTTTGATATCGAAGTGTTGCATTTCACCACAAGATTCTCTAAATCCATTTGCAGTGTTAAAATTCTCTCAGTTGTGTCCAATACTCTTTCCATTAGGTTTTTGATAAGTACTGGATGACAGTTCTACAAGAAACATTAATGTTGGATACCCTACCCCTCATTTACCTCAGAGTGATAAATATACCCATGATTCCCCTTGCCACCATGAGTTCCTGATCCGCCCCGATGACTGATTGGCTACCCGCACCCTGTCCTGCCCAGCTCGCCCAATCACTACACAATGCTCTCGTAACACCGAAAGTGCTCACCAACACGACTTCACCTGACGCCTTTGACTCGTTTGCCCGCTATGGGGCACACACCCGTTTGACGTTGCCGCTCATCACATTTGCCAAAACGCACGACTCCGCCCACCGCTACACGATGCGCCCAAGGTGGGCATTCGCCAATATGGCGTGCCCAATATTGCACATCGTCGTCGCACATTATACCCTAGTTGGGCGCCCGTCGCACCCCCCACCACTTGGTCGTCGCAACACTAACTCGAGGGTGTGACACTCCCTCATCCTCACTCCACTTGTATTTACTCATGTGAGACACCTTCCATATGACGTTGCTCAAACTTCACTCCCATTGGAGAGTGCATGAACCTTTTTTATACTAATAATAATAATAATCTAATTTTAAGGTCACGTCGACCAAGCCAAACACCAAATTGGTGTATGAGACCCCCTTGTTTGTGGGACAAGGGACCCACCTCCGCATAGCCATTTGACTGCTAAGTTTACGAAGACATCATACTCTACCCCCTCTGGTTTTGAACCTATGACCTCTTAAGAGGAAACACATACTCTTAACCATTAAGCCTACTCAAGCCTCACACACATATAATTTATTTATAATATGTTTAACATACATATATTGTGTGACTCCAATTTAACATATATATATTATTTGATATGAACCTTTATTAATTTATTAAAATAATAAATATCAATATTTATATTTTATTGAATTTATTAAAATATTAATTATCAATATTTATATTTTATTTGTTTTAATTATATTATATAAAATAAAATTTTAAATATAGTGTGATTTTATATTTAATTAATAATCAAAATAATAAATATTAATATTTTAATTATTTAAAAAAATTTGTTTGAACCTTTGTAAAAATGGAAGTAGGCATTTGAAAAATGAAAGTAAGTTTTAATTATTTAAAAAAAATTGTTTGAACCTTTGTAAAAATGGCATGCCGCATTCGAAAAGTGGAACTAGGCATGCTACATTCGAAAAGTATAAGTAAGTTCTAATTATTTAAAAAAAAATGTTTGAACCTTTGTAAAAATGGCATGTTGAATTCGAAAAGTGGAAGTAGGCATGAGTAAGTCTTGATTTTATAAAAAATACCGACTTTGAAAACTCGCTGTTCGACTGGTTCCGGAAGACGGAGTTTTGAAAGTAAGTCGAACATTGGCATGCCGCATTCGAAAAGTGAAAGTAGGCATGCCGCATTCGAAAGTGGGTCATGCATTTAAAGCTATCCATTTATTTAACAACTTAGAATGATATAATACAATTTTAAAATAAATCTCCTCTTCACATGAGTTCACTTATCAATTAAGTCAATGTCTAACTCTTTGCCAAATAGTATATGATAAAAAGAAATAGACCAACCATTTTTTATGGGAATATTAATTGAGAATTAATATGACTTGATTTTTATGATAAAAAGAAATATACCAGCCATTTTTGATAAAAATATTAAGTGAGAATTGATGTGAATTGATTTTGATAAGCTCACTTTCCTCCCTCCCACTTTATTCAATCACACACATGCGTTTGACGAGATAATAATCCCTCCACCTCTTTAATCGATAAGTGTCCACAACAAAAGTGGAAGTAAGTCGAAGTAATGAGTTTATTTCATAAAAAATATTGACCAGATAGTATTTCCTCCACCTTTTTAATCGATAAGTGTCCACACAACAAAAGTGGAAGTAAATCGAAGTAATGCGTTTATTTGATAAAAAATACCCACTTTCAAAACTCGTTGTTCGACTGGTTTAGGAAGATGGGGTTCTGAAAGTAAGTCGAAGTCGAACATTTGCATTGGCATGCGTTGATTTCATAAAAAATACCGGTATGAAACTCGAATTTGAAAGCCCAAGAAAACTTGTTGTTTGACTGGTTCAACTGGTTCAGGGTTTGAGGGCACGCTGAAGTTTGTCAAAAGTCGAAGTTTCAGAGTACGCTGAAGTTTGTCAAAAGTTGAAGTTGGGGATAGACGAGGTTTTGAGGACATGCCACATTCGAAGTCCGTCAAAAGAGGAAGTCCAGAGAGGTCATGGTTGATTTCACCAGTATGAAAGCCCAAGAACAGAAGAAAACTATCTGTTCTTACCCGGACTGGTTCAGGAAGATGAGGTTTTGGGTTTTTGCCGCCATGTAGTTGGTTCTAAAATAGCAAGATATTAGGCTCACTTCACCACTGGACCTGAGCATGGAAGGAAGGAAGAGAAAGGAGAGGAGATGGACCCACCCAATGAAGACTGATTTCGCTATGGAGGGACTACCTGGATCGGAGCAATAGGATCGCCGATAGAGAGTCTCATTGACAGGAGATCACCGATAGAAGCCTGTGCTCGCCGAAGATGCGCAAAAGAACTACGAGACATACGCGTTTGGACTGTAACTGTTGGACTCGGTAAGGGCAAGAGGTAAGGAGGAAGAAGGAACGATGCGATGTTCCATCAGTGTGGTATAGGAACTAACTAAAGTTTCGATAGGTGTAAATCTTAACAATATATGGTATTCTGTCGGTCTGTGTTTCCGCCTCACCTCAAACTCCATACGATCACCTAAATATGTCTAGATAAGCCCAAGTCTGTAGAGAGATTTTGTATTGAGTTTGGAGTTGACTTGTGAACGTGAACATCCCAACTCGATCCTCTTGAGCAATAGAAGCTTGTTAATGGGTCCTCCTTTTTTCACGTAATGAACAACAAAGCGTGTAATCCACCTGACTGATGACCTCAGTAGCAGAGCCTAAAGCAGTAGTTTCAGCTGTTTAAGCATTCGTTGATCGCAGGGCCAGTAGATTCGGTTGACTTAGCTGCAGCTACGCCAAGAGCCACCATGACAACAGAAGCAGAGACGGAGACAGTGAAAGACGCAGGAGCAGTTCTAGGTCCAGATGAAGCAGTCGTTTCAGCAGCACCAGCAGCAGGATAAGTCTAAGCCTAAGCAGAGTCAGATCCAAATACAAATCCTTAATAAGCAGAACCTGGAGCAGATTCAATTTTAGATAACAACTGGATGAAAACTGGGCGTGCTGGTTATTTGGCGCCAAATTTTTGCTCTTGGCGGGAGGATTTTTGCTGTTGGCGAGAGGGTTTTTTTGGGCTGCGAATTTCTATATAATTACAGGTTTTATCATGGATAAAAAAACATTATACAGAACTTGGAGGCTTTTGAAGAGGCGAGCAACAACAAATTCACAATTGAAGTTTGCATACCCAGAGTCACAGGTTAGTCGGATTTTATATTTTTCTATTTCCTAGCTTTGTATTTGCTCTGTTTGTTTTAAGATATTGTTGATTCATACAATTTTTTTTGGGTAAGGATCATGGATTTCAAGGGGTCAACGCTGGTCCACTTCGGCTTTCAGAACTGATATTTTTCACTTATTTATAAGCCTCCAAACCAGTTTCTATTGCCCTTATTTGCTCACTGTATATGTTGATTTAGATCTAAGAAATGTATTGTTTATGACTTGGCACTATCTTCATATTGCCTTATATCAACAATGTACACCAAATGGTTCAATTGAAAACAATGTATCACACTGAGTTCCATTTCGCTACTATAGAATCTAAATTCTGACGACATTGGTGCAAACTCATTCACTGTTCTCAAATAGTTCTTCATGATTGTAAAATTAAACATCACAGTTTCCCGTTGCTTCTTTAACAGAAGCCTTCTTTGTGAAAAGAGACTCCTCCCTCTAGCTTGTTTTGTGAGGAGACTCTGCAAAGGCCAATTTGCAGCATCCTCTATTGTGCCTTTCTAGTAATATCTAAATTTCAACTGTTCATTTAAACCACTTCTACATTCAGTACTTTCTTTTCCATAATGACTTCAAAGTTGAAGAAGGCTAGGCTTCCAACATTGCCAGGTTCTCGTATGGTTATTTTGCATGGGCCTTTGGATAATAGTTAGCACTTGCCTCAACAATTGGGCTAAGGTTTGATGACACTATCATAAGAAACCATATAAATCCCACAATTTGGGCACATCATACATTGTCATGGAAACTATATGATTTGGCTAATGTTTCACTAGATTATCATAATCCACCATATAAATCCCACAATATGGGCACATCAGACATTGTCATGGAACCATGGTGTCAAATACATTGTAGCTGATCTGTTGTATTTTTTGTTTACATTACTTTTCCTCATCATATTATGGGAAGTTGGGCACTTGTGCAGTTTGTCTAAACTAGTCAGCTTTCCAAGCTTGAGTGGCCACGTTTCCGTTGTAGCACACCTTCTTGTTTGACAGTGTTTGCAAGTGCAATGGCCCAATGGAATTTTGGATTGTGATGATTGGTGGCTACCGTTGTCCACTAGTAGTAAATGAAGCCTTCATTCTTAGTTGTTTCTCTGGGTTTTCTAATTTACCTCAAACATATGGGATTTTAACTTTTATTTTGTTTGTGATTTAATAATTTTTGTTTCCTATGTTTTCTGATCCTAACCTTGCCACCTTTTTCCAGTTGTCACAAGCTTCAATACTAAACTTTGAAATAATGACCTACAGAATCGCTGAAGTTTCACTTAGTTTTACTTCATTAGTGGTTGAGCATGCCCTCATAGAAAACTGTAGGTGCAGCAGAGAGTTCCCGAACTTCTGGCCTATAAACCAACACTTAGGTTGCCATTGGCAGAGTAAACAACTCTTCTCAAATGCATAAAGAGGATGTCATGTCATGATATGCATTGGTCTCAGTTGAGTATCTGCAGTTACTGTAGTCAATATTTATCAGAAAACTCTAGAATATTGAATAGTAATAGATCATATGTTACTACTGTAGACAATTGCAAGAAAGTGTGAAACTCCCACAAGATACCTTTATAATGATGCAACTATTTTTATTTTACCTTGGAAGTTGACACTAATACTTATTCCCCGAACTGTTGGTAGCGTATTAAATATATTGCATGAAACATGTCAGTTACTTTAAGGTTGTCCTTTCCTGTTGCATGATTTTCCAGTTGTCTTGTTCTCATTGTTTTGCCCTAGCCAAACCCATCTTATCATAACAGGGATCTACTCTTAAGTTCTTTACAATGATATCCTAATTGGTCCTTTGCGGTTAGGAGTGTGGTGGAAACTAAAGCTTAAATCTGGGCATTGATTGTATTAACTCTAAGTTTCCTGCCTCTAGTCTGTTAGCAATTATTTTTTCTAATTGTCTGAATACAAGATGTTACTTCACAAGTTCTTGAGATATTTCTTGAAAAAGTAATTCTCTTTATATCATAGTGTGCCTTTAGTTCCTCCTCAAAAATATATCTTCCTCTAATGTGTTAAGCAAACACTGGTAAAAGTAGAATAGAGCTCTCATTCTCTCCTAATAGCTTACGCATCAAGATGGCTAGTGTTTAGTGATCTGTATCAAGTCTTCTGCTATAATCATAACTCCATTGAAGTTATATGACAGGCCCAAATCCCCTGTATCTACTAGAATAAGTTTCCTCATCTAATAATCACATTTAACACTAGAAGAGAACCATAAATTTAAGTTATACCTATCCTTAGTCACATCGAACATTTTTTCCAATATGGGATTTGCAAAGTTGGCAATGATTGAGGTATATTCTAGCATACTCATGAGATATTGGAAGAAAATTTTACCTATGACAAGTTCAATTCTCCAAATGATATATAATGATTATATTATCTTATATTTATGTTTTAATTTCATTCAAATCAGAAATAGTTCAACTATGACCATTCATCTTTGTAAGAATAGAAACTGCTAGCACATAGGACATTAATTTCTTGTGCAATGATGTTGGAGGTAAAGTTAGTGGCAGAAGAGTAGTCAGAACATGAGAATATTATTGAAAATCTAGATAGAGCTTCTCTGTCATGTGCTAACAAGGTTGAAGGCCATGGCTAAAACAAGAAAAACATCAAATCCATCTTTGTTACACGTTGTTCATCAATCCACTTCAAAATGTCTAGTTGAGATACATGAGTGTTCTCTATAACAACAAAGCTTTGTCTAGTCTTACACTGTCTTGAGCTATACTTGAATTTGCTAAATGTGTCTATGACTCATCTCTAGATGTTACAACTCTAGTCCAAGCTGTTGTGGGCCAACTAGCATCAACATTATTTTTGTGGCTTCTTGGTCATCAAATTATTTTCAGAAAAACATGGATTTGACAATATTGGATGCTTTCCAATCTCATCTACCTTGTATCCTCCAAAAAACTGTGTTTCTTCTTTGAGAGGAAGGTTTGGGATTGTCTTTGCATTTACATAATATGACTGTTTGTTTATATATGATTCTGCCATAATGGTAATTGGAGGAAAATTTCCCTGCTGAATATTCACACATCTTTTGAAGGAAATGTGGGATAATTTTGAGTATATTGTGACAAATCAATTTTTTGAGAAACATACAAGGTGTCTCACTTTAACAACAAGATAAACTACACAAGTTTCAAGATAGACAACAAGATAAACATAGTGAGAAATTATGGGTGTCAAATAGACTAAAAATAATATTTGAGTACTTAAAGCAGATGTTTTCTCAATTGACAGACCCTTCTATTGATCCAATTCGTAAAGCAATTGTCACCTTAATGGAATGCATGATTGGTCCAGAAGGGGATCTTACAAAAACTAGTGAGAAGCAGTTCCATAGAATTTCTATTAAAGCTTCTCTTCTTTCCATTGAGGAATCATAACCAATTAAAAAAATTAATCACTGAGGTTGGCATAGCAAAGTGCTTGATATCACATTTCCAATAGCAAAGTGCTTGATATCACATTTCCAAAGGAATGTGCCTCTACAGGATTGGAAGAGACATTGGATAGGATATTCTTGGAGGATTATCTTGTAATTTGTGAAGGTTACAAATTACTAGTACTATTAGAAAGAGGTGGGTAATATGAATGCCTTTACTTCCCTAACTTGTCTATTATGGTTATTCTAATAGCCAAAGCAGACTTTGATCATTGTTAATTCAAGGAGTCTACAGAGGAGATTTGGGGTGTGAACTATCGAGCCTTGAATGACTTATTCCAGATATCAAAACAAAGAAAGGATACCTTTATATACGAGGTTGTTGTTCAAATGATTGAAATATACAATGAACAAGTCCGGGATACTGATTCTATTTCACATTGAACCCCCAGGCACAACAGCTACACTAGGAAGAATTGCAGATTAAATCTCAAATGGAGGGCCTCTTTGTTGAGAATATCAGGAAGCTTTTAATGATTTCTATGACCAAGAGGGTATTGCTGGAGAAGATTGCTCACTTACCTACTGATATGGGTCTCCCCATGGATTTCAGAACTAATTTATGCAACAAGTATCCTGAATTTTTTGAGGTTGTTGATACAAATTATGGGCTTGCATTGGAGTTAACTTCATGGGATCCTACTCTTGCAGTCTCTTTTGCAGAAAAGGCCTTGGAAGAAGCTAATAATCTGGACAATGATCTTATACTTGACAGGCCTCGGAAGTTCAAGAAGTTAAATCTCGTTCAGTTCTAAGTGCTGTACCCACCATTAATTAAGCAAGTGGTTGTTAAGGTAAGTGAGCCTATGGAAGGTAAATAGTAAAGATGGTAAAAAGTGGGACTAAAATTGTTGAGTGTGCATCTAAAGTTCCTATGGAGTTGCCCATATGGCATTCCCACCAAAGGTGTGATCCTGAAACATTGGCCTGATGAAGTAGAAAAGAGAGACACAAAAGACAATGCAGGGCCAACTTTGATGGAATGGATAAGTTTTCGAGGATCCTGTGCACCCACTTGACAAATCTTCGTGCACAAAGGACATATTTTTACATCGCTTGAAGGCTTGTAATATTATGCTAACCAGACAATCCTGGAATTTCTTCTCACATTCATCCTTTCCTGGAAATTGATCTTCTACTCCATAGACATTGAATGAATCATCGTGTCACCTATATTAACGATTTCATTCTACTCAAACTCCCAAGAATCTATGAAAATTGGCATGCTTTACTCCACTTATAAAAACAAGTTTCAAGTTCAACTAACTTATATTCTGTAATATCAGTCAAGCTCTATTCGATTGCATGAACCTACAAGTAATTTAAATTCGACAAGCTCGCTCTATCTCAGAATTTGATGGGCTGAGAAGCATGCCTGTGCAGTAATTCATGAGTTGCTGAGTCTTACGGTGGAGAAGAGAAGACTGGTTGATACTCTGACCCATTTCAGGCATGCCTTCAAGTTTTCTAACAAGGTAAAACTCAAGAACTTTTTAGCTCTGGATTCCTCAAAAGTTATAAATTGTTAACCCACTAGTTGAGTAATAATGTAAAATTAAAGTGTTACCCAGTTCAGTAACAATGCAAACTATTGATTGTTAAATATTGACTGTTATAGAATTTGGCAGTTACATCAATATTTTGTTAATGCTTACATATTTTTAAATGATAGCCCTTGAAGAATGGCGGACGAAAAAGCTTGAAGAAGCTAAGAAACATGAAGCAATGAAAGCCAGTGTGAATTCCTCCACACAAGACAAAAATACGGGTATGCATTTTTTCTATTCAACTTATGTGTGACATCAACTAATGGCTTGTCAGTTAGTTGTGGTGGCATACTATTTTTTTGTGACATTAGGTTCTTTTCCTCCCTGCTCCTTTTGGTCCATAGCTCCCAAATTTGGTCGTGTTTATACATTATGTATTGGGGTTCCCATGAACAAAGATGGTGGCAAAAGTATTGGAGACCCACTAGGGCCCTGTGTTGGAGGAAGTTAGAATCTCATTACCTTCTGAAGCTTCAAGCGAGGATAGTGGAAAGATGCTGGAGGATGGACCTGAGTTCGGTAATGAATATATGGGAAATCTTAGTTTGGTGTTTTCACTTTTTATTTCTTGGGATTTTGACTACTAGGTTAGCATCACCAAATTATTTTGTCCTCTTCACTGCATTATGTCTTGAACTGAGCATGTTTTACAAAGTATTCATATAGAAGTCTTATCTATTTTTAAGTCTATGACTGGAGGATTATGGTTTCCTGACAATTTCTCTAGGTTCCTTTTTTCAGCATATTTAAGGTTATTTTTATGTTGCTAAATTTAACAATTTGATTACTTACGTTCTGGAGAATGGAATTTAGCATTTTGCAATGAAGAACTGTTAAAATTCAAATTATTTTGTTTTAACATTTGTTTTCTTTTCCACCTTTCCCCAGGTGTGTTATTTTTGAATGAGTTGTTTTGTTTCTTTGTTACTTCAATTTGTCCAAGGGCAGCAAGGGTTTGGAGAATCCTAGCTTAAAATGGTGCAATTAAAGCCTGATGCATAGTTTGATATTATTTCTGCAGAAGATGGAATCATACCTGGCAGGCCACTTCCTTCTGAATTCCATGTTGAACCACATACAAACTATGACGGAGCCGCAGTTAAATGGGGTCTGATGCACCGTAAAGAAAGTGCTGCAGATTGTTGTCAGGCTTGCTTAGACCAAGCAAAAGGTGAAAAGAAGTGTAACATTTGGGTTTACTGTCCATTTGAACCCGGTTGCTATTCTCCAGATATATATCAGCACAAGCATCAAGAATGCTGGCTAAAGCAGGTAGAATTCTCATGCTTCCTCCAAAACTCTAGCTATAAATTTTAAAATTGCATATTTATTTTTAAAATTACAATATGTTAAAACATATTAACATGACTGTTTATTTTGTTTAAAATTACGCAAATTCACAACATATATATGTAAAAGGAGAAAAAAGGAAAATGAAAAAGAAGAACCTATGTTTTCATTTAAAACTAAAATCCAATACATATTCATATTAAGCTTAGATCCAAACAGAAAAGGTCGAAACATCTAGCCCCATTGGAAAATTTTCCACATAAAAAGACACCAAATACTGCCTAAATTTGTGGTAAAAAAGGGAGTATTCTGGATTCTTTGGTTGGGTACCGAGGAGGAAATCAGGTGGCTTTTAGGCTTACAGGGAAATTGTCTCCATTTGTTGGAAATTTGATAGAGTTACAAATTTTATTGCTGCCTTATAATGAAATCTTTAGAGAGATTCCAAGAGAGATCACAAAACTAAGGGCTCTAGAAGTACTTCAACTTCAGGACAATTCTTTTACTGGATAAATTTTGTTGGAATTAAAGGAATTAATTACCTTATGTGCACTTAGCCTTGGGTATAATTTCCTTAGTGGAAGCATTCCTATGGAGCTTGGCATATGTCACAAATTGCAAATATTAAATCTAGCAGGAAACATGCAAAATGGGTCAATTCCCCCAAGTCTTGGGGATTTTATGAAGCTAAATTTTTTATCTTCATCTTTTAATCAACACTCTGGAGCGATAGAAGTAGATCTATGAGAACGTGCTAATCCCCGGAGTATTTCCATCTATTGAGTAACTCATTTATTGGTGAAATACTTGCACAGTTGGGGAATTTTTCTAGACTTAGTTTCATTTCCCTGTTTCCAAATATTTTAGATGGAGTTATCCCAATACAGATTGGAAAAAAATCCATGCTTGAAATGCTAGATGTTTTAAGGAACTCCCTCACTCATGAGATTCACAAGGAGCTGGACAATTGCAATGAGCATTATGTACTTTTGTTCACAAATCCGCTGGACTACACCCCTCGAAAAAATTATATTGATTCTGAGCCTACTAGTGGTTTATCAAACAGTGAAAACTTGGAGCTCAACTATTTTCAAGGAGATATTCTTGTCGATCTTATCACACTTCCTCGGGTTAAGATTATTTGGGCTCTACAGACAACTCAAAATGGAACCTTCCCTGAGGGTTGGGGTGAATGTAGTAGCTTGGAGATCCTTAATTTGTGTCAAAATCTTTTGACTAGTCGAATTCTTATAGTTTTGGGTAGATGCAAGAACTTGTATTTTCTTGCTTGAGAGGCAATCAACTTAGAGGGATGATTCATGAATTTCCAGTTTCTTTTATGCTTTTCTTTAATGTTAGTGGAAACAAATTATCTAGCAACATTTCAACTTTCTCGAATAATAGCTTCACCAAACCACCACTGCTTTTAATAGATGAGTTTTTTGATAGTTCGCAAGCTTAGGTAACCTTTGCTACTCTTTATTCATCTCTCTTTATGTGTGGTCTTGGGGAAGCAATCTAGATACTTCCATTCTCTCTAATCTCTTTATGTGTGGTCTTTGGGGAAGCAATCCAGTCACTTCCATTCTATCTAAGGGTCTGACGGTGCTTCATGATTTCAAACAGTAACAACTTCACTGGTTTGCTTTCTCCACCACTAATAGATGAAGGGATAATGAAAGGACAACCATCTTATGGATTATTATTAAATGACAACCAATTTTTAGGGAATATTTATAGCTCCCTTTTTGCTTCATAATAGAGATTTCAGAGCTTTGCCTTGAATTTCAGGGCAATCAAATATCAGGGGAAATTCCTGCAGAGGTACTAGGGAATTATAAATCATTGAAGTGCTTAGAGACCTCACAAAATCAAATTAAAGGATCAACATCATTCACCCTTGGGAATATAACATCATGAACGCCCTCTGCCATATGCTATGAGTACTCTAGCATATATTCCACCATTCACATAGCTTCTAACAATTGACATGTGGGAGCTCATACATTTGCTCATTATATAAATCTCAGCAACTTTTTAGCTCTGGATTCCTCAAAAGTTATAAATTTTTAACCCACTAGTTGAGTAATAATGTAAAATTAAAGTGTTACCCAGTTCAGTAACAATGCAAACTATTGACTGTTAAATATTGACTGTTTTAGAATTTGGTAGTTACATCAATATGTTGTTAATGATTATATGAGATTCAGAATGAATGGAAGAGCTGTCAATGAATGGAAAATTAGTTCAGCAGCATCCACACATGGAAAATTCACAGCGCTTTCATGGGTTTGAATACTAAAGCTTATTTATATCTATAATCACAGAGATATGTTACATTTTTCTAGCAAGAAGGAATTCTTATTGTCAAAATCAGTGTTATCAGAATGAGACGAACCAGAACTGGCCAGTCTAGACCAATTCACATTGGAGAGAGAGCAAACAGGACTGATAGACCAATTTCATCCCAAACCAGCTGGATCGACCGGTTTGGCCATCAGTTCTGATTTGGAATTGCCTTTAGAACCAAGTCATAGTGGTGCACCATCAAATCTAAGTAAATGAAAATATGCAATAAAATAGGAGAAAAAGGCCTTTAGGCTTTGATGCTATATGCATGTGCAAAACTTTGCATATTTGGTGTCTAAAAGTTTGGATTTACATTGAAGTCTCTCTCACACACAATATATATATATATATATATATATATATATATATATATATACACACATACACATTTATGTATTTTTAATCAGCATAGTTGTCCAGCTGGTTCTGGTCCAGTCCCAGTCTGGCCCTTAGCCAGTTCCAGTTCCGGTTCTGACAATATTGATCAAAACAGGCTTGTAAATGCCAAATACAGCATCACGGCAGCAATAGAACCATATAAACGCCTGAATCCCTTCCATCAAGTCACTATAACTTATGATATATAGTTCCAAATTTCACAAATGAATCCCAAAAGAATTTGCACTTACATTGAAATTATAGAATCAAATGAAATGCCAATATCTCGCATGCAATCTCCACAAGTACCAGCATTTGTGTATTAGAATCAATGACTTGAGGGAATGCTACTAGAAAGTGATGCATGGATCAAAACCTAGAACACAGATAAACCCGAGAATGATGTAAGCAGTGGAAAACCCTTAATGCAGTGGCGGCTTCGAGTCTAAAACTTGAATGACCACAATAATTGCATAACATTTTCTGATTATGTCACTGCAAGCATATGGCTATTGACTATTTCGATCATTGTCTAAGGTTGTATGGTGATATTCACAACTCCAATGGAAAGCATCTTACCAATGGTGTAACATTGTATGTAATTCTATTGTTCTTCTATATCATTCATTATAAAGTTTGTTTGAGGCAAATACCCAACTTCTTTCATCTGCCCAGCTAACTTTTGCAACATGGCATAGATCTCCTGTATTTGTGGGTGTGATCTATCTCCTACAGGGAATACGTGTGCCCTGCTCTTTACCTCAATCCAACTGCATCCAGGTTCCTTCTTTATACCTCTGTCTTTCATTGCTTTCCTCAACTTTAACATGTCCCGCCACTTACCTGCTGTAGCATAAATATTTGACAACATGACATAATTTCCAGCATTTTGTGGATCTAACTCAAAAAGATTACTTGCAAAAAACTTTATATAATCATCAACATTATTCATGATTTAATGATTTCATTCTTTTTTAAGCGGTGACATTAGGTTTAAATGACATTTTTTTTGATAAAATCATATGCCTCATCCAAACACCCGGCACAGCCAAGGAGGTCAACCATACAGGCATAATGCCCTGCTCTTGGTGGAATACAGTGATCTCGAGTCATGGTATTGAAATAATGCCAACCTTCATTCACTAGACCTGAATGGCTGCAATCAGTCAGGACAGCCAAGAAGGTGACATCATTAGGCTTCAAACCCGATCGCTTCATTTCTTCAAAGAGTTGGAGAACCTCTTTGCCAAATCCGTGCTTGCCATAGGCTGTAACAATCACAGTCCATAAGACCACATCCCTCGGGGATATAAAGTCAAACACTTGTCGTGCCTCCTTTATGCTCCCACATTTAGCATACATTTCGACAAGGGCACTGCCTAATACAACATCTGATACAAAGCCACCTATTAATACGAAATGTGACCTTGTTGAGCTTGGAGACAGCAAACAATTTCTAAATGCAATCTCCACAAGTACCACCATTTTTTATATTAGAATCAATGACTTGAGGGAATGCTGCTAGAAAGTGATGCATGGATCAAAACCTAGAACACAGATACTCCTGGGAATGATGTAAGCAGTGGAAAACCCTTAATGCAGTGGTGGCTTCGAGTCTAAAACTTGAATGACCACAATAATCTCATAACAGTTTCTGATTATGTCACTCCAAGCATACGGCTATTGACTATTTCGATCATTGTCTAAGGTTGTATGGTGATATTCACAACTCCAATGGCAAGCATCTTACCAATGGTGTAACATTGTATGTAATTCTATTGTCCTTCTATATCATTCATTATAAAGTTTGTTTGAGGCAAATACCCAGCTTCTTTCATCTGCTCAGCTAACCTTTGCAACATGGCATAGATCTCCTGTATTTGTGGGTGTGATCTATCTCCTACAGGGAATACGTGTACCCTACTCTTTACCTCAATCCAACTGCATCCAGGTTCCTTCTTTATACCTCTGTCTTTCATTGCTTTCCTCAACTTTAACATGTCCTGCCACTTACCAGCTGTAGCATAAATATTTGACAACATGACATAATTTCCAGCATTTTGTGGATCTAACTCAAACAGGTGTTCTGTTGCAACTTTTCCTAGCTCCATATTGCCATGGACTTGGCAGGCACCAAGTAAGGCCCCCCAAACAGTGAAATTAGGTTTAAATGGAATTTTTTTGATAAAATCATATGCCTCATCCAAACACCCAGCACGACCAAGGAGGTCAACCATACAGGCATAATGCCCTGCTCTTGGTGGAATACAGTGATCTCGAGTCATGGTATTGAAATAATGCCAACCTTCATTCACTAGACCTGAATGGCTACAAGCAGTCAGGACAGCCAAGAAGGTGACATCGTTAGGCTTCACACCCGATCGCTTCATTTCATCAAAGAGTTGGAGAACCTCTCTGCCAAATCCGTGCTTGCCATAGGCTATAACAATCACAGTCCATAAGACCACATCCCTTGAGGATATAAAGTCAAACACTCGTCGTGCCTCCTTTATGCTCCCACATTTAAAATACATGTCAACAAGGGCACTGCCTAATACAACATCTGATACAAAGCCACTATTAGTACGAAATGTGACCTTGTTGAGCTTGGAGACAGCAAACAATTGCTAAATGCAATCTCCACAAGTACCAGCATTTTGTATATTAGAATCAATGACTTGAGGAAATGCTGCTAGAAAGTGATGCATGGATCAAAACCTAGAACACAGATACTCCTGGGAATGATGTAAGCAGTGGAAAACCCTTAATGCAGTGGTGGCTTCGAGTCTAAAATTTGAATGACCACAATAATTGCATAACAGTTTCTGATTATGTCACTGCAAGCATACAACTATTGACTATTTAAATCATTGTCTAAGGTTGTATGGTGATATTCACAACTCCAATGGCAAGCATCTTACCAATGGTGTAACATTGTATGTAATTCTATTGTAATTCTATTGTTCTTCTATATCATTCATTATAAATTTTGTTTGAGGAAAATACCCAGCTTCTTTCATCTACCCAGCTAACCTTTGCAACATGGCATAGATATCCTGTATTTGTGGGTGTAATCTATCTCCTACAAGGAATACGTGTACCCTGCTCTTTACCTCAATCCAACTGCATCCAGGTTCCTTCTTTATACCTCTATCTTTCATTACTTTCCTCAACTTTAACATGTCCCTCCACTTACCAGCTGTAGCATAAATATTTGACAACATGACATAATTTCCAGCATTTTGTGAATCTAACTCAAAAAGGTGTTCTGCTGCAACTTTTCCTAGCTCCATATTTCCATGGACTTGGCAGGCACCAAGTAAGGCCCCCCAAACAGTGAAATTAGGTTTAAATGGCATTTTTTTGATAAAATCATATGCCTCATCCAAACATTCGGCACGGCCAAGGAGGTCAACCATACAGGCATAATGCCCTGCTCTTGGTGGAATACAGTGATCTCGAGTCATGGTATTGAAATAATGCCAACCTTCATTCACTAGACCTGAATGGCTGCAAGCAGTCAGGACAACCAAGAAGGTGACATGTGAGGCTTCACACCCGATCGCTTCATTCCTTCAAAGAGTTGGAGAACCTCTTTGCCAAATCCATGCTTGCCAGAGGCTGTAACAATCACAGTCCATAAGACCACATCCCTCGGGAATATAAAGTCAAACACTTTTCATGCCTCCTTTATGCTCCCACATTTAGCATACATGTCGACAAGGGAACTGCCTAATACAACATCTAATACAAAGCCACTGGTAGTACGAAATGTGACCTTGTTGGGCTTGATGCCAAACCAAGGCATTTTACAAAAGAGACTCAGGGCTTCCTTACAATTCCCTTGCTCCACATAACCTGCACTAATGGCAGTCCAGGACACCAAATCTCTAAGAGAAATTTCATCAAATACTCGGCGTGCATCCTTGATGCATTTTCAGTTTGCATACATGTCAACAAGAGTAGTCATGAGAACAACATTAAACCCAAACCCATTTCTAATAATGTAGGCATGGAATTTCTTCCCAAGTTCAAGTGCTACTAATCTAGAACACACCTTGAGAACACTTCCAAGAGAAAACTCATCTGGTGTCATGTTTGCCTCTCCCATTTGCCCAAAAAGACTTAGAACCTCCTCCTCCAACCCACGCCGATAGTATTCTGCAAGTAAAGCGTTCCATGAGACGGAATTTCGCTTAGGCATTTTGTCAAACAATTGGCGTGCATCCTCCAGATTCCCACACTTCACATAAAAAATGACAAGTTTTGTGTTTAGAAAAATTTCTGGTTCAAATGCATCTTTGATCATGCGGGCATGCAATCCCTTTCCCTCTGCAACCTTTTTCTCATAAATGCAGTCCTGCAATTGGCGACAATACATATAGGAGTCTGTCCAAATGCCTCTTTGATGACCAGTATACAAAACATTCAAAGTTCCATTCATTGGAAGCTCTTTTAAGGAAATCCCTCACTCATGAGATTCACAAGGAGCTGTGCAATTTCCATGAGCATTATGTAATTGTGTTCACAAATCTGCTGGACTACACCCCTGGAAAATACTATATTGATTCTGAGCCTACTAATGGTTTATCAAACAGTGAAAAATTGGAGCTGCACAGTTGGGGGATTGTTCTAGACTTAGTTTCATTTTCCCATTTCCAAATATTTTAGATGGAGTTATCCCAATAGAGATTGGGAAACAATCCATGCTTGAAATGCTAGATATTTTAAGGAACTCCCTCACTCATGAGATTCACAAGGATCTGGGCAATTGCCATGAGCATTATGTACTTGTGTTCACAAATCCGCTGGACTACACCCCTGGAAAAAATTATATTGATTCTGAGCCTACTAGTGGTTTATCAAATAGTGAAAAATTGGAGCTGCACAGTTGGGGAATTGTTCTAGACTTAGTTTCATTTCCCTCTTTCCAAATATTTTAGATGGAGTTATCCCAATAGAGATTGGCAAACAATCCATGCTTGAAATGCTAGATGTTTTAAGGAACTCCCTCACTCATGAGATTCACAAGGAGCTGGGAAATTGCCATGAGCATTATGTACTTGTGTTCCCAAATCCGCTGGACTACACCCGTGGAAAAAATTATATTGATTCTGAGCCTACTAGTGGTTTATCAAATAGTGAAAAATTGGAGCTCAACTATTTTCATGGAGATATTCCTGCCGATCTTATCACACTTCCTCGTGTTAAGATTATTTGGGCTCTACAGACAACTCAAAATGGAACCTTCCCTGAGGGTTTGTGAATGTAGTAGCTTGGATATCCTTAATTTGTGTCGAAATCTTTTGACTAGTCGAATTCTTATAGTTTTGGGTAGATGCAGGAACTTGTATTTTCTCACTTGAGAGGCAATCAACTTAGAGGGATGATTCATGAATTTCCAGTTTCTTTTATGATTTTATTTAATGTTAGTGGAAACAAATTATCTAGCAACATTTCAACTTGCTCGAATAATAGCCTCACCAAACCACCACTTCTTTCAATAAATCATACATTTGCTCATTATATGAATCTCAGCAACTTTTTAGCTCTGGATTCCTCAAAAGTTGTAAATTGTTAACCCATTAGTTGAGTAATAATGTAAAATTAAAGTGTTACCCAGTTCAGTAACAATGCAAACTAGTGACTGTTAAATATTGACTGTTTTAGAATTTGGCATTTACATCAATATGTTGTTAATGCTTACATTTTTTTAAGTGATAGCCCTTGAAGAATGGCAGACAAAAAGCTTGAAGAAGCTAAGAAACGTGAAGCAATGAAAGCCAGTGTGAATTCCTCCAGAGAAGCCAAAGATACTGGTATGCATTTTTTCTATTCAGCTTATGTGTGACTTCAACTGATGGCTAGCCGTTAGTTTTGATGGCATAGTATTTTTTTGTGACATCAGGTTCTTTTCCTCCCTGCTCCTTTTGGTCCACAGCTCCCAAATTTGGGCGTGTGTTTATACATTATGTACTGAGGTTCCCATGAATAGAGATGGTGGAAAAAGTATTGGAGACTCACTGGGGCCCTGTGTTGGAGGAAGCTGGATTCTCATTACCTCCCGAAGCTTCAAGCGAGGATAGTGGAAAGATGCTGGAGGATGGACCTGAGATCAGTAATCAATATATGGGCAATCTTAGTTTGGTGTTTTCGCTTTTGTTTTCTTGGGATTTTGACTACTAGGTTAGCATCACCAAATTATTTTGTCCTCTTCACTGCATTATGTCTTGAGAGCGTGTTTTACAAAGTATTCATATAGTAGTCTTATCTATTTTTAAGTTTATGACTTGAGGATTATGGTTTCCTGACAATTTCTCTAGGTTCCTTTTTTCAACATATTTAAGGTTATTGTTATGTTGCTAAATTTAACAATTTGATTACTTACATGCGGGAGAATGGAATTTAGCATTTTGCAGTGAAGAGCTGTTAAAATTCAAAGTATTTTGTTTTAACATCTTCTTTCTTTTCCACCTTTTCCCAGGTGTGTTATTTTTGAATGAGTTATATTGTTTCTTTGTTCAATTTGTCCAAGGGTAGCAAGGGTTTGGAGAATCCTAGCTTAAAATGGTGCAATTAAAGCCTGATGCATAGTTTGATATTATTTCTGCAGAAGATGGAATCATACCTGGCAGGCCACTTCCTTCTGAATGCCATGCAGAACCACATACAGAGTATGACGGAGCGACAGTTAAATGGGGTCTGATGCACCATAAAGAAAGTGGTGCAGATTGTTTTCAGGCTTGCTTAGACCAATCAAAAGGTGAAAATAAGTGTAACATTTGGGTTTACTGTCCATTTGAACCTGGTTGCTATTCTCCAGATATATATCAGCACAAGCATCAAGAATGTTGGCTAAAGCAGGTAGAATTCTCATGCTTCCTCCAAAACTCTAGCTACAAATTTTAAAATTGCAATATGTTAAAACATATTAACATGATTGTTTATTTTGTTTAAAATTACACAAATTCACAACATATATCTGTAAAGGGAGAAAAACAGAAAAGGAAAAAGAAGAACCTATGTTTTCATTTAAAACAAAAATCCAATACATATTCATATTAAGCTTAGATCCAAACAGAAAAGGTCGAAACATCTAGCCCCATTGGAAAATTTTCCACATAAAAAGACACCAAATACTGCCTGAAACATGGATGCTGAGTGAGCTATTATCAAATGGCTATCATATAAACCACAAAATTGAAATTTTGTGTTCGTTCTTATTCAAGTTCGAGTTTATTTCAAGACTGCTACAGTCTATGGTCATGTGCGATTATGAATTATATGTTGAGAATTTAAGGGCTATAGATTAATACAAATTCTCTTCTTGATAACTACTTGTGAGCTTGCTGAGTTAATCCTTCATCAAGTCAATTATCAAAGTGCTTATACAAATGTAGAGATAAAATTGATCTTTCTTGTAACTGAGTATTTTGCAATATAGTTAGGAAGGTTTCTGACTTTTACAATTCTTTCCTCAGAGATAACTTAATCATATCCTTTAGTCAATATCTCAATCTTCCAGTTACTTCAGCAATTACTAACCTTTAGCTGCTTCTGTAGAATACGTCCTTCAGTTACCTTGGAAGTTGTATCATTCAGTTCTTCCTTTAGATAAGTCTGCAATCAAAACTGTTCTTGTATTTGCTATATTTCAAACGCTGTCACCTTCAAAATTATACGTAGACAATCTTGTCCTTAGATCTGATTTGTTATACCTTCAAACTAATACACAATTCCTGTTCTTTCTTCCACCTTTTTTTAACTTCAAACTTGGCTGTAATTGTTACTTAAATATCTGCAGTACCTCAGAGACAGATCCACAAATCTGTTCTTTCTTTTAATGTGTTCTACCCTAGACATTAACTTAATCTTTTCTCCCTTCTTTACACTATATTCCCTCAGTAGAATCCGCAAAAAATTCTTCTTTTGCATGTTGTATAACCTCAGTATCATCAGTAGATATGTTCTCTTAACCGCAGCATATGTAGGGTATATATAGTAGTTCTAGCCAAGTAATTAAGCCGACCTTATAGCCATTAAGTAGGCCGACTTTAACATTTGTTTGTAGGCCGACTTCATAGGCATATCTTCAACGTTTGTAAGCCATTCTTCTGCAACGTCTTGGAGGGTATTCTTCATGCCTTTTACATGACTCTTAATTACACTTATGTACCTAATAGACATCAAGAAGAAGTCTATAGACCTATACTAAGAATCTTGCTTATGAAACCCATGAAGCAAGTAAACCAAAAATTCATTTTATTAGTATTTACTTCATCTTTACATAACTACATAATTACATAGTCATAATGAAGACCTACCTAATTACACTCTTCAACACTCCCTCTTAACTAGGGAGGTATTCATACAGGTACTCGGAAACAGAAGAATCTTATAAGAAAAATCAAATTGGTAATCGCATCTGTATAGAATTATATTAACCAACATTGTACTAGTGCAAGGCCTTGACTAAAAAACCCATCTCTTTAACGAGACAATGGGTTTCAATGCTGGAGAGACACATGAATTATAGACACCTTCGTCATTGTCTCTCCAAGGTACATAATCCACCCGGGTGTTCCCAAAGTATGACCTTCCTGGACTATTCTTCTCTTGGGTAGCTAGCCCTCAAAGAATATCGGTCCCCAACTAATCTTATCTTGAATGTCCGATCACATTCTCAAAGAGTATCGAATGCCAGATGATTACCCAATCCTCCATTCTGTCTTCCCAAGACCAGAATGATGTGTCTATCTCTCTCTCCCAGGGAGGACCTATTCCACAAGGGAATGTACTCATTTTTATACAAATAATGTACCTAAGCTCATCCTTAGGAATTACCAAGTTTCTTCTAAGTAAGAAACTTACCATTAGGCTCCCTCTTAACCAGGGACCTACAGCAACAATGGTGAGACACCCATCTGCTCATGAAGAATTCCTCTCCTCGATGTCATGGATTTCGATATTGAGGAATCTCCATCTTTTAGCTTCATAGGGCATAAATCATTCATCACTTCCATCCTGAGGCTTGTCAATGATCAGAGTGATTCAACAGACTTCCTAATCTGGTCCACTATTGTGCCATGTTGCTTTCTTTCGACTCATCTCCCAAGATCATATATCCTTTCTCATGATTAGCAACCCTGCACAAATTCATCCAGATAAACATTTACATATGAATCTTTTAAAACAAAAGTTACCTCAGTGATGATCTTTCCCCTTGACATCTTCCTGTAAGCATCGACATCATCTATACATATTGACACATCTCCTAATTATATGTCTTTCCAAGGGTCTCCTTCTTTTCCAGACTTCCATCAGAGTCTACATATCTTTCTAGGAGATCACCTAGTCACATCTTATTTCCTTCTGGATGATAACTGCCTCTTGACAAGTTGCATTTCATGATCTCTTCCTCTCTGCACATTCTTGATTTTCAGGAACGTACAACTTTCCTAGTTGCTTGTTCATATACAACCACCTCATATTCCATGAGGACATTGATTTTGTTTGTCCGTGCATTTGAGAGATACTTCTCCATAGATCATACTTCTAAGTATAGAATTCCATTACCTACAATCGCATGACATGACTACAAAACATCTAATGTCAGCATATATATATATATATATATATATATATATATATATATATATATATATATATATATATATATATATATATATATATACCTCATACCTTTTTCCCTTGAGTCATCTTGTAGCAATTTCTCAAGAATGAAGAGCTTCATTTCCTTGGCCTGCTTCATCAATATGTCATCACATTCAAAAATATGTTTCCATGATGCCCCTTGTTCTTGATGACTACTTTACATTATTAATTTTTGTCAGAGAGGTTTTCTTGGAGCTGATTCATCGGGAGTTCTTTCCATGCTTAGATCAGGATGCTTTTTTGTAATGTCCAAAAGTCCTCCACTTTTTCTAAACTTTCATTTTTCCTTCTTGTCCATCTTATCATCTCTTTCAGATCTCATGGTTGATATCTTATGAAAATATCCCTTCAATCTTTGATACCTTCAATTTTGTGTAAATCAGGTCTAAGTGTCATGACCTTCTTTATAGCATTGAATGGTTCTTTCAACTTATCATATATTCTCTTGATGTCTCCAATCCTGTTATATAGGGATGTAAGGACTTTGACTGATTTCAAAAGAATCCTTAAGCCCTTCTATCCTTTTCCATGTATTTAGATGAATCTTGACCTTCGGAGATTTTTCATGACTTTACTTTTTAAGGACTGTGACTATCCTCCTTATGCAAGGAATCTTGGTAACCCCACCACCTTACAGATTTCCCTGCAAAAACAAAGTCATTATACCAAATTTGATTATAGAATAAAAAATACTTACTTGACAAGTGAAGATAAAATCCTTAGCTTGGTCACCTTGATGGTGGTTGATAAAAGATATATTAGTGTTCTTTCTTTTAGTTGGTTCTTGCACTGTCAACTTCATAGGAAAGAATTCAGAATATTTCAAACTCAATGTAAGCAGCTATTCCCAGATCCTCGAATGTACTATTTCACTGTGTATACATATTACTATTTTGACCTTATTTTGTGCTTCGATTGTAAATACTTCACTGTACATGTCTCTGACTTCTTTTGACCATTTCTGTCCCTATGTGATACCATAAAACTGAAATGACATACTTCTCATCAAGCTGTGATGGCACCGAACCAGTGAGACCTTTCTCACTGTGGTAGCACGAAACAGTGATAGATTTTTTACTGTGGTAGTTCCAAATTGTAGTGTCATACTTATCATGTGATTTATTATACCGAGACTGTAGTTGACCTGTGATTATAACACTGAAGATCTTCACTGTAATACGGATTATACTGATATCTTTTTGTCACACTGAGCCTTAACTGTAAATACACCTTTATAACTCATTCTCCTCACTATTGTGGTATCGCAATAATCTGATAAGAGTAGTACTGAATTGAGGTAGAGGTAATTTCAACACTGTGATGTCATTGAGACTGAGATGTTACCGAGATCCTTCTTTTCATAGTGATAGAGATTGACCTTTCTTGTGAACTTGCACCTAGCTTAATTATTGGACTATCTTACTATGATTTGAGCCCTTTTGACATAGGTCCTTTTAGAATGTTTAGAGTCCTTTCAAACTGCCTTTGATCATAACCATAGCTTTGATACCATTTTGAGAATATAAGGGCTATAGATTAATACAAATTCTCTTCATGATAACTACTTGTGAGCTTGTTGAGTTAATCCTTCATCAATTCAATTATCAAAGTGCTTATACAAATGTAGAGACAAAATTGATCTTTCTTGTAACCGAGTATTTTGCAATATAGTTAGGAAGGTAAATCTCTTATTTACCTTCCTTACTTGAGGTTTCTGACTGTCACAATTCTTTCCTCAGAGATAACTTAATCATATCCTTTAGTCAATATCTCAATCTTCTAGTTACTTCAGCAATTACTAACGTTTAGCTGCTTCTGTAGAATACGTCCTTCAGTTACCTTGGAAGTTGTATCACTCAATTCTTCCTTTAGATAAGTTTGCAATCAAAACTGTTCTTGTATTTTCTATCTTTCAAACGTTGTCACCTTCAGACTTATATGTAGAAAATCTTGTCGTTAGATCTTATTTGTTATACCTTCAAACTAATACGTAATTCTTGTTCTTTCTTCCACCTTTTGTTAACTTCAAACTTGACTGTAATTGTTAATTAAATATCCGCAGTACCTCAGAGACAGATCTGCAAAACTGTTCTTTCTTTTAATGTGTTCTACCCCAGACGTTAACTTAATCTTTGATCTCTTCTTTACACTATATTGCCTTAGTAGAATCCACAAAAAATTCTTCTTTTGCATGTTTTATAACCTCAGTATCATCCACAGATAAGTTCTCTTAACCACATCATATGTAGGGTATATATAGTAGTTCTAGCCAAGTAATTAAGCTAACCTTATAGCCATTAAGTATGGCGACTTTAACATTTGTTTGTAGGCCGACTTCATAGGCATATCTTCAACGTTTGTAAGCCATTCTTCTGCAACGTCCTGGAGGGTACTCTTCACGCCTTTTACATGACTCTTAATTACACTTATGTACCTAATAGACATCAAGAAGAAGTCTATAGACCTACACTAAGAATCTTGCTCAAGAAACCCATGAAGCAAGTAAACCAAAAATTCACTTTATCATTATTGACTTCAGCTTTACATAAGTACATAATTACATAGTCATAATGAAGACCTACCTAGTTACACTCTTCAACATTATAACTATATATAATTTGATGTTTCTAGGTTAGAGATTGTACTATTTTCATTGGAGGATGCTACTATTGATGCGCCCAAGGCTCTTGAGCTACTTGGTAGGATTCTCGCAAAACTGGTTGTTGAAGGGATATTCTTTATTCAAGATATAGAAAGGGAAACCAAGGATGGAGGTACTTAGCCAGGAAGCTTATTAGAAACGAGGGGATTTTGAGGTATTTCTCAAGAAGAAAATTTCAAGATAGTCTGCTCATAATTTTAATGCCTAATCAATTTTGTGGTTTATTTGTGATTTTTCATGTTGACAAGTGAATGGTTGGTTAGTTTTTAGCTTGTGCTCACATTTTTTGATTCCTGAAGCGCAAGCACTTTATAACAAAGATAGGCAAAGTCAAACAACACAAATGGTCCACTAGCTCTATTTCATTTTCTAATATTATAATGAATTTTTGTTAGAGGTAATGTTTGTTTGTTTGTTTTGGTTAGAAAAGGGTTTTCACTTGGTTTTATGTGATTTTCAATTTATCGTATGTAGCATGTTGAGAAATGGGAAAGAATAACGTGACATTTATTTTGCAGAAATTGATGCTGAAGGAAAATTTCTTTGACATTGTTGATGTTAAGGTATATGTTGTATAGACTATTTATAGTCTAATTTATGTTATATTGATGATATCTGTTTCTACATACATTATATTTTTTTTTTTTTTTGAGAAAATGAAATCGATAATGATGGTAAAGCATGAATTGAAGAAGAGCAATAACATTGGGCAACAAATACAAAAAGAGAGAAGTAATTAAAGTGATACCCTTAGAACAATATCTACATAAGCCACACATATAAAAACGTGATTGCATAACATAATCCAACTCGCCGTAAATTCACCTATTAACGAAAACACAACGATAATGTTTTGAAGTGATGAAACATCATTTTATGTATAATTATTAGTCCACTTAATATTAGTTGAAACTAATATCTGTACTTTAACATTTCATATAATATAATTTATGTGGTTGAAATTATTTATAGTTGCACTTGATGTTTTTTAGTATTGTAATTAAAATATGCAACTTTGTTTTTTCATATTAGATGAACATGCACATTATATGACATTTTTTAAGTCATACAAATAAATTTATGTTGATTAATAATGAACACAAATAAAATGAATATGCGACTAAATTAGTCATTTATAATGATTATTAATGAAATGAATATAAACTACTAAATTAGTCATTTATATAATGAATAAATGGCTACTGCAAATGATAAATTTGTGACTACAAATGATGACTAAATTTTGCATATATACGACTATTAGTAGCTAATTTACAGTATCTTATAACACAACTAAAATTTAGTCACATTTCTTCGGTCATTAATTGGTTTCAACCGATGACTAAAATTTGCATATATATGACTATTAGTAGCTAATTTACATTATCTTATAACACGACCGACATGTTGGTCATAGTTTTTTGGTCATTAATTGGTTTTCTCGGGTGATCATATAGTAATATATTTTGTTATATATTTGGTCATTAATTGTGACATTTAATGACCAAATCAAAGACCAAATCAATAACTAAATGAATGACTAAATCAATGACAAAATGAAAGACCAAATGAACAAATAAACTAGTGACCAAATCAATGACCAAATATACAACTAGATAACAAAATTGAGATAACCAATTAATGACTAGGCTAAAAACGACCAAAAGTTGGTCGCGTTATAAGATACTGTAAATTAGCTACTATTGGTCACCGACTGAAAAATAGTCGTTTATATGCAAATTTTAGTCGTTTTTTTAGTAACTAATTAGCCATTTTGTGCTAGTGTTTAGAACTAATTAGTGTATATCATTTCCCTAAAGTAATTAGAATATAGTTTTGTTATGTGTCAACACATGATTGATATATGTATGGATTGTTATCTAGGAAAATCCCTTTAGAAGAAGTTCCACTAGTGTGAGTAGGAACCATATTATTTAATACATAATCAAGCTTATTCAATTTTATTATTGAGATATACCTAGCACTCCTCAACCTTCCTAGCACACCTTAACATGCTTTGGCACACACTAACATTCCTTGGTGCCTCACATGTTTTAGAAAACATTTGTACCTAGAACATATTATCATGACCAGGATAACCAAGCACATGTTGGCATGCCCTAGCACAACATAACACTCCACTAACATGTGTTGGAATTCTTTCTATTCCCTAGCATGCCTCAGAACACATTGGCATTCATTCACATACATTAGAACTTGGCAGGAATTGGCACTTGTAATATATTGGACCCTATTATTATTGTGCCTAGCATGCCCCTTTTGAGAAAGGTAAAGTCGTGACTTAATAACCCTGTTATTTGTTCATTTAATTACAATTTAGCTTAGTTATCCCCTTTGTTTTCTTGACAGTGCCTAAAACTTGTTAGCAGACCTTGGCACCCTACACATCTTGGCATTCCTTAGCACCTGGCATGTCTTGTCATGCATTTGAAATATTTGGAACATGTTAGAGCACCTTGGAACTCCATAGAACACTCTATTGCTTCTTGACATTCCCTAGTATTCCCTAGCATGCATTACCACTACTTAGCATACCTTGTAACTCCCTCCTTGGCATGCCTAACACTCATCGACACTCCTTGGCACACCCTGGTATTCATTCATTTACATTAATTTTGAACTAGTGCACCGTTATGTTTCTCTAGTGATCCCTAACACTCCTTGATATGCATTGGAACTCTATATCACACCTTAACACTCTTTAACATGTCCTTCTACTCTATAACATGCATAAAACTCCCTCACATACATTGGAACTTGGTAAGTATTAGCATGTTTGACATGTGTTGAGATGCCTTGATATGCTTTGGAATTTTTTTGGCATGGTTTGATATGGTTTAAGTTTAAAGTTATTTCAGATCAATTATTGGGAAGTAGGAGAGAAGTAATAAAGGAAGATTTGGCTCTTAGAATGCACTGACACTTGGCACTTGGCATGTATTTAAATCTAAACTATTAAAAAAAATGTCTATTATGGTTGTTTTGATTATGTCGTTCTTGCCAAAAACACCTCTAAAAGTGTGTTTAGGTATTTAGGGTCATTTTTTAAAAGCCCCCACAAAATTCATGGAAATTTAAACTTACGGGGTTTTCTAAAAAACCATCTGTAAAAGTTTTTTTTCATGAGTTTTATAGTGTTTTTATAGATTATTTCCCCTAAATATATTTTTATGATGTTCTTAGAAAAACCCCTAGAATGTCATCAAAATTGAACTTTAGGGGGAAGGGGGGTTCTAAAAACCATCGCTAAATTTGTTCTCGTGACTTTTTATTTTTTATTTTTTCTGGGGGAAGGTGGGGGGGGGGTGTTTAAATGAACTACCCTATATGTATTTTTCACAGTGTTTATTTAGCCCCCATGAAATACATCAAAATTGAACTTTTTTTTGTGGTGGAAGTTTCTAACAAATTGCCTCTAAAAGTTTTGTTATAAGTCATTTTATCACATCTAATCAAATGACCTTGAAACTAGATCAATCAACATCCATTGACACCTTTCATTCATCATGTGCAATGCCAAGGGAATCCTCTCTCCAAAATTTCCAATAATTATGGGTTAAAAAAATCAAAGCCCTAATTCTAGGCCCCATTGCACTTAGCCTTCATGCAAATTTCACTGTTTCAAGTCGTATAGAGATAAACTAGACTGACCAACTCTTGTTTCTTTCACTACAAGTGTGATGGCCACTAGTATTCGATAAAAAAAAAAAAAAAAATCGAATTCTCTTTTTAGAAGTTCCACGAGTGATTTTAACTATTTACTGTTGGATTAGATCACGAAATCCTACTCTTGAGGTCTTACCTCTTATCCCTAGAACTTATCCTCCCTCTAATTTGGATCTAATTCCTACAATGGTAAATCCAAAATCACCTCTTTCACCCTATAAATTCATTGTCTCTCATAGAGTTTTGGTTGGGTTTTCGAGACTCTTAGTTATGCCCTCATGTTAGTGCTTTACACCTAGGGATCCATTATCCATCCATGCACTTGAATTTTTATTGAAGGCTTGCTTTGTGGAAAAGGAAGCACAAGATAGTTGAGAGAAATCTACAAGGTCAAGGTCTAAAAGGGTTGTATCTTATTTCACATTCATTAAGATTAAAAGTGCTTTGTTTACCTATACTCATGTTTCATTTATGCATATGTAGAACAATGCGTTATTGACTCATTGTTTAGAGATATTAGTATATGCCATTTTTATATTTTTCTTCTCTTTCTTGTTTTATTTTTTGTGCAGGTTATACTTTTATCATTTGGAGTTGGAGCTAAATCTCACAAGCAAGGAGAATTGGAGAGATTGCGTTGGATTCTAGGTAGGTCTTTATTCCATATTATAAAATTCTCTGAGGAAAACATAAGTCCTTTTCTCTTTGTTGCTTCGGTATCAAGCCACTAGATCTAGGTAGTTTTCTTCTGTCCGCAAAAGGAAATTACCCGTCAAACAACTTGGTGACTCCACTAGGGACCGAGATGTTGCTTTAGTGGTTTCCTATGCCTAGTCTTTAACGACCTTCAAAAGAGACTCAATTTGACTTGTTCAGACAATTATTAGTCTTAGGAAAGTATAATTCTTATCTTGGTATTTTTTTTCAAGAAAAACTAGCCCCAACGCACTTTATGTTCTAACAAAGTGTGACCCAGTACACTTGTCTCTCTATGTAAGTGTGATGATTCGCAATTTTATTGGAATCATCATATTTTTATTGTGTATTAAGTGCAACTAATCACACTTATCCCTTGTACTTCCTGCATTGATTCCTGTAGGATGCAAACATTTTCATATTTATGCCTTGCTTTGAGTTCTTTTTTATTACAATGACTTTTTCTGAGTCTCTGAACTAGTCAATGTCTTTGTAAAGCCAACAATTTTCTTTAATTTAAGTGTGATTTCCTTTTTATGATAGTTTCTTCTTTTCCATTAGCGTTTTTTATCACTTGGCTTGATTGTTGATTTGATAAAAGAAATTTTCATTTAAATTTCAAGTCTATGTGAATTCTTTTGATTCAATCATCTAGTCACATTTCATTTTTCATTGTATTTGAAAATTTAAAAGGAAAAGAAAAGAAAATTTTCTTTTTCTTTATGCATTAGGGATTTGAATTGAATTGGAATAGTACATTTGGATATCCTAATTAGGAAGTTCTTATTTGTTTTTTTTTTAACTCCTTCCTTCCCTTAGATATATCTTCTTTGAACGAAAAAGAGTTATTTTAATCATGCTAGTTGCATTATAGGAGGTTCGAGTGAATTTGTTTTATGAGCCCTGGAACTGAAACTTAATGCAATATCAACTTTAAAATTTATTCAATTAATCTAAGGAGCATTTGGAACATTAACATGATACATATAATTGTCTAGGCTAGAAGACATGTTTCGATGTCATTAAATGTAGGGGATATCATTGAATTTCAGTGTTACATCCCAAGAATTCTTGGTTTTCCATGTACATCGGAGTATATTAGAATTTTATTCCATGTTCCTTTGGGTATAGAGGATGGCAGTCAACATACATGTATGTATATTACAACTACCCCATTGTATGGTTAAGCATTAGAAACCACTACTACAAATTTTTCTTCCATGTACTTTCAGATATATTTTGGGAGTCCTCACTAGGTTGCAAATATGCGAGAGGTAATCGAGTTAGACACCTTGTTAATTGTGATACACCTAACACAACATTTGGGGTTATTTCCTACACGTACTTAATCATATATTGCAGTTCACAATGACTTGATAAACCATTTTTCATAGCTACCCCTTTTTGTTTTATTTGTGTTTTTAATTTCTAAAATAAATTAATTAACTTACTTGTTACTCCTTACTTGATCTTAGGTTAAGCCTAATAGCAACAATTGTAGATTCTACCAGTTAAGGAAACCCTTCTGATGGGAATCCTGTTCCTTTTCCCTCTTTTGGAAATATTGGTTCTCCTTATATGGCTACATTTTCTCTTCCTTCATTTACCATAAGTTTACTATTTTGGATGTTTTTAACCTCCTTGGCTCTAAACTTCCAAACTTCTCCACAACCAAGTCCCCCACCTGAAAAACATCAACCTCAAGTTGATCCTCAAGTTGACCCATTTTCTTCTTTTACTAATGTCACTACCTCCCTTTCTTCTTCCTTGCGTCAAGAAATTATTGGTACTAGTAACTGGGAGTCTAAGAAGAAGAATCAAAATAAGAAAGTGGGGAAACCAAGAAACTATCACTATTAATGAATCTAATGTTGAGAAACCTTCCAGCAAGACCTATAAAGTTAAATTACCATGTATGATTTGTAAGGATGATCACCTTCTTAGATATTTCTCTCGTATTCCCAAAGGATTAATAAGTGTGGTCCACATACTCACATCAACCTTCACCCTTAGCCTCTAAAGATAAGGTTGGTGAAAAACCATTTACTAGTGATAATAAGACCTACGAGAAAAAGCGAAAATTTAAGTTTTTCTTTAGGTTATGTGAATGGAATCATAAAATTCACCTTTTCCATTATATGGATGAAGAATCCAAAGTGTTGGAAAGGATTACTGCTTCTCAACAAAAATTTCCAATAGTTTACTGAAAGCCTTCCCCTAATCCTCCACCCATTGAATTATGAAGTGATTGATCCCAATCTATCTTGAGTTAATCCCACTCTCTCTGAATGTGAATCTCATGAGTCTATTCCCAACTAATTTTTTTTTGATAAAATGGGTGACTTGATTCCACCTTCATTCAATCGCATTTTTCCCATAGAGAGTGATATTATACCACTCATGTTATTTTTGTTGCCTTAGATCCTCTCGAACAAGGCAGAATTTCTTGTCCCTATAGAATCCCTCCAAGTATCAAGTAATTTCCTTTAATTGAAATCAATTGTAAGAAACTTGTCTCCCTTCTTACATGCTCTTTCAAGTCATGGTTATGTATTTTGGTACAAACATATATCATAATTTTAGTGATGAGGGTGATTTTATTCACATTTTATCGTCTACTTCTTGGAAATCTTTGCGTTCCCCTGATTTTATGTCCATTACCCATAATACATTATATTTTAATAGAAGAACTAGCGAACCTTTAGGTATCCTTCCTCAACTTCATATTAACTTGGAAGGAAATATTATTTTTATTCATGTTATGTTAGTCTAATTTCCGTTGGATTTCAATTTTATCCTTGGTTGAGACAATTTTTATACTATGAATGTTATCATTTCCATACTCTTTCGAGTGATGTGTTTCCCACATAATGGAAAAATTGTGACTATTGGTCATATTTCATTTTTTGGTCCTAATTTGACTGCGAATCATCCAACTTCTCTAAATTTTTCAAATATACAGGTGATAGCTCCCTTGCTAAAGGTTAATTACGTGGAAACTTGTCATTTTTATGTACCTACTATTGAAGAAGAGTCTTTCACTATTTTCTCAACTTCTTTTTCCGTAGGTGATATGGTGAATAATTTACTAGTGGTATTGGAGCTTGATATGTCCATTGAATCCCTTAATATGTATCCCTTTCAGAATGTTTTTCTACCATCTAATGAGAACCTATTAGAAGCCATGGCCTCCTAGAGGTCATGATCAGGTTCCATGAGTAGAGTTCATATTCTTATGTCAAGGTTTTTAAAAAAAGAAACAAGGATCCCTAAGTAGAGTTCCTTTTCATGTGTTAGTCTCGTTAAAAAATGAAAAAAAAGGTTCTTTGAGCATGGTTATTTTCCTATGTCAAGCTTGTTAAAAATTGAAACATACACCCCCCCTAATTTATTCAATTTTTTGACTAGAGCTCATAAAAGTTGAGTCGAGTGTTTCACTTGATACCTTGAATGAACATTAATTTTATCCCTCCAAGAGAAGATTCAACAGAAGCAATGAAGCTAGTGGGGTGTGCCTCTAACCCTATGATCGGGGCAATATAATTATCTCAAGAATAATTTCTTTTGTTTCAAGCTTCTATAAAAATGAAACCTATCTTGAGTCCATTTCATTCATTATTTTCAAGACTTGTTAAACTCATGAAAATCCCAAGATTCATTTACTATCTTTTCATGCTCATAAAACATGCATGAAAATGTCGATTTATTTTCGTATTTTCGTGCTCGTTAATTAAAATGAAATTCAATGATATGAGTATAATTTTATAACCTTTTTGGGATGATTAAAAAATTACGAAAAATGATTCCACACTTTATCCCTTGTGATTGCCACTTTTGATTAGTCTATTTTTACAATATAATCCTTGTTTTGTCATTCCATCTTCATCATTTGTTTGGCTGATCATTCACTTTCACTTGGTGTTTTACCCTATCCCGAGGAACCACTATGATCAGTAGTCTTATAAGTCTGACTCTTGATCTCTACATGTTTTTCTCAGTTCCACCCTGAATGGAACCAATTTCTACCTTTTATAACACTCGTTCCTCCAGAAGGAGTTCTCTTCAATTTCTTTTCAGACTCCCAAAATATGAAGAGACTATCGAGCACTTGTCTTTTTGAACTCATTAAAATAAACTAAAATGTGTCTACCTAGTATAATATTAAACCTTTTTCGATCAAGATGGACTCTTTACATAAATTGAATACTTTAGTCAAACATGGCTAAAAGGTTCTCCTGGGTATTATTTTATGCCTTTTTGGACCCAAGAGACAAATTTACGAAAATGAACATCTTTGAGTTTTATTTTTTGCCTCTTTTTCAAAATCTCTAAACATGAAAAAGAAGTGAAGTTATGCCTTCATTGGACTCATAAAAATATTAAAGAACATTAGACTCATCAAGCATGATGAGGTTGAACCACTCCTTCTAAAGGTTCGTTAAAAATACTCAAAATGATTCATATGAAGGATGAACTTATAGATCAAGTATATGTTATCCTCCTCAATCTTGTAAAAAATAATGAGGTATTGGCTAGAAATAGTTGGGAATTTTGGAACATATGGCATCAAACCTATTAATGGAAGAGATTCGCTCTTGAAAATTACACCCTTTCACTTCATCTGTGTGAGTTCTTCTTCTTGGGGATTCCACTTACCTCTTTGTTGATCACACCTCATTGAAAGCCTTCATGATGGGTCTTTGAGTCAATTCTTCCAACTCCCTATTAGTGTCACTGATATGTCCAAAAAAAATTCACCCTCAGTTTATGTCTGCTATAATACCCTTAAGCCTTGCTTCATGTCTGTCTCTTTGAACCTTCAAAATTTTGCCTTAAATATTGATACCCATTTCATGTCACTGATGGGAAATACATCAATACACTCCTACGATGGGTCGCTTCTTTTCGGCATCAGCACATTATCCAAGAATTTGACTTAAAAAATCCCTTCAGTGCCTTGGGTCTTGCGTACCTCAATGGAAAATTTCCCCACTTTCTACGATAGGCTCATATAATTAACCTTCGACCAAAATATTTTGTGTGGTATTCAACTTCAAATCATTGACAAACATCACATGGATTGTATTGTATTACCTTGAGATCCATTATCATTATTGATGGTTCCTCTCACATATGTGAATATCTTCACACATTGGACGACAATCATATGGTGTCTACCATGTTCGACTCCAACATATTTATTCACATTGTTACATAGCAATTTGTCACCGTCCTTGAAATTACCCATCCCGCACATTGGAGGGCTTATTTCGTGACCTGTGAGCAGTGACATAACTTGAAAAAACTTTCATGGCATTCCCCTAAACATGTGCTTTCATTGCCCTGAAGACAACTCCTTGTGAAAAAACCCTAAAAACACCTCTTTTTGCATTGGCGCGAGGAGCCAGTTCAGTACCCGCGCCAATTGGGGAAATCCTTCAAAGAGAGCGCGCCAATTGGCTCTCTGTCTTAGAGTCACACTCGCACCAACCATTTGAAGGAGTGTTTTTAAAAAATAAATGGCGGAAGTTTCGTCCTAACCAATCCATAAACTGGTATCTAATTCGAGTTGGGAGGTTTGGCTCTGGATCTCCATGTAGAGGAAGTTGTTTGCCACCTCTCATGGAAGCTTCCTTGAGGATAGGGCCAATCCCATGATTATAGGGATCCCAACTCCCCTTCCTCCATCTATAAAATCTTGCTCATCTCCTTTGCAAGCTAGTCTCCAAGTTCCCAAGAGCCTTATGCCGCAAGAGCCTTGATTCATTCCCTTAAGGCCAAATCCAAGCAAGGAGATTATTGTCAAGTATCCGAAGAGAGAGGCTTGTCTCATCCCTGACAGGCTTTATCGAGACATGTTCTGCTGACGACCCACCGAAGGAGAATTCAACGTCGGAGCTATGGTTGTATTCTTCCTTTGATGAATTAATGATAAGCGACTATTGGTTATGGTTCATCTCTTGTTTTTTATTATGACCATGAGTTATGTCTTCTTCGACTGAAATATAGTTGTATGTACTGGATTTTATGCTTGCGTTTTTTGTGTTTCTTGCATGTGCATGTGTCCGATCACGGAGATCGTGAGGATTGTGATCTGCCGGAGCTAAGGAACGGGAGCGCTACTTTCTCTACAAGCGACAGCGTTGGATTCCAGGTAAGCCTTCATCGCTAGTTGGTTTATCTGCAATTAGGAACTTGCACTATAGCGTGTTCGATTGTTGCTAGACCCGATCTGGGCTAGTAGGGATCGCCTATGTCCGCAGAGGGGATTTACCTGCACAACAATTTGGCGACTCTGCTGGGGATCGTCTAGCTTGTTGTTGTTTGTCTTATAAGCTATAGACAGAGCCTGAAGTTAGCCAGATAGCCTTCGAAATGCTCTTGCTCTACAATTGCAAAGTAGATCAAAGCTGCTTCAGTCAATCTCTGGTTTAGTTTGTAAACCGAACACTTTGAGTATTGTCTTGTTTTTTCGGTTGTTTCTCGATTCTGCTTGCTTGATCAGCTCTTTTGGCTGGATTTTTTTGTGATTTTGGCTTTTGGTCAGCTTGATCATCACTGGTCTGCTTGTTGGATTGATTTTTTGTTTTTCCATAGCAAACTCGACTGGCTCACTTTACAGCCTGACAGTCGTGCCCATTGGCGCAGGTTGCTAGTGTATTACCCACGCCAATTTGTTTCTGGTGCTAGTTTCAGCCTCACAGTCGCGCCAATCCTGTGAGGTACTAGGGTTTTCTCTGTTCTGAGCTTCCTATGCTTGATTAGTGTGTTTGGTCTTGTTTTTTCGACTGCTTGAGTGTTCTGAAGCCTTGTTCGATTGACTGTAACCTCCATCCTTTGGTTGTTTGCCCATTTCCATCGATTTTACATTCTAGCCCTAGGGCATCTAGGTGCTTTTCTGTGTCGAGCCTCCCTTGGGAGTTTTTGGTTTTTATCGGTTCAGTCAACTTTGTGATTTCTTCCCTGCATTTGTTTCACAGTTCTTTATCGTTTCATTGTGCTATTTGAGTGATTGATTCCTCCTTCATTCGAATTCCACCTTGTCTCGCTTTGGGCCTAGATTACACGGCTCATTTGTGTCTTTTCGATTTTCTTCGTTTTGAGGGACTTTTGGTCGATTTGAGGTCTGATTGTGACTGCTATTGAGTGAAATTTTCTTGTTTTTCCCTCTTATCATCATTTCTCAAATTTCTCTTTTCATTAGTTCTCGGTTTTTTTAATGCATCTAGCTCTTAAACATTGAAAATAAAATAAAAATCTCTTTTGCTCTTGATTAGTTAGTGCGAATCAAAATCTTTTCGGTGTTATTAGTGATTAGTAACTTTGAAAGAAATTTTTTTAGTTTCCATTAGTTGCATTAGAGATATCATTGGTTGTTTTCTAATCATTTCATTATTGTGTGAAAAGCTTTTAACTCTCCTGTAATTATCTTTCTTCGAATGAAATGATATACTGTGGCATGTAGTTTTGCATTTAGGAGATCTTTGAGACATTACATTCGCTAGGGCCTGAAAACTGAAACGTAATTGAAGATAAACATTAAAATTTACTCAATTTACACTAAGGCAGCATTGAAATCTAACGAAACACATTTAGAGGTCTAGGCTAGAGATGTGTTCCGGTGTCTTAAAACCTAGTAGCTGTCATTCGCCTCTTGGCTTTAGAAAACACTAGTATAGACTTGTGCTCCCCGTACCGTCGCGTATATAAAGGGAGACCCCACTAGGTTTCTATTCTTTATCCATAGGAAGCCGAGTCTGCCGCCCTATACCCATGATACACCAGACACATCATTCGGGGAGATTGCCTGCACGCACGGAAAGTCCTTGGTTGATTTCTCTTTCATTTTGAAACCAAGGTGTATATTGCAGTTCACAGTTATTTGGTACACCATTTGCCTAGTATTCCTGAGTAGTCATTTGATCTTTTCTGACTCCTTAAATTTGAAAGGATCACCAAGCACTTGTCCTTTCACGCTTGCTTCAAAACTGAAAGAGATAGAGTCACCTTTTATCCGTTTCTCGACTCTTAAAACATGAAACGGTGAAGTTTCTAATTTTCAATGTGGTAAAATAAAACACCCGCGATCACATACCCTGTTAGGGTTTTCTTGTTGGCTGTTTGATTGTGTGCCTTGGTTCTTAGCCCATGTGGAGTTTTAAGTTGTTTTGATGGAAAATTTTTTGGATTTCACCAACCAAGGAATCCCCTCCGATGGGAATCCTGGTCAATTTCCTCCTTTTGGAAATGTTGGCACTCCTTATATGGCAACGTTTTCCCTCCCTGGGTTAACTGTTGGGTTTCCTGTTTGGTTGTTTTCAACCTCTGTGGTCCTGAATGTCTCAGCTACTGTTTAATCAGTTCCTCCGCCTGAACAACATCATGTTGATTCCAAGGTGGACCTCTCCCCTTCTTCGCTTGTTTCAGTGTCCTCCTCTTCTACTTCGCTTGGAGAAAGTCTGGATTCGAGTAACCAGGTGGCTAAGAAGAAGAAGAAGAAGAAAAAGAAGAAGAAGTCCGATAAGAGAGAGGCTAAAAGTGCAGCTACTACCTCTGAAACATCTCCTCTTGATAAACCTTCCAACCCTCCATGGAAATTCAAGTTCCCTTGCATGTTGTGCATGGGAGACCATCTTCTTCGAGACTGCCCTGGCATTGCCAAGGTGCTTGAAGCATGGTCCAACGGTCGCCCGCCATTGCCTGTGACTTCCGGGAGTCAGGTTGGGGGCATACCTTCAGCTAGTGCTGGTAAGACTCCTAAAGAGAAGGGTAAGATTACCAATCCCTGCAAGTTGTGTGGGGGGCACCATGCCATTCACCTTTGTCCGTATATGAATGAAGCCAAGCGAGTTTTGGACAACTCAGCTGTTTCTGTGCCATGCCTTCCGGTCGGTTACAAATAGCTTTCTTTGAGTCCTCCACCAGCTGATCCTACAATTGGTTAAGAGTCATCCTTGTTCAATCCCACTCCCTAGGAAATTCAAATTCAGGAATCCATTCCCGACCAACCATTGGTCGTGGGATCGGTTGAGCTGGCCCTGTTTGCGATGCACCAGGTCTTTTCCATTGAGAGTGGACCTCACACCCCTCAGGTTCTTCTTGTTTCTTCAGATTCTTCAGGCTTGGAGAAATATTCTCCTGTACCTGTACCTCAAGAAGCGGCTCCTCTGCCTCCAGTGATGGAGGTTCCAAAGGATACCCCTCCCACCTTCAAGATGGAGGTCATGGAGGATGCTCCTTCTTCCATAATGCCAGGGGAAGACCTTCTCGGTTCGATGGTAGCCCCTCCGAGTAGTTTGGGAACTTCCTTTGATTGGAATCGATTTGCAGGATTCCACCTTCCATCTTATGTGCCTTTCGAGATCACAGTACAGGCTTTTGGTCTGGTTGTACCCAGTACCATTATAGACAAAGGCGCCTCTGTTAGTATTATATCCTCAACTACCTGGAAAGCTTTCGGTTCACTGCCGCTTGTGCCTGTTACGTAGAATTTGTTGACATTCAACAGAAGAATGAGTCAACCCTTAGGGATCCTTCCAAGGTTACCTGTTAATTTGGGAGGTAAAACCATCCATATGGACGTGATGGTTGTTCCAGGCCCGTTGGATTTCAATCTGCTTTTGGGGTGCGATTACACCTATGCCATGGGAGTGCTCGTCTCCTCCCTTTTTCGTGTGGCCTGTTTTCCACATGAAGGACAGATCGTGACCATTGATCAGCTTTCGTTCTTTGGTCCTGATGTGGCAACTGGCCCACCATCATCCCTTGCTGATTTTTATCCACCCATTGTATCTGCCCCACCGTAGGTCAACTATGTGGCTACCTACTTCGTGCCTGTACTCAGTGACGATGCTGTCGTGCATAGTGTACTGGGGGCATTGGGTCCTGATTTCCAAGATTTTGTTCTCCCACCTGGTGCAGGACTCTTGGAAGCCATAACTTCTTGTTCATCATGACGAGTTGTCTATTGGAGCATGGTTCGTTTCCTTGCATCAAGCTCCTTAGAAAATGAAATCAAGTATGTCGGAGCATAGTTCCTCCACTTGTGTCAAGCTCCTAAAACAATGAAACAAGATGCTACGAGGATAGTTCTCTTAAGTGTGTCAACCTCGTTAAAATAATGAAACACGAGCCTGTTCATTTCGAGTAGATTTAGATAAATCTCTTGCATTTTGAACCTTCACTCCATTTCCTATGGACTGAATCTTGGGGGGCATGTACCTCAAATTGAGACACCATGCTGGGAGGCATGTCCGTCTCCCTTATTTTAAGCATAGTTTGCATATGTGTGTCCATGTGTGCTTTTAAGCTTATATAAAAATGAAATGTGTGATTAGATACATTGTGTGAACTTTTTCATTGGGTCGTTTGTTATGCAACTAATACATTAGATAACATTGTATTAGAAATTTGCATGGCATATAACAAAAACATCATCATATGTAAAAATATCCATCCAGAAATAGGTATGTATATATATATATATGTGTGTGTGTGTGTGTGTCGAAATGTTTACATAGTGTACATCACATAAAATCAAATATACATGTTCGTCTTAATACATCCGGAGATGACATGTCTCTCTAAAAATATGCATGAAAGAAGCCCTAGGTGTCTAATCCGCATGGTGCTCATGGTAACATGCTACCGCGCGCACTAAGCATCTCAAAAGTCGGTGGAGGTGACTAAGCACTCCCACCATATGTCTCTGATACGCCATCGAGACATCTGCCAGCCGGGCGTAGTCTGGAATCCCCCGGGTGATCCCCTCAAGGTTCTGGACCAACTCTCCTCCGTCGGCACCCTCCGCCTGAGGGTCAGCTATGGGCTGAGTTCTTTGTGCAATAGGAGACATACCGACAGGTCTCTCTAGGCTGACATCTGCATACATATAAAATGATTGTTAAAATGGACATGTATTACCAAAAAAAATCATAAAACATAAAAGTCAAAAAGAGAAGGATCATACCCAACTCGTCGTCCTAGTCATCCCCCTCCGGAAGTGGGAGATCTAGGTGTCTAGTCAATTTAGCATCCTAAATTTCTAACATAAATTATCAACTAGGGCTAGTAAATTGATGAAGTGTGGTGCACTATATGTGCTTAAGTGACCTCTTCCTTACTTCGTTGTATGTGTTTTTTTTTATTGTTTTTGGGAGTTTTGTCTTTTTAGTAATTAGTATGCTACTCTATGTTGAACAGATGAAATCAAATCTATGTCAAAAATAAAAGAAAATGAAACCTTAGACTCAAAACAGAGTGTAAATTCTATCCCTAATTAGGAAAATGATGAAAAACAGAGCATTCTAATCCATGGATATCCTAGCTTGCAAATGAGCATTCATGAAATGAAAAGTAACTCAAAACACTACAACTTAATCTGATTCATTTAGTTAAAGATTTGTTGGAAGAGCTTGTGAAAAAAATTAATTTTAATGCAATGAGGATCTCCTAAAACATAAAATGAAATGCTGAAACAAACAGTAACTTAAAAAATTATAGTGAAATCTCATTAATTTGATAAAAGTTTATTGGAAGAGCTTGAGAAAAAGATTACTATAATGTAGTAAGGATCTCGTATGAAATGATGAAACAACTTACAACATTACAACTATATCTCATTCATGAGTTAAAGGTTTATTGGAAGAGCTTGTGAAATAGATTAATCATAATGTGATAAGGATCTTCAATGAAGCAAAACACTCAAAACTCACAATACTACAACTTAGTCCCATTCGTGAATTAGAGGTTTATTGAAAAATCTTTTGAAAGAGACTAACTACAGTATAATGAGGAATCTGATCTAAAATTGTGTGAACAAAATATTTCTTATACAGAGATTGACAGTAGGGGATTTTACTGGTTATTTCACCTTTACTAGAAAGGATGAAACCAGAAGCTTCTGGCCCTCTTACTGACTTTGCCTAAAGAAATATAATGTAAACACTAAATAGATCTAACAAATGAGGATCTTCTTTTTAACTAAATAACAAAAAATGAAATGCTAATAACTCAAAATATCACAATTGAATCTCATTCATTTAATAAAGATGTATTGGAAGAGCTTGAGAAAGAGACTAACTGCAATATCATGAGGATCCTTTATCTAAGCAAATGACAAGAAAAATAATGCTAAAAGCTATGATTTCAGAAAGCAATCTAAGTAAGGAAATATGACAAAACAGAATTGAAAACAACTTATCTAGAAAACATGTAAAACCTCCTTGAATGGCAGGGGCCCTCTGCTACCAATTTGGTGTAATCCTTCTTCAGCTCCTTAAAATTGTAATCAAAACACCATCAAGGAACTTCTTTATTAAAACTCACAAATCTACATCCCATTCCATATTAAGCTTTGTTACAAAAGACTCTCTATTCCTTTCTCTCCTTCTCCTATTTTTCACTATTTTTTCACTACCCATCATAGGAGGAAGCTTCTCCTATTTATACAAAATATGAGGATTTATCTCATTAATTGAAGTCCATGAATCTCTCCCTCCATCTCTAGAGTTACAATCAAAATAGGAAATGATAAGACACATGTCTTTCTAGAGTTTCAACACAACTAAGAATTGAGACACATATCCTCTTAGAGTTTAAATATAACAAGGAAATGAGACACCTATCCTCATGATCCCATGACCTTCTCCAACCAAATTCGAATTTGGCCTTCGAGTGCCACATAAGGGTCTTCTAGAAGTCTCCTTTTGATCTACACATGTCAAAAATCTCAACCCACTTGTTAGGTATAAGTATATGCACCTTATTTTCTAATTTTTAACCACATATTCACTTAAAAAGGCTAAGAATTAATAAAGTTTGGAAAAACATAAATGTGCCCTAATGATAATGAAAGTGGGATGAATGTAGTAACATAGTAGTGAAATGGAGGTGAAATGGAAGTGATATAATGGACATGATAGTGAAAGTGTAATGGAAATGAATGACATTTTCAAGACCCAACATACCCCCCAACTGAAGTTATTGCATGTCCTCATGCAATATATATTACATTAACTCTTTTGATCTTTGAGCTTTGGCTTAACTTTGCATGATATCATCTGATAACTTCATATTTTTGCAAAGTGTTTTACTTGAATTGCAACATGGTTGGTTCTTGTGTTACAACCAATTTTTTTTTTTTTTTTTTTTCATTTTATTTTGATCTTTGAACTTTGCATAATGATATTTCAATTATTTTGCAAAGTATATCTTTATTGGATTGCATGATGGTTGGTTCTTGTGTGACAACCATGATTTTGTTTGTATCCAATTTATCCTTTAAGCACTTTTTTGAAAATCCATTGTATGCTCATAATAACAATGTAATAGTTAATATATGTTAGAAGTATGTGGTCTCCTGAGTATGATATGGACATGGTAAGATATGAAGATGAATATATTCCTCCCCCAACTGATGGTATTGACAATTTTATGAAATGATGAAGAGAAATGTTTTTCCAACAATTATCATTCTAGCTTTTTATGGAATTCTATGGTCAAAAGTTAGAAAATGACGTACCTTAACTTACCCTTTGGAATGGATGAGTTGTATGTGTGGTGGCTGCAAAATTATGATCATATTCTTCTTCAAGTGGCTGAACAAGAGGAGTCATGGATAAATAGATAAGATGACTTTTTATTGCTCCTACTAAAACTTGCTAAATCTGCTCCAAAATGCTGAAAATAATAGTCTTCATGTCTTCAAAACTCATTGGCACAATTCCTACTATGTGAAAATATGTTCTGATGTCAAACATAGTAGGAAATTGTTGACTTAGTGGCCATTAATGGATGCCACTAGTCAACACAAGAACTCTCACCATTGATGACAATGAGAGTCAAGATGCCCAAACACATATTGCTAGGTACGAATGATTTTGCCGATGTCGAGTCACCTAGAAGATCTGACGAACAAGGGACATTAATGTATTCCCATTGTTTGTCAGCATGAGAACTTGCCATTAAGGCATGCAAGCCTCAAGGTGTTTTTACAAAGACCTTAGACTCAAAGGACTATGGACTCAATAATTTGCATTGAAGCAGGGCTTATTTGCGGAATGAAAATGACAAGAAGTAGAAGATGGCAATGGAGAGTAGAAATGGAAATGGGAAATAAGCATGTCAATGAGCCTCTTGCTTTTATTTGTGGGTTGTGAATGGAAAAAAAGAAATGGAAAGTGGATGTGAATGTAAATGGAAAATATGAAGCGAAATGAGGTGAATGGTTTATTATGAGGTATGGATGTGATGGAGACAATAGTATCTGAAAGTTTTTTTTTCAAGTGTTTGGATCTGATTTTGCATCAGCATATTTCCTCTTTGTTGCTGATCATCCTCTTATGAAACAAATTGGTCTCTTAGAGAGACACCATTCTCTTGTATTCATTTGTCCTTCCTCCTGGAACCTGCAAAAAAAAATTAATACTTCTTCTACAATGGAATGTAAGATTATCAAAGGAGAGAGGTGATCAATTTCTCTAGTTATGATATTTACACACAAAACTAAGAATTTTTATTAATGAAACAAGTTCTCAAAGGAAAAATCAAAAGAATTTATACCTATTTTGGAATTAGTGCTTCAAGTTGAATGTTGCTTCTTTTCAGCAATTTATTTAATTATTTACCATTTCAAACTCTAATAATGGATTTCTCACTGTGTAGATCTTGTTGAGACCTTTCCAATGATACTTAAATCATCAAAATCTAATTTTGTATGAGAAAGTTAGGCTGATTTGAACAATGAGGTTTTTCAGTTGCGGAATTGGAGAACAACTGCGGAATTGGACTTTAGCTGCGAAATGTCGACGGTTTCTGTAGCTAAAAATATTTGAATAAAAAGTTAGCCATTCATCTTTCATTATCAGTCCAAAATTAATCAATACCTTCAGAAAAGTGAGCAAATAACTTATTCATTTCATTGATTCAATTTTTTTTTATTTTTTTTTTAATAACAAAATTGAAAAAGAGAAATGCAAATTATTATTATTATTTTGTTTTTAAATATTATATATGTTACATTTAAAATATATATATATATATACATATATAATTTAAACAAAACAATTTATTAAATAAGGAAATTAAAAATAAAAACTAAAAACATTGAATGTCATTCTCATCCTCATGTGGCAATCTTTGCCAGCAATTCTCCATTGGAACATAGCATGCTATATCACCTTCTTTTCATACAAAGGAAGCTCATTGCAATTCGAGAAGTATTAATCACAATGAAATCCAACATTCAGAAAGTAAACGAAGTCGATTTGAACTCTTCGATTTATCAAAATTGTGTGAAATGTGAATTGAATGCCACGATAGACTTTGATTTCAATTAAAATTCTTCTTTCTTGAGATATAGGAAACCGGATTATGGGTGAAATGAATGCAGAGTGCCATTCTCAAACTCTCCACTATGCAAAAAACCATTTTTCCTCACGCGACAGGTAAAAATGGGCTTCAAAGAACTGAAAAATTCTCCCAGACTGCCACGAATTTCTTAAAACGATTTATGGGTTATCTAATTGACCCTTTGGTGGAAAAACCCATGTCTCCATTTTTTGAAATTCATCATTAATCAACCAGAAAACGTGTTTCAAAATCACGTGTCAATAGCAGTTGTGTTTTTTTGGCTTCTGCTTCAGCAACAAAATTCAATTTTTGGATTTGTCTGTTAGATCATCAACCTACCTGTTTATCTATCAAAGTAACATGCCATTTGAGAAATTTGATTTAAAACTCTTCCATTGCCCTTCAACGCTTCAATTCTCCATCATACAATGACGACATGAGGATAATGCTTTGCCACTCGTAACTGGGAAGGCTTCAAGAACTGGTCTTTTCTCACCAAAGGTAATTGAGACCTTGAAAATTGAAGACTTGTACTCATCCTCAGCTTGACTTGTACTGTTTACGCTTCTTGGATTGACTGCCCCTCCTAGAAGTAGAATGGTCAGTGCTGCCAAAAGCCATTCGAGGCAGTGGACATTGATTATATGGCCAGCAACCACTAGGGTGGTAAGATGAGATCGGGACTCCAGCGGCGAGGAAACTTTAAGCACTGCAGGCTCCGACACACCATTACTACCCTTCTGCCTCTTGCAACAGGAAAGGTCATCTCTCAAAACTGTATTTTTAGCGAAGACAAAGGTAATTGATCCTTGAAGTTGATTACTTTTGAGCATCGAAGCCGGCTTTTGCAGTTCCGGATTTTGCAATTTCAATTACAGCAATGGTTATTTTCTTGAAGGCTTTTCATACGGTGGTTGGATATCATTCATTTTACCAGGTGAGAAAAGAGGATGCTCGGTGCCTTGGGGATGTTCTGCTCCTAACACTAGTAAATTTCACTGCAAGAGACAAAGTTGACATGGACGGGCAAACCAACCATGTGGCTAGTCTATTTGCAAAAAATTCAAAGGCAAGCAAGGGTATATTGCAGTGTTTTTGTGTCTTCTGGTACAGTCTCAGCATTGGAGAAAACATATAAATAAAACATCAGAATGGAAGTGATGTTCGTGAGGTTGCAGTTGTTGGTGTTGAGAGAGAACAAAGGCAATTGCTACAGGTTTCGTAGGATGAATTTTGGAGCAGATCAATCAAAACGTTTGACAGTTTCAATTAGTCATGATCAGCAGCGCTGGCCTGGATGTTTTGTTTTTGATTTGTTTTGAACAAAAATATATCTTTCTTCTTCTCTTTTTTTTTTTTTTATTTTTATTTTTATGTTTTGTTTTTGTTTTTTTATTTGTTTTTCTTAATAAAATTACATATGTTATATTTTCAAAAATTAAAAATATACATATGTATTTTACTAAACAAAATAATTTATTGAATTTTTTTATTTTTTATTTTTTTTTAAATGATTTGTTATTGAAATGATATATATATTTTCAATTTTTTTTAAAAAATATACATATATATTTTAGTAAACAAAACAATTAAAAAAAAAAAAACATTTTTTCATTTTTTTTATAATTGATTTGTTTAATAAAATTATGTATGTTATATTTTAAAAAATTTAAAAATACACATATATATTTCATTAAACAAAACAATGTATTGGAATTTTTTTTTTTTTTTTTTTTTTAATCAAATGAAATGATGAAAACAATTTTTTTTTTTTTTTATTGAATCAATTGAAATGATGAAGTTTATTTTGTCTCCTTTTTTTTTTCTTTTTTCTTTTTTTACATAACAATTCTTTTTCTGATCCTCCAGATCACACAAAGTGCAGGAGGAGAGCATACTCAAGAATTATTAATTTTTTTTTTTATAGATATAAGAAATAAGGCTACCTAGTTACACTTCCCCGGCAACGGCGCCAAAATGTCTAGTCAATTTAGTGTCATAAATTGCTAACATAAATTTTCAACTAGGGCTAGTAAACTGATGAAGTGTGGTGCACTATATGTGCCTAAGTGACCTCTTCCTTACTTCATTGTATGTGTTTTTCTTATTGTTTTTTGGGGTTTTGTCTTTTTAGTACTTAGTACGCTACTCTATGTTCAAAAAATGAAATCAAATCTATGTCAAAAAGAAAAGGAAACCTTAGACTCAAAACATAGTGTAATTGTAAATTCTATCCCTAATTAGGAAAATGATGAAAAAACAGAGAATTTTAATCCATGTATATCCTAGCTTGCAAATGAACATGAAATGTAACTCAAGACATTACAACTTAATCGGATTCATTTAGTTAGAGATTTGTTGGAAGAGCTTGTGAAAAAGATTAATTTTAATGCAATGAGGATCTCCTAAAACATAAAAGGAAATGCTGAAATAAACAGTAACTTAAAACATTATAATGCAATCCCATTCATTTGATAAGAGTTTATTGGAAGAGCTTGAGAAAAAAATTACTATAATGTAGTAAGGATCTCCTATGAAATGTTGAAACAACTTATAACATTACAACTAAATCCCATTCATGAGTTAAAGGTTTATTGGAAGAGCTTGTGAAAGAGATTAATCATAATGTGATAAGGATCCTCAAAACTCACAATACTACAACTTAGTCCCATTCGTAAATTAAAGGTTTATTGGAAAAGTTTTTGAAAGAGACTAACTACAGCATAATGAGGAATCTAATCTGAAATTGTGTGAACAAAATATTTCTTATACAGAGATTGACAGTAGGGACTTTTACTGGTTATTTCACCTTTACTAGAAAGGATGAAACCAGAAGCTTCTAGCCCTCTTGCTGACTCTGCCTAAAGAAATATAATGTAAACACTAAATAGATCCGACAAATGAGGATCTTCCTTTTAACTAAATAACAGAAAACGAAATGCTAATAACTCAAAATATCACAATTGAATCTCATTCATTTAATAAAGATGTATTGGAAGAGCTTGAGAAAGAGACTAACTGCAATATCACGAGGATCCTTTATCTAAGAAAATGACATGAAAAATAATGCTAAAAGCTATGATTTCAGAAAGCAATCTAAGTAGGGAATTATGACAAAACAGAATTGAAAACAACTTATCTACAAAACATGTAAAAGCCTCCTTGGATAGCAAGGGCCCTCTACTACCAATTTGGTGTAATCCTTAGCTCCTTGAAGATGTAATCAAAACAGCATCAAAAAACTTCTTTATTGAAAAACTCACAAATCTGCATCCCATTCCATCTTAAGCTTTGTTACAAAACACTCTCTATTCTCCTTCTACTATTTTTCACTATTTTTTTCACTACCCATGATAGGAGAAAGTTTCTCCTATTTATACAAAATATGAGGAGTTATCTCATTAATGGAAGTCCATGAATCTCTCCCTCCACCTCTAGAGTTACAATCAAAATAGAAAATGATAAGACACATGTCTTTCTAGAGTTTCAACACAACTAAGAAATGAGACACATATCCCCTTAGAGTTTCAATATAACAAGGAAATGAGACACCTATTCTCATGATCCCATGATATTCTCCAACCAAATTCGAATTTGGCCTTAGAGTGCCACATAAGGGTCTTCTAGAAGTCTCATTTTGATCTACACATGTCAACAATCTCAACCCACTTGTTAGGTATAAGTATGCACATATTTTTCTAATTTTAACCACATATTCACTTAAAAAGGCTAAGAATTAATCACTGAAAACATAAATGTGGCCCAATGATAATGAAAGTGGGATGAATGTAGTAACATAGTAGTGAAATGGAGGTGAAATCGAAGTGATATAATGGACATAATATTGAAATTGTAATGGAAATGAATGACATTTTCAAGACCCAACACTAGGTCTCCAGTGAAATCGGTCCCGACATAGAGCCAATCCTCGGCCACGATCAAATGGCGCTGTAACCATCCAAAAAAATTCGGTCTCCAGGACATCTGTTGTCCTCCTCCTGATCTGGGCATAAGTGCTGCCCAGCGAGCCATCCTTGGCTCTCTTGGTATCGGCTCATAAAATATGGCCCCTTGGCCCTGAAAGATAGGTAGTCGTTCCAGGATGAACGATAGCAAAATGGAACCGTAGCCAAACCTCCGCTTGACTCGCTTGCACCCTCGTAAGCCGCCTGATATTTGCTGTCACCGCAAAGAGTCGCGCCGAACAATGTGGGGCTCATACACTCGGAGGCTAGGAGGAGTTGGGCCTTGGTCGCCTCGTGCAGTGCCTATGACCCCACAGCCCGCATGATGGTGTGAAGCACTACCGTCAGTGCCAGATCGCGGACAGTGTGGATATCCACCTTCCTGCTTCCCGATCCCAGTCGTGCCCCTGGGCACACTCTCGCCATCACCTGCTCCATATTTTCCCCAGATGGTCTGCTGCCTGTCAAGATGGGCACCGAACGTCTGCGCGATAGTCCGGTTATGAAATATACGTCTGAAACCTCAAGTTCCAGCACTTGATACTGGAGTTTAAAAACTCCTTCATTTTCGTCCCATATGCTGACCAAGTACTGTAGAAGCTCTTGCTGAGCTCGTAAACATGGTGTCAGGAGGAATTTCTTAAGACCACAATTCTTAAGTGCAATCATGCAGGCTTCATTCTCCATAGCCAGTTCATCCTCTTCCCCATGCTCCCTCTCCTTCCATTCAATGACCATTTTGCCTTTATATCTGCATCAATACAATAAAAAATGCATTGTTAGATCTTTGGAACATTTGAAAATCGACATAGATGGCTCAAATTTTCAAAATTTTGAACGAAAAATTACGTTGTACCATTGGCGCGACTATTTCCTAACAGTCACGCCAGTTGGCACGGGTCCGTGCCCGATACCCGCGCCAATGGAGCGAGCCCTAAAAATTCAAAAAGGTTCACCCAGAAGTCTAACACACAATAAAAACATGTAAAAAACGGATTGAAATGGAGCTTAAGGGAACGCCTTTTACCTGGAATAATCCTGAATCAGTTGCAATCGCCGTCAGAAAGTTTGCACACAAATGGACCACTGCTGCTCTTCAATGAGGTAAATAATAAAAGTAATTTTGTTTTTACCATTTGAGAATTATTTATAACTTTTTGAAATATAATTAGGTTTTAAAAGGCATTTTTTATGGATATTTTGATATATTTTGTCGAAAATGGATTTTACACTTGCCCTTATGTGCAGCAATAGGTTTATATGCGACTTTGACCGTGACATGATTTATATTTTATACTTTTTCGGACTAGGTAAATACACGAAAAAGTCATTTTGGAGTCATCTTTTAGCTCTTTTCTGACTCTCTAAACATGAAAATATTGCCCTTCTCGTTTCGATCTCGTTAAAGGGTTGTCAAACGACATCTACCCAAATATACGTTTACCCCTTTTTTGGGTCGGTTAGATTATTACTTAAAAAATGAATACCCTAGCCTATCGCGACTAAGAGGTTTTCTCAGATTTTGTTTTCTACCTTTTCGGATCTGAGGAACTATTTACAAAAAGGGACCGTTGGAGTTTACTTTTTTGCTGTCTTTTCAAACTCTCTAAACATGAAAAAACGTGAGTTCTTCCTTTTTCAGACTCGTTAAACCCTGATGACATTAGATTCAGTCGTAATGACGTTATTCGAGTTTCTCCTTCCTAGGGCTCGTTAAATGTACTAGGATGGATTTATATCACAAGCATATGCTATCCCTTCAATATTGTTATAAAAAATAAAGAGGTACTCGCTAGAAATGGTGGGGAAAAATGGAACCAACATCATTGTCGTGTTGACAGTATGTCGCTCTTGAAAATGGCACTTGTCTGCATTCGTGTTGGGTTTGGGACATCTCATCTCGTTTTCCATTTGCCTCCGTGGGTTTGGGTAATCCATTTTGACCTCTCATCTGCTCTTTGTCCCGTCATCATGACCTCTGATCTTTTGATGTCAAATACTGCCAAATCCACTGTCATGTCGCCGATATGTTCAAGAGAAGTTGACCTCTGCAAGTATCAACCTTCCTCTGATTCTCATCTGATCATGATTCACAAAGACATTATGTTCCTTTGTCTCGCGTCGATGATGTGGGAAACACTATGGCCCACCTTCGATCAAGGTCACTTCCTGTCGACTTCAACTCATTATCCAGGAAGCTGATCTAGAGACTCCCTTCCGGTACCTTGGAGCCTACATGCCTCAATGGCAGGTTCTTCGCATTCGACGCAAGGTTTTCATCATTGACCTTCGATCGGATGATTCTGCGAGTGTTCGACGCCAGCTCACTGTTCACATTCTGTGGATTGTACCTATAGTACCTTGAGGCATTGTCATTATTGGTGGTTTCTCTCGCGTCTGTTAACAGCTTTCGTCATTGGCTGGTAATCAGGCGATGTTCTTGCATGTTCTACTTCAGCTCACATATTCGCATGCTTGAACTTGTACTCTGTTGGGTCGAGATGGAGCGCAAGACCCTGGATTGTGTCTGTTGTAATCCAGGCTGCGATTGTGGATTATTATCATTATGTACATGACTCACTGATTGGATGGCTGCGACCATACCTGAGTCTATTTGTTTGATCTTAGTTGGATGGCTGCGTCCATGCCTTGGATCTGGATTATTGTATACTATGTTATGGATGGCTGCGCCCATACCACATATATATCATGTATTTGAGATATCAGTTCTACTTCTCTACGCAGGTTTTCCGACGGCGATGTTTTCAATTGGACACATTCTCGTAAAGCATTTCCCCCCTCTCTCTTTTTCGGGCCTCATGCTTTAGGGGGCATCTGTTACACAACAATTTTTCACCATCCTTGAAATTCCCCATCCCGCACATTGGAGGGCTTATTTCGTGACCTGTGAGTAGTGAGATAACTTGAAAAAAATTTCATGGCATTCCCCTAAACATGTGCTTTGATTGCCCTGAAGACAACTCCTTGTGAAAAACCCTAAAAACACCTCTTTTTGCATTGGCGCGAGTAGCCAGTTCAGTACCCGCGCCAATTGGGGAAATACTTCAAAGAGCGCTTGCCAATTGGCACTCTGTCTCAGAGTCACACTCAAGCCAACCATTTTAAGGAGTGTTTTTTAAAAATAAATGGCGGAAGTTTCGTCCTAACCAATCCATAAACTGGTATCTAATTCGAGTTAGGAGGTTTGGCTCCAGATCTCCATGTAGAGGAAGTGGTTTGCCACCTCTCATGGAAGCTTCCTTGAGGATAGGGCCAATCCCATGATTATAGGGATCCCAACTCCCCTTCCTCCATCTATAAAAGCTTGCTCATCTCCTTTGCAAGCTAGTCTCCAGGTTCCCAAGAGCCTTATGCTGCAAGAGCCTTGATTCATTCCCTTAAGGCCAAATCCAAGCAAGGAGATTATTGTCAAGTATCCGAAGAGAGAGGCTTGTCTCATCCCTGACAGGATTTATCGAGACATGTTTTGCTGAGGACCCGCCGAAGGATAATTCAGTGTCGGAGCTATGGTTGTATTCTTCCTTTGATGAATTAATGATAAGCGACTATTGGTTATGGTTCCAGTCTTGTTTTCGATTATGATCATGAGTTATGTCTTCTCCGACTGATATATAGTTGTATGTACTGGATTTTATGCTTGTGTTTGTTGTGTTTCTTGCATGTGCAGGTGTCTGATCATGGAGATCCTGAGGATTGTGATCTGCCGGAGCTAAGGAACGGGAGCGCTACTTTCTCTACAAGCGACAATGTTGGATTCTAGGTAAGCCTTCATCACTATTTGGTTTATCTGCAATTAGGAACCTGCACTACAACATGTTCAATTGTTGCTAGACCCGATCTGGGCTAGTAGGGATCGCCTCTGTCCGCAGAGGGGATTTACCTCCACAACACATGGTTAGACTCATACTATTAAGTGATGAAGTAGAAGACCCTTGATCTAGTTTCATCCATTTAGGCTGCAAATTCATAATTCATACAATATTATAATGTATGATGGCTATGATCATTCAGAAAGTTATCCAAGCATGGGTCCACAATATATCTTAGTGGAGGTGATTGTGATTATTATACATGTACATGTAAATTAGTATATGTTGATTATGGGCATGCCTAGCTCATCAATAATATCATGATGATTATCTATTATAACAAACAATTGATGATCTTGATCAATCTATTCTTCATCCAGACATGTGACATGGTAAATCACTTCAGTCCTCAACCACTACTTCTAAATTGTACTTTAGGGTGAATTCAGTTATAGATAATTTATTCACATCCAATCAAATGGCCTTGAAACCATATCAATACACATCCATGGACACTTTTCATTCATCCCCTGCAAATCCAAGAACATTCTCTCTTCGAAAATTCCAAGAATTATGGGTTAAAACAACTAAAAACCCTAATTTTTTTCCCCATCACACTTAGCATTCATGAAAAATACACTGTTTCAAGGTGTACACAAAGACATTACACTAACTAGCATATATTTATTTCATTACAATTGTGATGGCCTATAAATTTTGGTAAAAAAATAAAAATAAAAATCGAATCTTCGCTTTCTAGAAGCTTCTCGAGTTTTTTTAACTAATTACTATTAGATTTGATCTCGAAGTCATACCACTTAGGTCTTATATCTTATTCCTAGAACTTATCCTCCCTCTAATGTGGATGTAAGTCCTATAATGGTAAATCCAAAACCACCTCTTTTACCGTATAAAAACCCTGGTTGAAAATCCATGTAATAAAGTTAATAAAGCAAAGATAAGACCAATGTCATGTGACACGTATTCCAAGATGAATTTTGGGAAAAAACATAGTGACGGGGATCACTTGTGATTAATTAATGGCTATGGAAATTTGAAAAAGTAATAGAAAATACTCTGGAAGGGAAAAGTGGCATTTATTGGCATTTTATTTATGAAAATATTGGAAAATATGAGAGAAGGAAGGTGGAAGTTCATATGTTGCATGTGAGGAGGAAAATGAAGGAAAATAGTTGAAAATGAAGAAAATATAGGCCTCATTAATAAAAAGGCTTACGAGGACTAGTTCATGGATTTTGTTAGTTTGACTTTTGATCAGATAGCTTTTGGAGCTATCTTCTATTCTCTCTCTCTCATACTCTTGGACACTTACAGTTTGTCTGAAACAGTCTTGGAGTAGTGTTTCATACTTGGGATTTGTAGAAAGAAGGAAAAGGAAGAGAAATAAAGTGCAAGAAGACATTTGGATCAGTAGCTACAACAGTTTCTTCTTGTAGGTCCCAAGTTGCATGTATGATTTTGTTGCTAGTTTTGGCATGGATGGCATATGCATGTGATTTATTGGTTATGATCTATCATTGGCATGGATTATTTCTTATATTGGCAATGGTTTTCACAATCTTTCCATTTATTGGATATCCATTGTGTTGTGGGTGTTACCTTTTTTTTATGGTTGGTTCTCATGTTCCTTATGGATGTGGGTTGAGTTATTAGTTCTTGGAGGCCTTGCTAGGACAAACACTCTAGAAGCCCTATAACATCTTGGGTGGATTTACTAGTCCTGGAAGCCTTGGTTACCAAAATTCTCTAGAAGCCCTTGGTGGGTTGAGTTACTAGTCCTCGAACTCATAGTTGGACAAACGCTATGGAATCCTGGCGATAGTTGTGGGTTTAGTTAAGAGTCTTGGAAGCCATAGTTGGAATAAATGCTTTGGAGCCCTAGAAAAATTTGGTAGAGACATATCTGGTGACAGTTACTAATGTATGATCATGAGGTGGATTCACTGGTTGAGGGTTGAGGTGGTTTTTCCTTTCGAAGCGTTGGTTTGGTTTTGTTTTGTTTATTCCATGAGATCCCACATTCATGTTTGGAATATGGCATGAGGGTGACTAGTTGAAAGAAAAAATTGGTTCAACCTAGTGTATGGTTGGGTGGTACATGAAATTCCTAGACCTGGTTTCATTTTACATGTGTTAATAAGAGATCTTTTCCTCTTGTATTTGACCAATAAATATACTCTATCACATGTGGTTTTTATGGATGCTATATCCTTGTTATTTCGGTTGGTTATATATTGTTTATGAGTATGTTTTATGACAAACTTGATTTTCACTGAAATATTTTAATCACAATTTACAGATCACAGAAGAAAAATTCCGAAAATTTGATTTATCTTTCTTATCATGTTTTGATTAGCAACTAAGTGAAAAATGAATATATGACCTAATAGTTGATAATTAAGTTATTGTGATAAGGAATCAATTCTTAATAATGATTCTCAGATAAGTATGAGACCCCTATTCTTAGATCTATTATTATCACTTGTAGAATACATATTTCTGGTATCTCTAACAAAATGCTTGTCATGGTTAGTAGGGGTTAGATCAAGAATTTGTATCAAAGTTTACATTAGTATATTTTTCCCATGTTATTTATCATTTATGAATTTTTCATGAAGTTATGGACAGTGGCCTGAGTCCTAACACTGAAAAAGTGTTACGGAATCTGATGTCTATTGAAAATAAATAGCTTTAAAAGTCTACAACCGTTGGAATGCCTTGTTGTGGGAGCAACTAGAAGGTAGTAATCACTTGTAGGGATTTTCATGGGAGTGACTGAGTGTACAATTCAATAAATGATGGTTTTTCTGAGGGGTTGGCCACCTAGAAGGGTTTCCTAGCTTCTGGATGTTTTGTAGTATGTGTGGAAGGTCATATTGGTTGTGTTATGTCAGTTCCACTTCCTTAAGGTGACCTAGTAGGTTGAATCACATCATAGTATCCTGTTGTCACATGTTTTCTCCAGTGGACTGGCTAACTTGGGTAAATGTGGGAGGAGGGTGGTTACAGAGTGGTACTAGAGCATGGTTCACCCCATGGACTAGATGGGTCAAATATGTTTGTCTTGCATGTATGTAGGTTGTATATGTGTTTTTTTATGTCTGCATGGTGGAGGTCATTGTTGTATTTTTGTTTTCATGTGAAATTTGATGTTGTTGTTGGATCTGGTTTTTCAGTTATGTATTAGTCATGTATGTCTCTACGTATATGCTTTTATGCATACATTAACATGGTGGTAGTTTTTGTGCATGAGGTCTATCGGAAAATGTAACTAGGTTTGGTATTCATTTAATGTACTTAATTCATCTTGTAATGTACTTGAAAAAAGAATAAAGAAAATAAATTTTATTGTTCTTATTGTGACTTATTAAAGCGTGGGTTTCATGCTCGGGTCACCATGTTTTAGGTCAAATTCCCCATTGAGGACTTCTAGTATTTATTATGAGTTAATAGAGTCATTGTACATTTAAAGATACCCTTATTGGGATTTTGAATCAAGTAAAAATGCTTAATATTGAGAAAAATATAAATTATGTGACCTCCACACCAAGTCATCCTAAAGGGGATCATGTTGGCCTAAGAGACACCTATTCGAACTCACTTTCATCCTATAAAAGGAAGAAAATTGAATTCATTTGGAGAACACTCTCTCAAAATAAGTTTTATATATCTTATAGCTAGGAAAATTTAGAATTAAATTGTTTGGAAGATGAAATAAGTGCGGGTTTGTGAAAGTGTAAGGAGAAGAAGAAAAATGAAATTTTGGTGCCTCTCTCTCTTTTTTTTGTGCCCTAGATTGGGAGATCGAAGTCTTCCAAGTTTTGTTGTTGTTAGAAGTTGTCTGCTGCTGGAAATTGCTGCCTAGTTGAAGTTACTGGAAAGGGGTTGAATATCTAGGAGGCTGACTTGGTTTGGAGGGAAGGTCTGGTATATTTCTAGGGTGAAGAGTCTCAAAGAATACTATTGAAAGGTAGAAATTTCTTGACTCGTGTTTCCCCTCAAGGGGGGTTTTTTTCTAATAGAATGGTTACATCTAGTGTCTATTGCTTTATGTTTTGTTTCTTTATTAATTTCTTGATGAACTAAAAAAAATAATATATAAATAATATTCGTAACAAGAAACGTCAAAATTAATTATCAAGAATAAGAAAAGCTTTCTGATTTTATGATTTTCTAACATGGTATATGAACTTTGGTTAAAGAAGGAATAGATAGGCAGTCTGCAAAAATTAATCAAGGAACCATTCAAAGGATCATCTCAAGGAAGGAATCTAGTAAAAATTATAAAGATCTCTTAAAAAATCAAGGGAGAAAACAAACTTAAAGGAGCCTCAAACTATAGGTCCTGGAAGCAGAAAATTGACCTCATCCTTGAAAATAATAAGGTATTGGACTTGGTCAAAGGAAAAGTAAAGAAGCCCACAAAGGATTTCGGTAATGCTGACAAATTGAAATTCACGAAACTATAATTTCTAGCCATGACTCTAATGGTAGAAGGAATAAAGGACCACCTTTTCCCATTCATATCCAACATCGACCATGCTCAAGAAATGTATGAAGCCTTGTTGAAGTTACTCACTATTAATAACATTGGTCAGGTAGATACTTTGAAAATTGTTCTAAGGACAACAAATATGACTAAAGAAGACATAATGGCACCCTTCTTTGTAAATATATCAAGAATCGGAGATGATATTTTTTTCATTGACTAAATTGTTCTAGACAAATAACTCGTGCTCACTTCTATATTAGGAGTGCCACCTACTTGGGGTGCTTTAGCCACGGGACTTAAAAGTTGGAAGGAATTTCCCACCTTTGAAGAACTATTGACTTCCCGCAGTCAGGAAGAATTAAGGATCTCTTTAACTACCAATTCTGAAGGAGTATCAAATTCCTACATTGCTCAACATAAAGGAAAGAAATTTAAAGGACCAAGGAAGACAATTGACATGTCTATGGTAGAATTTTATCAATGCCATAAGAAGGGTCACTATGGGAGTGATTGTCCCGATAATCTGAGAAGAAAGAAGAGAAAAAGAGATCAGACCATCATTGTTTAATAAGGAGACACAAAGAAAGTCAAGGCCGAAGAATTTTACATTAGGGACTTACAATATTACATCCTTCTCTTATAGCCTTAGATATATTATTTTATAATTTTTATAATTTCTAGGTCTTTAACATATTTTTGGAAAATAAATTTTTATTTATTTTTATAAGTTTATAGGTATCCCTCAATATTTGGAGGGAGCCTCAACAACTCCCAAAGATAAGTATCACATTGCCTCTTAGTTTTTGTTTCATGTACTTATTTAAGTTTTGATTATATTAATACTAATCACTTTTCTCCCTCTATGGTCTTGATTAGGAAACAATCTACTATATTCTCAAGGAGTATCATGGAGGAGCTCTCTATAAAAGGTTTGTCAAGAAAAAAAGGTATGCTTTAAAACATTGATTTCTTTATATCAAAAGGTTTATTCATTTGACAGAATATCAATAACATTTTTATGTCTAGATATATTGAATCATAATGATTCTTGTCTTGGGTGATTCATACTTTCAAAATTATACCCACCCCACTCATATTCTTAACTGATTTTGTAGAACCGTAGATGGATTATGGAAAATCCTAATTGAAGGGCATGCTAATGTGAACGTCTAAAAACCTGAACTAGTTGGGAACATTGTATTTGAAGTTTTATTGATGATGTCATATTTGGGATTTTGGTATGATATGAAAAAATCATCTTGTTAAGGTTGAATGATAAGGTCTAAAATATCGAACCTTTGAAGTTCTAGTAATGTTGGGTTTTCTATGTTTCTACATTGAAACCCTAACTCATTAGTGTTTGGTGGAATGTGTAGGAAAGACCCTTATAATATATTACAAATGATTTAATTGGTATGTGTGTGTTTTTCTAATGAAACACTGGTCTAATAAAATTTATTGATATTTTTTGAAGTTGGGTTTGACTATGAAATAAAATTCCTTTTCTTGATGATGAATCCCTAGGTGTGAGAAGACATGTCCTTTTTTTATCAAAACTCTAGCTTCGTCTAGGTTTGTATATGCCTAATGTATTAATTTTTTCAGACATATGATATGCCTTTTCATGATAATGAATTGCTATATGCATGTGTTGACCTAGAAATTGATGGTCATAAGTCATAGGTTTTAATATAAATCTTTCTATAAGATGATGATATTTGGAAATCTAAGGTTTTGTAACTAAACCCTAGTAGTAGTTAAATTCTCTAGTATGTGTGATATAACAATCTAAGATCTATTTATATAATGATTTTTGAGGTTGCGAGAATGGAATTATAGGGTTTTGAAGATGAACCTTAGTACAACTAAAAATATCTGATGAATAATCACAATATGATGATATGATATTTGTATAAGATCGATTAAATATGATTTTTTATTGGATTTGATGGTTGATTGAAAATTCGTTGTTTGAAACTAACTCTAGTGGAAGTTGGTCATATTAATGACCAAGCTGTGATTGACTTTAATTGATTCTCTTGTATGAAATCTAGGATTTGTATAAATCTCTAGTGGAAAGTCTAAGATATGAATTATGAACGTTGTTAGATATCTTGTAGATCTATATTTAATCGTTTCTAGGGTTTTATATTTTTTTTAGGGTGTGTTAAATATTTGAAAGAAACATTGAAACCCTAGATAGAATGAATGTTGTTTGAAATAGTCTCGAGTTTATGAAAAGTCCCTAGAAAAATGTTGAAGAGTATATGTCTCTTGTTTGTAATAATTTTTGGGTATATGATATGTATAAAATTGAAATGCTTTCGTGATTCTAATATGAATAACTTCATGCTTCTATATATTTGGTTTTACTCGCTATCTAAGGTGTTCATGTACACAATCTTCAGTAAGGTGAAGATGCTCATTGATGTGATAAGCATGGCAAGGATAGTGATAAATCTGATGAAATGGTTGGAAGACATGAAATATTCTCCAATGAATAAGCTAATCTCCCTAAGGAATCCCTAATAGAAGACATCTCCCTAATTTTAAGAGGGAGTTTGGATAAAGGGATGCTCCTCGGTTAATAAGGAGGGCATAACTTGGTTCTAATTGAAGAATTAATCTAAGAGGATATGTTGTTGCATGAGAAGTAGGCGAAGGAAAGTTTATGACGAAGGAATATTTTGTCAAATATTCAGGTTATATTCCTACTATGAAAAGTTGAGAAGCAACATCAAGTTTTCTGAGAGATCCAGGAGGTTTGTATGTGTTTATGTACATGTGAAATTATATTATTGATTGGGGTTGTTTTTGTACAAGAAAATCTCTTGAAGGATTTTGATAGAATGTCAATTACCAATTGGTTTGATTGGATAGATTGGTCATTCATGATCCGTTGGATCAAGGCGTATCGAGGGTTTATGCGTGAAGCATTACCTAGGAGGAAATATGGCCAACATTTTGTGTTGATGTATACGTCCCAAATTAGGGAATGGTGGCGTAGGTCATAGAGCTCTAACCATCGATACACACCTAGGTCCCTAGGTTGATGGTTAGAAAGTAAGCCTGATGGTACCTAAAGGGGCGTAAAGCTTGATTACATATTAGTCCCACATGGATGGATTGCCTTATTTAGGAATCTAGTCCATGGCATTGCGATGCCTAAATTGTTAGGAGACCAATGAATAGATTTTACTGGTCGGGAATCTAGTCCATGGGATTATGGTGCCTAAAGTTCTTCTTTTTTCATTTAGTGCGAGATCTTCCATTGTACTTGTATATGATGAATACCACCCTAGTTAAGAGGGAGTGTTGGAAAATGTAAATAAGTTCAGTATTCCTTTACTATACTTGAGTCATCTTGCAATGTACTTGAAAAAATAATAAAGAAAATATTTATTATTATTATTATTGTGACTTATTAAAGCATGTGTTGCATGTTTGGGTCACCATTTTTTAGTTCAAATTCCCCATTGAGGACTTCTAGGATTTATTCTGAGTTTAAATAGAGTCGTTGTACATTTGAAGAGACCCTTATTAGACTTTTGAATCATGTAAAAAGGTTTAATATTGAGTAAAATATGAATTATGTGACCTCCACACCAAGCCAGACTAAAGTGGATCATGTCAGCCTAAGAGACACCTGTTTGACCTCACCTAGATCCTATAAAAGGAAGGAAATTGAATTCATTTGGAGCACACTCTCTCGCAACAAGTTCAGTATCTCTTGTAGCTGGGAAAAGTTCAAAGTCTATTGTCGGGAAGATGAAAGAAGTGTGAGTTTTGGTAAGTCCAAGGATAAGAAGAAAAACAAATTTCCATGCCTCTCTCTCTCTGTTTCATGCCCTAGCTTTAGATATTGAAGTATTCCAAGTTTTTCTACTGCTGGAAATTGCTTCCTAGTCGAAGTTCATGGAAAGGGGTCAAAGATCTGGGAGGTTGACTTGGTGTGGAGAGAAATTATGGTATATGTCTAGGGTGAAGAGTCTCAAGGAATATTATTGAAAGGAAGAATAATCTTGACTCGATTTTCCCCTCAAGGGGGGTTTTTCCCTGACATAGTGCGTACATCTGGTGTCTATTGTTTTATATGTTGTTTCTTTTGTAATTTATTGTTGAACTAAAAGAAAGAAGATGTAAAGAATCATAATAACTAGAAACATCATAATTAATTATCAAGAATAATAAAGTCTTTATGCCTTTATTATTTTCCAACTAGGTCATGGTATGCAGTTGGTATGGTCATGCATTGATAACTGGATAATGATTGAAATGAAGATTATGTTCTAATATGATTATGTTAATACATGTATTGCACTAATTTGGTTCATCTTGCAGACCATATATCATCTCCTAAACTAAATTTAGGTACTTTGGTTTGTTTATGATTTGGTTTAGCTGAGATGATATACCTTGCAGGAAGAGAAGAACAAATATGACTAGTAGAATGGTACAATATAGCTCACGAGATTCCCCCTATAGGTGAGGTCAGAAGCATGGTAATGAGTACTCTCCTCACATAGTAGTCACTTTGATAATATTGAAGCAATAAATAAGGAGTTGTAAGGAATACAATGATAGGATCATTCAATCACAAGCGCTACTTACTAGGGCACAAGAGAAACAAGAAGAAGTTAATGCAGTTATCCTTCAGATTTTGTTATACTTACAGAGAAAGGAACCACTTCAAACCAGCCTTGGGTTGGAGGACAAGACTAATGGGGCATATGATAGTAGATATCATGGTGGGTATAGGTTGGATAGGGATGACATAACCAGAGATGGTAGATTCCTAGATACATCATATAGACTAGGCAATGGACATAAGGGCTATTCTAGTTATGGTTTAGACAGGTATCATGGTCATCATCATTATCATTCTTATAGGAGAAATGACAAGGGAGATTTTCTATATGATTTCAAGAAATAAAATACACCTACATTTGATGGAGAAATGAAGAAGTCAAAGGATACATAAGCATGGTTTCTTGGCGTGAACAAGCTCTTCATATTGCATGATTACTTGGAGAAGATGAAGGCCAAAATAGCTACGTTTAGTATTAAAGGTAAGGAAACTATTTGGTGGGAAGATGTAAATAATGTTAGACATTCATGAAGAGTAATTGACTTGGAGTGAGTTCGATAGATTACTCAGGAAGAAGTACCTATCATAGAGATACTATGATGACATGGCAAAGGAATTCTATAAGTTGAATATGGGAACTATGATTGATGAGGAGTACACTAGTAGATTTTTGGAATTATTTAGGTATATACCTTACCTCAAGGAGGCGAAGGCCAAGATTCATCAATTCATCAGTGGGTTGCTGGTAGCATTCAAGGACATGATTACGTTTGATGATTCTATATCATTGTAGGAGGTCATTAAGAAGATAAAGCATTGTTATGAGAAATCAAAGCATGGATATGAGACTAGGCCGAATTGGAAGGGTAATGCAAAGAATAAAATAAAATTGGACAAGAAGAAATCAAGGCCTCAGGACACGGGTAACAAAGAAAATGTAGAACCACCTACGAAGTTCAATGAAGCTGACAAAGGATAGGGATTTCAGTTTGAGTAAAACAAGGGTGCATGGTAGAAACCTTTAGAGTGTTGGACATGTGGCAAGGATCATCAATTGACATATTTTCCACAACATCAGGGAGAAATATTGCAGATCTATAATTCTCAGGTGGCACAGATAGTGGGGAATGTTGGAAAGAGTATTCCTTGTATTTATGTAACAATATATAATAGATAGGTTAATCATCAGACATCTATTATCAATATGGATGGTAAGATTTGCAATGAAGTTGTTTATATTTTTCTTGACCCTAGATCTAATAATAGTTATGTTAATATTGACCTAGTGGATAAGTGGTGTTTAAATAAATAAGTGCATCAGTAATCTTACTTATTGCAGTTGGCTACAGGTGCAAAGAAAATATTTTATCGTTAGGTAATAACGTGTGCATTTGAGTTCAATGTAATGCCTAAATCAGCCCATTTGAATGTCTAAAAATTGGGATCATACAATATGTTATTGGGTATGGGCTAGTTATATCTTGACATGACCAAGGTGGATTTTTATGATAAGGCTATTGAGTTCTTGGATGAAAATGGAGAGTAGAGAATCTTGCAGGGTAAGAAGAAGGAAACATTAGTTAGAATGGTGACAACTATGCAAGAAAAGCATATTCGAAGGAAAGGGTGTGTGTTATTTGTAGTGCATATTTCTACTCATAAAGGTAAGGAAGTTGAGGACACAGTTGCCTTGAGAAGGCACCCAGTTCTACAACAGTTTCGGATGTGTTTCTGATAGATATTTTAGAGTTGCCTTCTCATAGGGAAGTGGAATTTTTAATTGAGTTGGTACCAGGGGCATAAATAACATCAAAGGATCCATACAGGATGGGCACTCCAGAGTTGGTAGTGTTGAAGTTGCAGTTGAAGGAAATTATTGAGAAGGGGTAGATCAGGCAAAGTGTATTTCCTTGGGGCGTACCGATATTTTTTTTCAAGTATAAGGATGGTACTCTTTGGTTTTTCATTGACTATAGATAGGTGAAAAATTTGACCACGAAGAACATGTATCCATTGCCGACAATTAGTGACTTTTTTGACCAGTTTAAGGGAGAAATAGTGTTCTCGAAGATTGATCTGAGTTCCGTATATCATTAGGTACACATTAAGGAAGATGAAATATACAAGACAAATTTCGAAACCAGGTATGGGAATTATGATTTTATGGTAGTTCCATTTGGTTTGACTAATGCTCCAACTACTTTTATGTGCTTGATGGATAGTGTGTTGCGTCCTTATTTGGACAAGTTTCTTATTTTATTCATTGATTATATGTAGGTATATTCTAAAAATGAAGAAGACAATTCCAAACAGTTGGAAATAGTATTCATATTGCTGAGAGAATATATAATATATGCTAAGCTCAGTAAGTGTCGTTTCTTTCAAACAGAGGTACATTAATTGGGACATGGTTTCCAAGGAAGGTATATTAGTGGATCCGGAGAAGATAAGGGTTGTCATGGAGTTGGAAGATCCTAAGAATGTGCATGAGGTAAGGTATTTTATGCGGTTAGTAGGTTATTACAGGAGGTTCATTAGGAAATTCTCATATATTTCTTATATTATTACATCGTTGCAAAGAAAATGTAAGAAATTTGAATGGAAAGAGGAATGTGTAGCCAATTTTGAGTGGTTGAAGAAGTTGTTGACAAATAATCCAACTCTGAAGATTGCAAATTCATACAAAGAGTTTCTGGTATTTATAGATGCTTGTAAGAGAGGGCATGGTGGATTTATTATGCAGGAAAGATAGGTGGTATGATATGAGTCACAAAAACTAAACGAGCATGAGAAAAATTATCCAACAAATATTCTTGAGTAAAAAAAATAATTCATGCATTGAAGATGTGGAGGAACTATCTTCTCTGAAGGAGGTTCATACTGATGAGTGATCATAATGGATTGAGGTATTTAGTTGACCAACTTAATTTGAATGAAAGACAAGCTAGATGGTTAGCCATGATTAGTGAGTTAGAATTTGAGATCAGGTACATCAATGATAAAGAGAATAGGGTTGCAGATGCTCTTACTGAGAGGAAACGAGTGAATCATATACATCTATGACTTCTTATGGAACAAAAAAAGTAAACTTTGAAATGGGAACTATAAACTGGAAACGGAACTCTAGTCAAAAAAACACAAAAAAACATGAAAAACGACCCAAAAAAAAGGGCATATTCCAGAATGAGGTTCTTTTATTTTTCAGCGTAAATTTGCAACATTTTTAAAATATGGTAGTAAAACCAATTTTCATGTGCCAAAAAATGGAAAAAACACATAATGGTTGGTGCCAGAATGGTGCTAGAATACCAATTTTATTTTCAGGGTAGAATTTCAACATATTTTTAGTAATGCAATTAAATATAAAATAATGAAATTTTAAACACATTAAAATTCTAATATTTTTTATACATGTCATTTAACATATAATATAACGACACTAACAATCCCTAAAATTATAATTGTTTTCAACCATAATGTTAAAGATAAAATATATTTCACATTTTTTGACCCATAGAATTAAAAAAATTTAACTTTTCAAAATATTTCAACCATGATATTATGAACAAATTATATGAATAAAATATCCCAATGAAACAGAAATTATTTCTCCAAGTTATTTTTTCATTGTCAATATTTTAGACAAATGAATTCATCATAATTAAAACATATAATCAAAAAAACATAAAAATGACTCATAACTTAAAGTATCATTTTCATTGCTCAAGGCAAACATCATTAATATCAATTGCATTACAAAATTATTAAAAATCACTAATATTTTCTTTCACACCATCAGAATTCACATCTTCAGATGAATGACTCGATGCAAATGAAGATGTTCCATATTCTTCTCTTTCATCAACTAGTGCCCCATCTGAGTCAACATGCATGCCCACCACTTGATGTTTCAAAATTATTGTAGGAATATGACTGGGTTCAATAGACTTCCATCTCAACACTGTTTCTTGTGGTAGTAACCTCTTAATAATCTCTATCTTCCTAGAGCGAAGAGTTCCTCTCTTTGTTAAATTGAGGTCATAAACAAGTATGTCAACTTCCTCCATTTTTAAGAGGTCTATGTGGCGACAATTTATATTTTTATCCTTTATTTTTCTCTTTCCACCATTTTTTTATCAACTACCATATCTAGATTTTACACACCATTGAATGGGTGTGTGTTTGTGGCATACCAATGTACTTCAACACCTCTAACATCCTCATTTTCTGTAATCACCTTTATAACCTTGGAAACACAAAATGGATAGCCAGGTGGATCTTCATGTGCTAAGACTGCGATCATGAAACCATCCTTAATATCCTGTGCTAAACCTATGTAAATGTTCTTCCATGGCTTCCTGTTGTACACGAGATCTTCTAGAACCAATATACATTTCTCTTCCCTCCACCTGTGTATAATTAATAATGCCATGTTATTTTTGTTGTTCAAGAATGTTTTTTTCCTCCTGTTCATTTGACACATTTTGTGGCCAAATAAATGGAATCTTCAAAAGCATATCTTCATTTGCTGGTCTTGAAAGGATATCACTCTGATCATTGAAAAATGACTCCCACAAACTGAATCAGCAACATCAAAGTACTCATATGTATATCTAAATGTTTTTTTAATATATTCTAGGCATTCAGAATAATCTATATCTCTCTTTTGCCTTCGTGCATTATGAACTTCACCAACTGATTCTAATAAAAATATATTTGATGTAAATATTGGATGATTTGGAATGAACTTCAAAAATTCCAAACCTGATGCTGGCGCCCATTCTGCTGTTGTTGAATACTTCTTGCCCCATATAAGTGTTTTCCCATCAATTTGTTTTGGTACGAAATTGATGTTGGAAGCTAATGTCATTAAGTTTTTCAATGCATTTCTCTTGACCATGCGATCCGAGAATAAAACTTCGCATGTCAACAGTTTCTTCTAACACGTGAAAAATAGGCTCTGGCATAGATGATTTCTTAATACATTCAATTAATGATGGCAAGCTACCAACATTATTCGTTGTCAATGTTAATGAAAAACGACTGAACATCTGATCAATATGGTTGTGACTGTTCCCAAAAATAAGGAAACCAACCTTTACCTTATGAAAAATTACCAATTCAACCAACATGTTTAGATATCCAAAAAAAATCTCATTTTTATTTTCATGACAAGTGTTGTCTAATTGTAGATACAAAATTTCAGGAATATTACCACCCCAATGAGAAAGCACATCATGAATTATGGTTATTGTCAGATTTCCATCATTATTGATATTTGGAGATGTGAAGTAAACTCTTGGTGACATTTTCCCATTGAAGACCATACAACCGACCAATTGAAACTGGATAAAATTTTCCTCTTGCAAATTTTTTGGTGTGCGAAAAAAATGTGGCAGAAGTGTTTCTTCTGGTCCATACCATCAATTATCAAACCAAAATATTTATTTGGATTATAATAACACTTCTTTTCATGCTTGAACAACTTTTTCTTTTCACTTGTTTGTTGTTTGCGATGCTCTTGAAGGGCTGTAACAATGGAATCTACACATAACATAAAATAAACGTATTAATAAATGCATTTTCATAGTCCATCACTATACAAGTTAAAAATATAATGTTAGGAATGCTTACCTATTTCTTCTCCTTGATTTATCCCTTTTTTATTTTAGAGAAGCACATGTACCGCAAACCCCCATCCTTGTCTTCTTAGGGATACGAACATTGTTGAATTAACTTCTCCGTATTTGCACTAAATATTGATATGTAATAAAATGACCATTTCCTTCAACACCTTCTGCATATTCCTTGTATATGTTGTAGATTTATTGTCTTGAGAAATTATATGGAATATGTATTGTATCTATATTTGGCACACACTCTCCATGTTTAAAAAAAAATTATTGCAGCCATGACATTGCATTTTTTTCTAGTGGCCCAAACTCTCATTTATGATGGACTTCTGAATAATATGTAGGATCCTTTTCCAAATTATCTTGGATTCTTGATAGCCAAAAATTTCCAATTGAATGATTCATTTTGAAATCCTTTCTACAAAGTAATAAAGACCCAATATGATAATCATAACCTTCTAGTGTAGACTGCATGCATCAAACTAAATTTTAATTATGCATGCTTTTATTCATTGAAAAATAGTTCTTCCTTTTCTCTAAGGAAAATTTGAAATCCATATTTTTCAAGCAATCCTTTTTACAACAATCACTTGAAATGAGCTCACTGATAGAACTTCTTCTCATGAGATATACTACTCTACCCCTTGTATAACTAGAACATTTTGGATTTATACGAAAGGGTCTACTCCTACTCCTAGAAACAATATTTTCTGGCAACATCTCTATCATTTTATTATTCTCTGAACAAGCATTTCCATGATTATTAGGAGGAATACTATTCTCACTATGATAATTTTCAATATAGTTAGGAAATTCACCACCATCATTGTTTGAAAAATATTCATTACCATCCTCGGTGACATGAAAATTTTCAATACCATCATCTATGGTTTTGAAACACTAAATTGGAGGATATTCTTCAACATATTTATCTTTCCCTTCATCACTGCTACTCTCAATGTTCATAGTATTAGGACTATGTGGAAATTGTGACTCTTGATTTATTAGAAATTTCTCATCCTGACCTTCATCACTACTGCTCCCATAGTCCATATGATTAGGAGTAAGTGGAAATTTAGACTCGATTTATTGGATTTTTTTCATCCTTCTATTCATCACTGCTACTCTCAAATTCCATAGGGTTAGGGGTAACTGTAAAATGTGACGCTTTATTTACTAAAAAATTTTCATCCTGCCTTTCATCACTATTTCTCTCATAATCCTTAGGATTAGGATTAAGTGGGAAATGTGACTCTCTATCCACTAAAATTTTTTTATCCTGCCATTCATCACTATTGCTCTCATAATCTTTAGGATTATGTCTAAGTGGCAACTGTGACTCTCTATCCACTGAAAATTTTTCATCCAGCCATTCATCACTATTTCTTTCATAATCCTTAGGATTAGGACTAACTGTCAATTTTGGCTCTCTATCCACTGAAAATTTGTCATCCTACCATCATCACTATTGCTCTCAAATTCCTTAGGATTAGAAGTGGAAAATGTGAGTTTATAGTTTCTAGAAACTCTTCATCTTGTCATTCGTCATTGTTGCTCTCATAGTCCATTGGATTAGGAATAAGTTGACATTTAGACTCTCTATTAATTTGAAAAATTTCACCAGTAATTTTGCCACTACTTCTCTCATTATATTCATCAATATGAATAGAGTTGTTACATGACGAAGATGTTGATGCTACATAAAATGAAACTTCACTATCAGAGGAATCCATAACACTCAAACACGAAATGTCGAATGATGCAAATGATCTCTCGAAATGATAATATATAGCTAAGGCAATGAGAAATTCCCTCAAAAACTTCCCTCCAAAATTTTTCGCTGAAATGTTTTGCTGAAGTCTGTCCCTCCAAATTTTATTTAAATGATTTATCTAAAAATGAGTTATTAAAATATTCTCACAATATGGACCTTAATTTCGAATTAAATTCCGTAGACATTTTTCCCTTAATAATTGTATTCAAACTAAAATAATTTTAATTAAATTATATAACTTTGACTACATTATAATTTTTTATTTTTATAATATTCATCAATTTTTTTTATCCCACATTCACCCCATCGTAAACAATTTCGTTATTTCCACTTTATAAGAAAAGTGAATTTCACTATTCCACATGTGACGTAAAGATTTATTGAGGTTTGTTAAAAAGCTTGGAATGATTTTCTAGCAGAGCAAAATTTTCAATGGGATATTCTCGCTTTTTAAAGGTCAGTTTTGTTTCTATTATTCTGAAATTAGTAAGTTGTTAAAATTAATTAAAGTCAAGTTATTTATTTCCATTAAAAATTTACCTACTTTTTCCATTAATTGTTTTAGGTAGAAAATGATTTTTTTTGTATCTAAAAATAAAAATAAAAATTAATATGCCCATTAGCTATGGGCCCGCTCGGGGCAACGCATCACTGATCTAGCCCAAGTGGGAGCAACCACTAGCCCCCTGGGCAAACAGAGGGGCCGATTCAAAGAATCACCCACCCTGCTTGCCTAGGGGGCCTGTGGGCACGCCCACTTGGGCTAGGAAGTCATGCTACAAGTGGACGTGCCCACGCGACGACGTCCACTCGAGGAGGAGGGTAGCCCCTTGTTCATCCTTGGGCTCAGGCGAACGTCGCCCTGTGGGTGGGTCCTCGTGCAGCACAACGCGGTGTGATCTGAATGGAAAATGACATCCACCCATGGTATTCATCCACCCATGTTATCCATCCACCAATCGAATTTACCCATGGTATTGTAAATGACATTGACCCATGGTATTCATCCACCCATGGTATTTATCCACCCATTAAATCTACCCATGGTGTTGTAAATGGCATCCACCCATGATATCCATTCACCCATGGTATTGTAAGTGAGTTCCACCCATGGTATTTACCCACCCATGGAATTTACCTATGGTATTGTAACAAAAAAATGCTATTTACCCACCCATGGAATTTACCTGTGGTATTGTAACAAAAAAATGCTATAAGTAACAAGTCGCATTTTGTAAAAGGACAAATTGTCCACCACAATGTAGCTTCTATAGTTATTCTTTGTTTTAATAAAACTAGTTTCTTTGTGGTTTTATTTGCAACTAACTGCAAATAAAACCACAAAGAAACTTGTTTTATTAAAACATAGAATAAATGTAGAAGCTACATTGTGGTGGACAATCTTTCCTTTTACAAAATAATACTTGTTACTTATAACTTTTTTTTTGTTACAATACCACAGTTAAATTCCATAGGTGGATCTCACTTAGATTATCATGGGTAAATACCATGGGTGGATGCGACTTAGAATACCATGGTTAAATTTCATGGGTGGATAAATACCATGGGTGGATGAGTACCATGGGTCAATGTCATTTACAATACCATGGGTAAATTCCATTGGTGGATGGATAACATGGGTGGATGTAATTTTCCATTCAGATCACTGTGGGCGCTGTGCTGTAGGCGGATGCACCCACAGCGCGATGTCAGCTCGAGCTCAAGGGCGACCCCTCACGCTCAAGCAGACATCACCCTGTGGGTGCCTCTACCCATAGCACAGTGTTTTGGGTACCATGCTGCGGGTAGACACGCCCATGGGGCAGCGTGCACCCGAGCCCAAGGGTGACCCCTTGGGCGCCCTCAGTCTTGAGAGGATGCTGCCTCGTGGGCGGGTCCGCGCGTAGCAGGGCGCCCGTGCTGCGAGCGGACGCGCCTATGGAGCAGCATCTGCCCGAGCCCCAGGGTGGCTCGTTGGAAGCCCTTGGGATCAGGGAAAACACCGCCCCATGTGAGCATCCCCATGCAGCACAATGCTATTGGTGCCATGCTGCGGGCGGACATGCCCACAGGGCGGCGTCCACCCAAGCTCGAGCGAGACCCCTTGGGCACCCTCAGGCTTTGGTGGACACCACCTTGTGGGTGCCTCCGCCCGTAGCATGATGCACATGGCACCCGTTCTATGGGTGGATGCGCCCACAGGTTGTCATCCACCCGAGCTTGAGGGTGCCCAAGGTAGGGAGGACGATTCTGAGAATCGACCTCGATTCTCAGAATCATCCCCTTGCACTTATGAAAACAGATTATTTTTTTTTATATGGGCAAGGGGCCGAATATAATAAAATTTAGATTTTTTTTTAGAATCGACCCTTTGAGAATATAAAAAAAATTAAAAAAAAATTAGTGGGGTTGGGGAGATGAAATAAAAAAGTAACATTTTTTTTAACAAGTTTTTTATTTTGTTTACGTAAGATGTTTTTTTTGTGATTTAGTAATTTATGTGTATATATATATATATATATGTTTGCAGGAAAATGGCATCAAGGAACGTTTCTGTCAATCTTTTTGGAACCAAGTCAACACTTGCATCATCTAAAGCTACATGTGGGCCTTCAAAAAATATTTTTGGATGAACTGCACCTTAGTTAATTACTGAAAATGTGGGAGATGCATCCACAAAAGAAAAGAAGTTGGTTTCATATTGGAAGAAATCAACATAAGTGAATCATTCAAAATATGCATGGTTTCTAAAAGATGTAGAAGACAAATCTCTACAGTTATATCTATATTCCAGTAAGAATTTTGATGCTCAAATTTATGATTTTGTGGGAAAAGTATTAGACCTATATATTCTTCCAAACATTGAAAGTGTATATGTACTATCAAAACCGCCCAAGTCACATGATAAACACAGATATCATTTTAAATTGTCAATGTATAACATGATGGAAGATTCTTCAAAGATATGCAAACAAATCGTACAAAATATTGCACCGAGGATTGTAAGTATTTTTATTTGCACTTATCTGTTTTGTGTTATTCAAATTGTATCAATGTATTTTTAATAACTTAGTTAATATTGACATATTATATTTTGTTTTATAGCATTTTTTAGAGGGAATTTCAATTACGTTGGGGGGAATCTATTATATAGAGCGAGATATTATGAATTTTGTCTCCATTTTCCATGAACATGAAGCATAAGATATGGGAAAGAAGAAAAAAAAAACTTTATGATGCTACAATATTGTATCAAAGGGATCAATCTAGTAAAGGTAGACATGTTACTTTTGAATATGAGGAAGTTGAAGTTGAAGTTGAAGCTGAAGCTGAAGCTAAAGATGAATAATGTGTTGCCATATCGGAAGGTCAGATTAGAATTGATGTTAGAAAGGAGAAGAGCCATTAAAAAAAAAAGCAAGAATCCCCAATAATGTATCCCTTATAGTTGATGATGAGGATATTGTTTTGGTTCAAGAAAATATCATAAGCAATAGGAGGAAGAAAAAAAAATTGTTCATTCTCAAAAAAATCATGGACAGAAGTGAAGGGCCTAGTGAAAACTCCAATGAAAGCAGGGAAATCATTACGCCAGGAACTGATTTAGAGGATGGTGTTATGAAATCACAACAAAATTCCATTCGACATCAATTGCTGAATACAAATTTAATTGAAGGTGGTTGTTCATTCCAACTTAATGTCACTGAAGTCTACAAGCGAGATGAAGGACAACTCAAATATCAAATTAGAAAGCCACAAAACTTGGATGTTCACAATTTGAAAACATTGATGAGGTACAACCCTTTTGCACATGTGGTTGATTATGTTCTTCTTGTTCATCCAAGCCAGCTTCCTAACAAATAGTCATTTTACAAGTCAAAATGTCTTGAATACCAATATTATGTACTTGGGGGAAACCATTATGTAGAAGCTCAAAGGAAATTAATGGAGGAATATCCCAATAACATGCACTTTGAAACAATGAAATGTATCATTTATGTTTGTTTAATAGATACAAAAGAAAATTTATTGGCATGGGATCATAATTCAAATAATGAGAATAGGATGCATATGACTTTCATCCAAAGGGTCAAATTTATTAATAGTGAATTTGAATAAAAATGTGGTGGTGATAAGCTAAAGGTTGATCATGCATTTCGAAAGGAATGTGGTATGGAAATCGGTTATCCAATCGAAGAAAAAATAAGTTCAAAAGGTGACAGAGTAAATTATGAAATATTCAGAGGTATGGATAACATTTTCCAGTTGTCATTTAGAGCTTGAGATATATGGGAATTGATTGATCAGATTTTTGAGTTGCGGGAGAACGGTGGCATCAAAAGTCGGAATGTCAAAAGGTCTAAACCATTGATATGTACCAACAGTAAGTCAGGTCCTGAAATGAAGCTCCTTCCAGAAGATATGACTATCACACCTTGGAGATCAATGAAAGGAGTGAAGGATGAAAATATTTTCAAAATAATATTATCTCGTGTAAATTCAGGAGAATTATCAATGGATGAAATGTCTAAGGAATTTCTAAAATACGTTTGTTATTTTTACTTTTTTTTACTATAAGTTTATATTAAATATAATATATTGTTGTTGGTATTTTTTCTTATACATAACACTATATTAACATTCTTTACTTCAATTATTTAGTCAGAAGGTTTATATGAGAATATAGGAACAATGGTGAAATTGTTGAATGAAGATATCTGGGATGATGTTCTACTCAACTACCCATATTCAAGTTCTACATTAGAGCTAAAATATTTTTATCTTTCATTTAAAAAGGTATGTTCATTCATACATTCATTTCTATTGATATGTATAATATTTTTTATTTATAACTTACACATTTCTTTTCTTTATTTTATTAAAGATGAAGAAGGATGAAAATGGAGCACCAAACATTTTCAGAAGCTTTATTGAAAAAACAAAAATGGAAAGGATAAGAAAAAAACATCTTGGTGACGTTGAAATTCATCCCTGCCTTAATCATTTCATTTGGAATGGGCTCCACACTATCCAATAACAAATAATATTGGGTGATTGTGAAGACATTCCAAAACTCATACCTAAAAGGAATTATTCCCTAGTTATTGCTGATATTACTCACGGTTTCACTATCCCAAACATTGAATATGATAGTTACCCTTATACTTATCAAGCATTTGGTAAAGTGGTTTCGGGATTTATAGAAGTCACAACATCACCACTTTGGAAATTTGTGCGATTTCACTTAGAAACAAAATTGGGGTTGTTATTATCAAGCGTCAAGGGAAAAGCAAAGTCAACGATGAAGCTTACATGGTAAGACGTTGAAATTGTATATTTTTTTAATGTTAAAAAAAAATCATTTATGTAAAAGTTAATTCATCTTTACTATTTCATGCTACAGATAAAAGCCAAATCTTATTTGTGGTGGAAATAAACCAATATAAGTTAGTATGAGTTCATTCATGTTGAATGTTGGACAAAGGATGATAGCTACAAGAGTATTCTTTTCAATCAAGTAGATGGAAAGAATCATAGCCAAGTACTGGTCTATGATGTTGTTGTAAGAAAAATAACGTATGAAGATAAAGAAGCAAAAGGAGAGATAGTTAACATATATCTAAAACCACAGTCATTGATTAACTATCTTTTAGATTTATGTTCAAATGAAGGAGATTGGGTTTTGGATTTATTTTCAAGCTCATGTAAGTTTTATTATATAAGAATGAATTTCACTATTATCTTTTTTAAATTTTTTGTGTTTATACTAAATTACTAAATTTTTTCTTTTGTACTTAATGATTAGGTACAACACTATAATGTTGCTTACAAAAAGGAAGAAATTGCATTTCCATTGAAAAATACCCAGTACAATGCAAATGTATTCATCAAAGAATCAATTCTCTTCAATATCTTCCAGATGAAATGCAAGAAGTTGGTTTGAGAAAAGGGGATTTTAATGAATCTCATGTGGGAAAAAAAAGAAAAATAACCTCAACCACCATTAGATGGAATTATTGGAAAGGCATACGTTGGGACGTCCACAGACATCAAAGATCCATCAGAAGAGGAAAATGATGAACTGTAGCCAATGATAAAAATATTGTGGAAGAGGACAATAATGATAATATTAAAGATGAAGAGTTTGGGTTACGTGATATTATTGATTAAATATTAATTTAAGCTTCCAAATGAAGCTCATTTTTTGTAACTATTCATAAGTTATACTCGTAATTTTTTTACTCTGACATTTTGTGAGAAGAAATAAATATTCAATTGTGGTTATTATATGTTTAATATTTGTACAATGTCATTTTCACTTCATTTTTATGTGAATCATTTAATTTTTGAAAAAAACTATAATTATTATTAACTTTTCACATAAAATTAACAAAAATTGCTAGCTTTTATACTTTTTTCCTATAAAAATGGTTTATTTGACATGTTGGTTTTAGCAAAAAAAGACGCAAAATGTGTATATTTTTAGTTATTTCTGTATTGAAAATGTGTTTTTTTATGCAAATAGTTAAAAATTCTTGCTTTTTTAGTGGTAATTATTACATGTGCAATGAAAGATTAATTAACAATATATATTTAGATAGAGTATTGACAATATAAAGTTTTTACCTTTTTGGTTTTTCTGACAATGCAAAAAATCAAATATCTCACTACAAAAAAAATTTAAAAGAAAAATAGAATACAAATACTTTTAAAACACTTAAAAACATATGCAAGTGAAAATAATTATTAGCATTTAATAGATTAGAAAAATTTAAGTCAAAAATAAGTCTTCTAAAAAAAGGAGATGATGCTGGAATCAACACTTTTCAAAATCAACATAAAAACACTAACATTTTAAAAATAATTTCTATACTTGGTACATAAGAAAATTTAATGTGTAAAAAACATGCTAAAAAAAATTAAGAGTATTCTGAATCAACACTTTTCAAAATCGGACCATTTTTGCTACCTAAAAAGAGCGGGTACTCCTATCTGTTCCTGTTTCAAAGTTTACATTGTTAACACACTTACAAGATCATACCTTATAGGTAGAACAACAGGATGACTGATATAGATATTATGAAAAAGTTACATAAGGGTAAAGGTGATCAAGATGTGGACTATCATCTCATAGAAGATGCCTTGGTTACGTTTAGGGATAGGATTTACGTGGCAGATGATAGTGAGCTCAAGAAGCTTATCTTGATGGAATTTTATGTTAAGACATAGTCAGGTCACCTAGGGTATTATAAGACATTTAATGCAGTGAAATTTTTTTATTATTGATTGAATCTAAAGAGGGAACTAACATAGTTTGTAGATAGATGGTTGGATTATCAACAGGTAAAAGCATAGTGTAAGCATCTAGGTGGATTGCTACAACCTATTCTGATTCCAAAGTGGAAATGGGAGGTCAGCTATATGGATTTTATCACAGGTTTTCTGAGGAAATATAACCAACATGATTCTATTATGGTTGTAGTGGAGAGGTTGAAAAAGGTAACACACTTCATTACAGTGAAGTCTACATATTTGGCTAGTGATTTGGAATAGGTATTCATAAGAGATGTGGCGAGGTTACATGGAATTCCGAAGAATGTTGTGTCAGATAGGGATGTTAAGTTCACTTCTAAGTTCTGGAAAGAGTTATTTGTGTGATTACGTACATAGTTGGCTTGCAGTAGAACTTATCATCTATAAATGGATGGATAGAGAGAGAGGCTCAATGGGATATTGGAGGACATGTGGAGGATGTATGTGATGCAAAAACAAAATAAATGGGAGGAGTACCTTCCATTAGTTGAGTTTTCTTACATCAATTGGTATCGTGAGTCACTAAGGATGAGCTTGTTTGAGGAATTGTGTGGGGGGATTTGTAACACTCCACACAGTTGGAGTGATCCATTTAACATGGTATTTATTGGAATGTCCATGTTGGCAGAGATGGAATAGGAAATGAAGGTAATCGAGAATAATCTGAACGAAGCACAAGACAAAAAAACAAATTATGCAAATAAAATAAGGATGTTTAGGGATTTCTAGTTTGGAGAAGAGGTGTACTCTCGCATCAAGCCCAAGAAGAGCTCCTTGAGGATTGGATCACGTGCCAATTTGGCACCTTGATATTTTTTACCTTTCAAGATTCTTGAGAGGACTGTACCAGTAGCGTATCAACTTGAACCGCCTCTGACAGTGAAATTCCATGATGTGTTCCATGTGTCATTGGTTAAGAAGTATGTTAAATATGTTAATCATGTGATTGAGTGGTCTGTAGTGTAGCTGGATCCACAAGGGTAATTCCATCTGTAACCTTGGTGCATTTTGTAGAGAAATATGCTCATTCTCTGAAACTAAACAATCGAATAGTTTAAAGTGTAATGGAAGCACTTTGGACATGATGAAGATACATGGGAGATGGCAGAGCAAATGCGGGCTATGTTTCCTTCTCTATTAGATGGTTGGGAGAGTATTTTTGGTATATGCTTTCATGTGGTGTTTGGTATATGTATATATGTAGATGGATGTAGTAGCACCATGAATTTTTTTATAAGGCTCCAATAAGAAAAATGGGTGTCATTTCGTTGTGGTTGTCATTTTGTTATGTTTCTCATGTTGGTTTGCTTTTTTTCTTGTCAATAGGTTTATCATTGTAAATATTGCAATGAGCTAAGTTACAAATCTCAATGGGAAGTATGGTTTTATTTTAGTAGTATTTTTGGTTATAGGTGTCATTAAACATTGAGGACAGTGTTCCCCCAAGGGGGAGGGTTCTGTAACATCCCTTCTTAAAAATCCATGTAATAAAGATAATAAAGGTAAAATGAGACCGTGGTCACGGAACACATATTTGAAGCTGAATATTGGGAAAAAACATAGTGATGAGGATCACTTGTGATTAAGTAATAGCTATGGAAATTGGAAAATGCAATGGAAAAGGTTTTGGAAAGGAAAAGTAACATTTATTGGCATTTTATTTATAAAAAAATGGAAAATAGGAGAAAATTAAGGTGAAAGGTCAGAAGTTTCATGTGAGGAGGAAAATGAAGGAAAATAATGGAAAATGAAGAAGTAGATGCCTTATTGATAAAAGGATTCTGAGGATGAATTCATAGATTTTTCTGGTTTGGATTTTGATCAGTTCAGTTTTAGAGCTCTCTTCTATTCTCTCTCTCTTTCTCATAGTCTTGGAAATTTAGAGTTTTTTGGACATTAGGTTCAATGCTCCCCATGTGTTTTGCGACATGGACTAATTACCTCTCATGGATCCTAACTCTCATGATTGTAGCAGAGACTAATGTCTGCGGGGTTTTTTCTAACAGAAATCGTGATTCCAAGAAGTGGTATCAGAGCGACAGGTCTCGAGTTCAAAACTCACCCGACTCACGTTTGGGGGAGGGTAGATTGTTGGACATTGGGTTCAACGCTCCCCGTGTGTTTCGCGACATGGACTAACTACCTCTTGTGGATCCTAACTCTAGAAATTGTAGTGGAGACCAATGCCTACGGGTTTTGGTCTAACAAAATTTTTGATTCCAACAGAGTTTTCTTGGAGCACTCTTGGAGGAGAGTGACATAATTGGAATTTGGAGCAACAAGAAAAAACAAGATCATGAAAGAGCAAGAGGACATCAGGATCAACAACTACAATGGGTCTTTATTGCAGTTATTGAGTTTCATGTATGCAATTTTTTCTATTTTTTGCATGCATGGCATATGCATGTGAATTTTTCGTTATGATATGCCATTGGCATGGAGGATTTCCTTGATTGACAATGGTTTCTCCTAGCCTTTCCATTTCTTGGGGATCCATAGTGTTGTGGGTGCCACGCTTGTTTTCTGGTTGTTTCTCATGTTTCTTATCACTGTGGGTTGAGTTATTAGTTCCCGAAAGCCTTGTTTGGACAAATACTCTAGAATCCCTATAATAGCTTGGGTTCAGTTAGTAGTCCTCGAAGCCTTGGTTGGAAAAACGCTTTGGAATCCCATTGTGGGTTGAGTTACTAGTGCTTGAATCCCTGGTTTGAAAAATGCTTCGGAATCCCGAAGACAACTATGAGTTGACTTAACAATATTGGAAGCCTTAGTTGGAAAAAATGCTTTGGATGGCTGCACAACTTGGCTAGAAACTGATCTCATGATGGTTAATGATATTTGACCGTGAGGTTGAATCACTAGTTAAGTGTTGATGTGATTTTTCCTTTGGAAGCCCCGTTTTGGTTTTTTTTGGTTTATTCAATGACATCCCACATTCATGTTTGGAATACGACATGGGGGTGACTTGACAAAAGAAACATTCGGTTCAACGTAGTCTATGGTCAAGTGGTACGTGGAAGTCCCATACCTAGTTTCATTTTACATATGTTAATAAGAGTTATTTCCCTATTGTATTTAATGGGTAAATTTACTCTCTCTTATGTGGTTTTTATGGTTTTTATATCCTTTCTATTTCTATTGGTTATATGTTGATTATGAGTATGTTTTACGACAAACTTGATGTATGGTTATGATCATGTTTTAATTAGAAATCGATTGAAAAATGAATATATGACTTAAAAATTGATAATGAAGTTATTTTGATAAGGAATCAATGCTTCTTTACGATCCTCATATGAGTATGATACCCCTATGCTCATATTAGTTGTTATGACCTATAGAATGCATATTTGTGATATGTTTGAAGAAATTTATGTCATGTCTAGTATGGGTCAGATGAAGAATTTGTATCTAATTTTACATTAGTCTCTGTGTTACCATGTTATTTATCATTTATGAAGTTTTCATGAAGTTATAGGCAGTGGCTTGAGTCCTGGACTTAAAAATGTGGCACAAAATCTGGGGTCACTCACATGGAACTAGTTAGAAAAGTCCAAATTCATAGGCATGCTTTGTTGTGGGAGTGACTAGAAAGCCTTACTCACTTGCAGGGTTTGTCATGGGAGTGGGTGAGGGTCCAAGTTAGTCAAATTATGAGTTGTCTTAGGGGTTGGCCATCCGGAAGGCCTCGTGGCTCTTGGAGTTTTGTAGTGTGCGTGGAAGGTCAGATTGGTTGTTTTATGTCGATTCCATTTCCTTAAGGTGACCTAGGAGGTTGAATCACATCATAGTGGCCTCTCATCACATATTTACCCCATCGAACTGGTTGAATTGTGTAAATGTGGGAGGAGGGTGGTTACATGCCCTATAAATTCATTACCTCACATATAGTCTAGGTTGGATTTTTGAGACTCTTACTTATGCCCTCCCTCATGTTGCTATTTTATGCCTAGGTATCCATTATTCATATATGCACTTGAGTTGTGATTGAAGATTTTCTTTGTGGAAAAGGAAGCACAAGATATTTTGGAAGCATCTACAAGGTTAAGATCTGGAAGGGTTTTATCTTCTACTACATTCATTAATATAAAAAGTTATTTGTTTTCCTATACTTATGTTTCATTTATGCATATGAAAAAAGATCCTTCTTGACTCATTGTTCATGGATGTTAGTATATGATATTTGTATATGTTCGTTCTCATTCATGTTTTAATTGTTTTGTAGGTTCCACTTATACAATTTGGAGTTGGAGCTAAAGCTTACAATAAAGTAATAGAGGAGATCTTGTGTTGGATTCTAGGTAATTATTTATTCCATATTCTAAACTTCTATAAGGAAAACATAAGTCCTTTTGTCTATTTTGTTTCTATATGCATAAAAAAAAAGATTTCATGACTTTTGTTCGGGGTGGGGGCGGGGGGGGGGGGTGGGGTGGGTGGTGTTTAAATGAGTGCACCAAAATACATTTTTCATGGTAGATATTTTGCTAACCCCCTTTAAAATTCATGACAGTGTAACTTTTAGAGGTAGTTTTGGACAATATCCCCACCCTCGAAGCCCCCCAAAAAAATCATTTGAATTAAACTTTTAGAGGTGGTTATTAAATGACCACCTCCAAATGATCAATTCTCATGAATTTTGGGGGAGGGGGATATTTTAGTGTATTGAATGGACCAGGGGAACATAAGGGTCACATGGATGGGTACAAGTTATAGTTTCAAGCATGGTTTACTTAGATCTGTAATCCTAACATTGGAGAACAAGAAGGGGCCTTAGGACCTCATGGCATAGGGGATAGGGGGCCTGGAGGGAATGCAATGAGAGAAATTGATAAGGGAACTCCCAATAGTTGTCATAAGGGTATTAGGGGTGCCATTATCACAACCCATAAGTCCTTAACTCACTACTACTGTTTTCCTTGTCCCCTTAACCCTACACTCATAAATCATAACCCATTAACCCCTTGATCCATTAAAACCTAATCCAATAACCCCTTAACCCCTAACCCCTAAAATATAATTTATAAAACCCCCTTAATAGTCATGAAAATGTAAATTTTGGAGGCTTGTTAAATGAACACTGCCAAATGTTGAATTATCATGAATTGTGGGGGAGGGAGATCTTTTGGCATATTGAATGGGGAAGGGACATAAGGGTAACATGTATGGTTATAAGTGAGAGGTTTGAGCATGTTTTATTAAGATATATGGTCCTGGTAGTAAAGAATGAGAAAAGGGCCCTAGGACCTCATGGTATACGGGCTGGGGGGCCTAGAGAGAAGGGAAAAAAATAAATTGATAAGGGAACCCCCAATAGTTGTTATGAGGGGATTATGGACCACATTATAACAATCCATAAGACCTTAACCTATAATAATTAAATTCCTTATGCACTTAACCTGAAATCCATAATCTCTTAACCCCTACACTCATAACCCATAACCCATTAACCCCTTGATCCGTTAAATTGTAAGCCACTAAAGCCTTAACCACTAACCCCTAATTTAGAATACCTAAACCCCCTAAGACCTAACCATTATCCTCTTAAAACTTTTCTCTTAACCCTTAACCCCTAACCCTTGAACTCGATGACACCTAAATCCCATAACCCTTAAGCACTTAACCCTTAAATCTCTTGACCCCTAAGCCCTCGTTGCTTAACCTTGAAACCCTTAACCAATAAGCTATTAAAATATAAACCCTAAACCCCCTAGAGCTCAACCCCCTGACCCTCAAACCTCTAACTCCTAAGAACCATAATCTCTAAATCTTTTCACTTTTCCCTTAACCCCTAAATCCTAAACCCCTTAACTCCTAGAACCCCTAAGCCTTTCTCGCAAAGAATAGATTCTCCAATAGTAATATTATTGGTCATATTAGGTTTATGTTTTTTTCCCCTCCAAACACTATTAGGCTCCAAGGAAAAGAACCCCAAGGTCCCCAAATTTGATCTACATTTTTTTGGACAGTCACATTACCCCCAAAAGTCGTCCACATATTTTCTTACAAAGGGAAATAATATGGTATTCGTAGGTATAAAGTAAGGTTCATATTCATGCACGATCCAAACTTAATTGATGTCCATTCAAAATAAAAAAGAGGATATATGGACGTCATTTTAGCTACCATCATTCCTTAACACTAGTCCATTCTCTTACAAAATGTATGGGTAATAGTCCCATACAAGTCTACAATATTGTTCAAAGGTTATGCCCCTAACATGCTGAAAACAACATTCAAATTCCATTATTTTTCTCCAATTCTATTAGAAAATGACACAAGCAATCCTCAACTACATGAATGGTGCAATATTCAAACTATCCATATATAGGATCATCCCATTTTGGCCCTATTTTCTGTGCCTTTAATACAAATCTTACCAAATTCATATTACAATTGGATCTTTTCTTTTTCATCTAGTGAGAATATTACCTCGTTCTTTAGGAATGGCTTGATTCTAGGAAAAATTACACTAATAATATCAACATATGTGGGGCTATAAGATAAATTAAGAGGATAAAACATAGGTAAAACTCAACCTTATTTCCAAGCGTAGGTCAAACATATATCAAAAATTAAATAGTATACACATTTAATTCTTACATTATTGGATGTTTTTGGATTAACTCCACCATTTTATTTCCCCACCTCCATGATAGCTTTTCATTCCATTAATTCTTAAACAATTACTTTCCATTTTTCAAGTTCCTTTTAATTTTATCTCACTTTATCTTTTGCATCATGCAATTGAAGTTGACTGATGATACCTGAATAGTTGTGATAACTAGATTAGGGGTTCCCTTATCAGAACCCATAAAACCTAATCCATTTAATCCCTTATCCAAGGGAGCCCAAGGGTGTAGTTGTAGGGGAATTTGGACCAATTTGGGGGTTCATAACATCAGGAGAAGTTGAATGGTATTACTAAAAAGGTCGGAGGGGTATCTTGTTGTGAATTAAATGGCTAAAAGTGTTAGGTCCCTATATTACTAGTGTAGTCCCTTATTATGTTAGTGTAAACCCCATTATTGTTATTATTGTACCCCTGAAACCCCCATATTGTTATTATTGTGCCCTTAAATTATTATTGTTAGGTCACTAGGATTACATTGTGGCCCCACTAGGATTACATTGTGGCCCCATGGACTCCTATATATAGATAGGCGATTTTGTCATTTGTATCATCCAATAATTGTTCATTCATGTAATTTGTTGGAGTTTCCCCCTCGAAGTGGCTTATTTCTAAGGTTTTGATATCTCTTTTCTTCTATTTTTGGAGTTGGTTTCACAACATTTGGTATCAGAGCTTTGAGATTCTAGTGTTTCTCTGCTCCAAAAAGGTCATCCTGGAATTTTCACTATAATGCTTTTTCTACGAAGGTTCAGAATCTGAAATTTTTATAGTGCGAAGCCAAAATCTCGAGGAACATCGTCGCAAAATTTCACAGCTTGGTTTGCAAAATTTTCATAGATATGATCTGTGCAATTTAGGTCATTTTGCAGGCTCTTGAATTTAACCTAAATAGGTCATCGTGGTATTTTCACAATAAAATTTTTCTAAAAAGGTTAAGAAGTTGAAATTTTTATATTACGAAGCCACAATCCTGAGTAATATCTTCACAAAATTTCAGATATTGGTTCGAAATATTTTTGGACATATGATCTATCGAAGTTAGGGCGTTTTGAGGCTTCTGAATTTCATCTCAAAGAGGTGATCGTGGGAAAATCTTCGTATCTCTCTCTCTACGCATCAGATTGGAATGCTGTAAAAAGTGGCCACAAGTACATGAATTATAGTTTTTGGTCTATCAATTTCAGAGCCAAAGGAGGAATCAGTGACACGTGGCAAGTCATACAAGTTCGCTCTACTGAACCAGTCCATAATTGGGTCATTGTGGGAGATTGGACATAATTTTGTCTTGAAGAATCCAAATCAGGTCAAACCCATGACATTTGAAAGAAGCTTTAGAGGATTACTACAGGGTTAAATTTCAGATATTGAGGATTTTCAAGTATAGATATAAGTCAATTTCAATATCAAGCTTCTCAAAAGCATGAAAAAAGGTGTGTATTTGTTTCAAAATTGCATAAGTTTTGTGTTAAAAAAAAAAAATTAGTTAGAAGTGATTCCAAGGGCCTATTGAGCATATATTTTAGTATTGGGTGTAGAAATGCCTCCTAAAAAGAATTCAACACCCATTAAGCCCTCAGAAAGCTATACTATGACACATGAAGAAGAAGAATTGCAGTATGAGATATCAAAATTACAGTACCAAGTGCAACAAATTTCAATGTTACGAAGAGCAACCAAAGATGACATAGATGGTTTAAAAGAAGAAATGGAGGCTAAGTTGGATGGTTTGAAATATCAAATAATAGATAATATGAATGATAAATTAGTGGAAGATCACATTGAGCATCAACAACAAGTTCTCCAACTCTCAAAGGATAGCCTAACTTTGGTGCATAATCTAATGAAACAATAGGAAGATGAACATCACATCGAAAGAAGTTCTGAAGCAGTCACAGAAATAAGAACTCGACAAGTACGATCAATTTCAGAGTATCTCTGCAAGTGGAAGATCTGTCCTATAGAAGATTCCACATGGGAGGATGAGAATTTTATACAGAATAATCAAGAAATAATCAAGCGTTGAGGACAACACTTGTTTCAAGGAGATGGGCATGTTAGGTCCCTATATTACTAGTGTAGTCCCTTATTATGTTAGTGTAGACCCCCTTATTGTTATTATTGTACCCCTGTAACCCCCATATTGTTATTATTGTGCCCTTAAATTATTATTGTTAGGTCACTAGAATTACATTGTGGCCCCATGGACTCATATATATAGATAGGAGGTTTCTTCATTTGTATCATCCAAGAATTGTTCATTCATGTAATGTATTGGAGATTTCCCCCTCGAAGTGGCTTATTTGTAAGGCGTTGATATCTCTTTTCTTCTATTTTTGGAGCTGGTTTCACAACAAAAAGGGAGGTCCAAGAATGGTTTAATAAGATCTATAACCCTATCATTAGAGAATGAGAAGGAAACTTAATACGTGATTTCATATGGGTTAAGGGAACTAGATGGAATACAACAAGAGAAATTGATAAGGTAACCCAAAATAGTGGTGATAAGGGGATAAGGGGACCCATTATCACAACCCATAAGCCCTTAACCCATAACCACTAAATTCCCTATCCCCTTAACCCCCAAGACATAATCCCTTAAGTTGTACAATCATAATTCATAGCCCAATAATCCTTATGCCACTAACCCCGAACCTAAAATCCATGAACCTCATAAGCCCTAAACCCTTATCCTCTTAAAAAATGACCCTTAATCCTTAAACCTTAACCCCCAACACTACATATGGGAAAAACATATAACATCATACTCTAATATTTCGGTTATATTGATGGATTTTAGTTGCAAATATTTTTGGTATTTAAAGGAAAAACCTAGACATTTGTCGAATATTCGAAAAACACAATTATCGTTAGATATCCACCAATATGTTAGTAAAATATCTAATGATAATTTTTTTCATCAGAGATGCGATGAAAATTGAATGCTCGTCAGGTATTCGACATTTTATCAAGTCAATTATCTATCTATCAAAATACCAACGTTTTACAAAGTCAATATTTTTCCAGTTAGACAACATCTTTCTAATAAAAAACCATCAAAATTCCAACGAAAAGGCCATTTTTTATGCCTATATATATATATATATATATATATATATATATATATATATATATATATATATATATATATATATATATATATATATATATATATATATATATATATATATATATATATATATATATATATCTTTTCTAATTTCATTACAATTAGTTAAATTTTATTGAGGATTATTTTTTAATATAATCATCACTGAAATTTCGGTAAGGAAAAATGTCATGTAACATTCCTCCAATAGGACAAGGAGATGTGATATCTATATTGGAGGCTTTAGGTGATTGATTTCCTTTGTTTCATACATGTTTATCATCCTTAAGCCATCGCAAAAATAAGAATTTCTCAAATGAGAACTTCAATCTTTCAAGTTTGGACATGCCAAAAGTTTATTTGTTTCCACCCTATTTTTTTACAGTTAAACATCACACATCACCCATCATGCTTCATAAGGGGTGGGGCCTAGGTATATACACCTTAGTAAACATAAATGAAACCTATGTACTAAGCCTTTGTTCGAACAACCTATAACACAACAATTTTCATCTCAATTTGGTAATGACATAATGGAAATTGAATTTTTCCCACTATCGACATTTGTCTTGGCATTCCCAGCTAACAAATAAATCATTCTCACATTCTAGCTAAAGAATAGTGAACAAAGGATTTTCTCTCATAAATTCATTAAGCATATAATAAGTAGATAAATAAGGTAAGAGTCTTCATATGAATCTATGGCACTTTGAGGCATTCAAGAGAACTATCCTTAACATTGTACCAACATTCATCCATTTTTGAAACTATAACATTAGAATATATCGTATATGTAGTGCATATAGAGGCTACTAGTGATCAAGTATGAGGAATTAACATTTAGATCATGCTCGATATGGTGTATAACATACCTTCACATCTTATAATTGATCCATACATAGAAGCTGAGGTTAGTTTGTGATTGAAAATAGTATTGATTAGGGTTAGGGTTTTATATAATTAAGAAAATTGGTCAAAACCATGGAGGTGGTTTTCCACATTGGAGAAATAACCTTCCTCTCATCATTCACTTGCAACAGCCTTACAATGCATGCACACATCCTAATGGAGTACATATGATTTCCAATAAGTCATCAAAATCTAGATTAAATCACTTGAAATTAGTCCGGTCTAAGTCTTAAGAAAACCCTAAGGCATCAATCCCAACTTACAAAGTTATTTATTGTGATACCAAGGTTTAACTAGAAATATGAATGTAAATTTATACATACAAAAAAAAAAGGTATGTAACAACCCTGAGCCAAGTTTCCATGTAAATGAAAATAAGACCAAGGTCATGGGACACATATTCCAGGATGATGTTTGGAAAAAGCATGCCAGTGGGTGTTATTTCGGTTTATTAATGGCTAAGGAAATTGGAAACTACAATGATAAAGGAAAAGAGGAATTAATTGGTATTTTATTTATGAAAATAAACACAAATAAGAGAAAATGGAGACGAAAGGTCACATGTTTGCATGAGAGGTAAATTTAAGGAAAAATAGAGGAAAATGAAGAAAATAAGCCCTCAATGATAAAAAGTATTTTGAGCATCAGTTCACATCTTTAGTCAACCTCATTTATGTCAATTTGGCTTTGCAATTAGATTCAAGGAGGGAAGAGAAGAAAGTAAGCAGGAAAAGGAAATAAAATGAAGGGAAAGGAAAGAAAACGACAAACAAGGAAGGTTGTATTAAGTATATTCAACAGGAAGACTTGTAGGTAACAAGTTGCATGTGTGATTTCCTAACTTTTTTGTGAATGCATGGTACATAGATTTATATATTTGATTCTTTTTTTTTCATTGGAATAGTTTTTGGTAGGTGTGATAGTGGTTTCGACCTTGCCTTTCAATTTTCTAGATAACCATGGTGTGAGGAGATTATTTTGTTTTGTTGTGATTTGGAGTATCAGAAGGTTTTGGAACAAGGTGAGATGTGGTCTCAAGAAAATTCCCAAGGGTTGCGGGTGGAGGTGGCTTACTATTTGGGAAGCCCTCAACGGGTTGGCAGAGACAAGAAAATTCCTCAAGGTAATGGTGAAGAAAATTTGAGGCATCCAAGATTTTTTTGGCCTTTGTGATCTCTTGACCGGTTTCAGTGGGATTACGGTAGCCCGAGGGTGGAGATGATTTAATATTCAAGAAGCCCTAGTTGTTTGACTAGATGAAAGAAAGATTAGATTCAACTCAATATATGGTCAGGTGGTGCATGTAAATCCTTGACTTGGTTGCCTTTTTCATAAGTTAATAAGAGTTATTTTCCTATTATATACTATGAGCACTTGTACTTATTATTATGGTGATTTTATGGTTGTTGTGTCATGGTTAATAATCTGGTTATATGCTAGTTATAAGCATGAATTTTAAATGTACTCTATTTATGTATTTTTTAGGATTTGTTAAGTATGTTAGGGTTAATGAATGCATGGGCTAACAAGTGATATTGCATCTATTACGAGAGGGCATTAGAACTTCTTGATGATTCTCAAATAAGTTTCAGACTCCTATTTTCAGATATGTATCCATGACTTGTAGATTACATGTTCATCATAGGTTTGATGAAATGAATGTCATGGTTAGTCCTGGTTAGGTCAAGTCCTTGATCAATATTTGTATTATTAACATTTTATTCAATTATTTTATCATTCTGAAATGTCTCAAGAAGTTTAGGGCAGTAGTTTGGAGGGTGGCCTTGAATTATGGCTCATACCTTTGGAAGACAGGCACTAAACTGAATATTTTGGGTCACAACTGCACTTATATGGGCTTGTGCATGTGGTTGGAAGGTCACAACTGCACTCATGTAGCCTTTTTCATGCTGTTGGGGTTTTAGGTCACTGAAAATGTATTTTAGCTGAGGCTTTGGTCACCTAGGGTGGTTCTTTGGAAAAAGAGTGTCATGTAAGCCTTGTAGGATGTTATTTTATGGTCAGTAAATTCTATTTGTCAGCCCCACTTCCATAACTAAATCTTGGAGCTCATTCATGTCATAGTAAATATTTGTCTCGTGTTTACCCTAACAGACGGGGGAAATTGGTGTTGTGCAGCTTAATTGTTGGATTAAACCTCTCAATATTAATTATCAATCTGGGAGTTGTAAACACGAGTTGTACTAGGTATTGGATCATCTTACTGAGAAGAGTATAAACGTATTCCTTATTAATGATAAACTAGGTGCTGAAATGAAACACACATTTGCTCGCAAATAAACAATCTTGAGAAAAAAACTCATTGAACTATTTTCATTTACTGCAAACTCCACACTGTAATTAAATTACAAATTAATCCTCAATCATGTAACATTCTCACACTCGCTCCTAGGATAACTTAAAAAACTTAATCTAATTATTCCTCTCATTAACTTAAAAACTAACATTTGAAATTAATCTTGAAATAAGAAAAGACTACACATTATAAATTCACATCTTAAAGTAACTAAAACTACTTGTTAAAAAAATTCAAGATTATAAAATAACAAAAGAAACAATCCTAACTATTGCTAAAAGAACTACTTAAAAGATTCTAAAAATTGCATTGCAAATGATCCATGATAAATCCACACACATTACCCTAATAATAACTTCAAAACTAAAATTACTCTTGATAACAAATTCAAGATTTAAATTAACAAATTACAATTCTAACTATTGTTAAAAGATAACTCTTTAACTTCACTTAAAATCCCATTAAAAACTATTCAAATATTTTAATCTAAATGAAAATGAACTATTAAAAAGCAAGCCTACTTCAAACCGAATGGTCACACTCTATTTAAACTTGATACTTCCACCTAATCAAATCCACACTCAACTTGCTCACATAAGGAAATGATTACACTATAAAAACAATAATTAATCTAATTAAAAAGAGATCTAAATCAAAACAATTTCTAATTAAAAGAGATCTAATTATTGACTGCAATCATTTTAAATAAGCAATGTTAACATATTCAAATTCAAAACATATACAATCTGTTCTAATTTCTAAATTAGACTCAAGACTTGGAAAAAAACATAATCATCTAAATGCATAATTAAGAAAGATTAAATGCTATTGAAAATAATTTAAAACAAAAATATAAATTAAACAATTTAGATTAATTAATATTAGATATTATTGAAAAAAACAATTTAAAACAAAAGAAATAACTCTATAAATTAAACAAAACAATCAAAGCAAAAGATAATTCTACAAATTAAACAAATTCTAAATCTATGAAAAATGAGGACTCTAACAAAAATTACAATGCTTACATTAATAAATAAATAAATGCATACTAAATTAAATCAAAACCATTGCTTCAAACATTAATGAACAAATACATAATCTTTTGCTTCATTAGAACCATTGTGCTGGGCAATTCGATTTATGAGAGAATTGATTTGCATATGAGAATTCTGCTCTTTTAAATGATGGATTAACACTTTGCGCCTTCTCCTCTTATCTTCAGAAATCGATTTTGCAAATGGGAAATTCTGCTTTCTAATTGAGGAACTCATTGCTCTGCGTTCTAACAAATTGAGCAGCTATCTCATTCTAATACGCATCTCCTTTAATTGACATAATCTTCATTCTACAGCTACTCTCTGATCTATCGACTTCTCCAAAAAATCGACTGCTTCATTCTACAGCTCCTACATATCGACTTCTTCCGAAAATCGACTGCTTCATTCTACAACTCCTACATATCGACTTCTTCTCCTCATCTCATGTGCACTGATATATATAGATGTTGATTGCAAAACTGGAGTTTCAACCAAAAAAATATAGCAAATTATTAGTTTCACAAATTGCCAGAATAAGAATTAGCTTTGAAAAAAATGCCAAATTCGGAAATTGCTCCTCTTTTCATGGGATTTTACTGTTGCTGAAAGATGCATTCGTGTCTTCTGGAGGCAATTCAGATTTTGTTGACTTCGAATAGCAATCCCAACCACGAGTTTCATTAAAGATGGAAATTTGTTTATCGATCAAAACCGGATGTCACTTTTCTATAAATTTGAGCTGGATTATTGCATTCGTTGTACAGATACTCAAAGGTCACCATCTCCAGCAGGCACATGCCAAAAGAATAGATGCCAACCAATTCATCATAATCCTCTTCATAAAGATCAGGAGCCATAAATTCTGGAGTCCCAATAACACTATGAACATGTGGTTGTTGCATTATAGTTGCCAAGCCAAGATCCCCAATTTTGACCTCACCATGGTTACAATTAACAAAGACGTTATCACATTTTAAGTCTCTATGGATAATAGGTGGATTAATACTATGGAGATAGTGTAAACCCTGCAAAATTTTCCTTTCCCAACCCTTGACAGCCTTCATGTCAACATGTTTGTGCTTCTTCTGATATTGTCTCAGAGTGCCTGACGTGAAGATCTCTGTTATGATGTTCATTGTCTTGTTATTATCATCAATCCAGGAATTGTAAAATTTAATAATATTTTTATGCTTCACATTCTTCAAAAAATGCACTTCAGAATACAGTCTCTCCAAATCATCAGGATTTTGTAAAAGATCATAGATTTTCACTTGGTTCCAAGCCACTTCTATTCCATCAACTTCATCAAAGGCCCTATAGACGGTCTTGAAGGTGCCTTTACCCAGAACATCCATATATCGGCCATATCGCCCAGTTGGATCAAATTCCACGAAATCATTGTCATCAGGTGGCTCAGTTGCTACAGAACCCCCTTCACTATCAACTTTAGTTTTTGGGATTTTGTGTAAGTCTAAATGCCAGGATTACGATCAACCACTTACTATCCTAGAAGCATTGCGCTAGTGAAACTCTTCACTTCCTATACACTTACTGTGATCAGAAAACCTTGGTAAAGCTGCAGAGATGATGCAATGCATAAAAAAAACAACGAAAGACGACATTAACCTCGTACAAGAACAGGTGTCCATGCCAACACCAACCATCCTAACAAAATCTCCATAGAGACCCAATATGTTCACGTTTAGGAGTGGTCTTCAGTGGAATATTCCCCTGAAGATAACTGTTTTACGAAGCCGAATTTCACCAAACAATTTTTGGGTTATAGGAAACGCGGTTCTCTGAACACAACCCACGTCTCGAAATTTACAGACTCCGCTCCATTTGGTTGAAAATTTTATATTTTCACCTACTTCAATTCAACTACTCAGCTGCTACTTTTATGCATTTGGTGCATTCGTACTCAACTGCATTCCTGCACCGAGCCTTCCTGCAACCAAGAAGAAATTTATTAAAAACACTCATTAAATTAACTAATAACAAGAATAATAGCTATTGTTTCTAAATTCCTCTAATTCGCAACATAATGGATTAATAACGATTAAAAACACCAGGTAAAAGTATGTATTTAGTTGATAAAAATCGTAAAAATTTGGACAAATATGTAGTTCAACAATTGGTAAATGTGGGAGTGGGTGTTACAAAATATTTTATCTAATTGTCATAACCAAACCTTGATAATCGGCTTAACATAGTAACTACCCCAATTACTAGTACAATAAAGTTAGGGATTTTACAAATGTAGCCTAATAAAAAAAAATCAATGCGATTTACATTCCTCAAGAATTTGTATAATGTTAGGAAAATGGCACAAGAAAAAATCAAGCATATTAAGGGCAAAATGACAAGGAAAATAATCTACTTAATCTTGTAATTTTTGAGAAAGGACATATTTCAACATTTGAAATTATTTTCAAAGTTGCAATGTTGCATGTAGATTCAATTTTACAGTTTGAAATGACCTCGATCAATTCAATCAAAGTTATAGATAAACTAAATCCATAGTTAATAAGAACACAAAAACTAAACTTGAGAAATTGTCATCTCTTGTTCCTCTTGAAGAAGAATGATTAATATCATAATAAATGGTTCAGATAGCTATTTACCGATTAAATTCTTTCAATCATTTATCAATTCAATGTCACTACTCTTCCAACATATAAAAGTGTTAAGTGCATATGCTAAATAATCACATCAATTACTTCTACACTTAAGCTTGATTTGGTAATAAGGAACAACCAAAATTTACTATGCACACAAAAAATAATATCCATCTCCTAATTCTTATCCTTTGGCCATGACAAACTTTGGTTCAATGTTTTTTTATGTAAGGGCCTTTGCACCCGTCTTTTCACCATTAAAATATGTAAGTAAACATTTTTTTCCTGCCAATCCTATATTTGTAAGTAGTGACTGTGGTTGATCCTGCCAATAAACAAATTCTTGTGAGATTTCATAGAATAAGAAAACATTATTAAACAATACGATAAACAAGAATAGAAATTAAATTTCTTATGGAGTCACCAACTGGGTCATGAATATGTTATCCCAAATTCAATGGAGTTTGTTTTTGCGAAGCCTCACTACGACTTATGAAACTCTGCTAAAAAAAAAAATATTTTGCATGAGATACCATAAAATCACAAGATGAATGGTTGAGCTACAAAAACAATGTTTCATTATTTACACATTCTAAAACGATACAATCATGTTCATATTGCATTGTGGTTTTAAAATCCCAATATTCAAAGACGACATTTATCGAAAATTAAATTGTCCACACATGTAATTCTTACATTTTTTTACCATTTTGGACCAAATCAACCATTTTATTTTCCCACATTTGTGGCAGCTTTCAGTTCCATTAATTATTCAATATTTTCTTTCAATATTCCAATTTCCTTGTCTTTTTCTCTGGATTTCTCTTCTTTACTATGCACTTTATTCTTATAAGAAAACCTGTTTCCAAACAATTCAATTGGAATGACTCCAAAGCCAACCCCACATATGTGACTCTCCTTTGAGGCCCAAAAAATATTTCAATGGAATATTCCTTTATTTCACATGCAAGAGACACTAAATCATTTTGTATCAATTCAATGTATTTCTAACAATGTTAACATTTTTCAACAAATTCATGTAAGACACATCATTAACATTAAAAAAAAAACTAAATAGATACACCAATAGGTTGGGAACTTACTATTGTCTCTACATTAAATGATGACATTGGGGTGCCACCCTTATTTATATGATATTTCATCCACACATCAACCCTACTTAGAGGTGTACCATTTTTATTCCAACTTTTATTCTAATAAAAAAAATACAAAAATCTAGATAAGTATACTTGAAGTTCGTAATTGTGAACAAAGAATATATTTCGTCACAACTTACAAGGTCATGTTCAACCCTAAATTAACCTCTATGTCTGAAATGTGAGTCTCTTATTCTAATTCCTTATTCTACTTATTTGTTTTTTCCTTCTCCCACAACTCAATAAAAAATGTATGCTTAGATTGAAGTTGATTGTATGCAAGGATTCAAAGTCAAATATCATTTGATGATAAAATGTAGATTTTTCTCTCATTTTTACCATGAATTCAGGGTAAGACCACATTTTAACCAATTCAATCCAATTTATTTAATTTACTCCAATAAGAACATTGTACATCCTCTCCTCCTCTGTTTTTTATTTCAAATAATAATTTTTATACAAATTATATATATAATTTCTCAAGCACTGAGATATTTATTTATGACACCAATGTTCCACTAACAAATCTATTCGGTAGGTACTCTACAATAGATACAAAATGCATTATAATATAAAAAGTCTTATTTGAAATTAAACCTATCATACACATGATTAACATGCATCAATGAAATTTAGAAAAAAAATCCAATAATAATTTGGTTGATACTAACATTGATTACACTCTATATGTCTTTCTTAAGCGCTTCAGGAACTTGTTTCCTTTCCATTTGCTTGATGCCTATAATACATCTTGCAAGGACATCTAAAAAGGAGGATAATTTATATTATTGTGGACCAATTGGTTTCCCACTCTCATTAAATTGAATTTCATGCAATGAAAAACCCTCTACAGTGCCTCCAAAGAGGAATTTTCTTGGCCCTCTACTCTTTCTTTCCATATTCATTGTAATATTCATTTGGCTAGTTGCATCTGCCCCTTCCCAACCATGCTCTTGTTTTGGTGGTTATTTCTCCACACCATTGTGTTGTTGTGATGGTTCTTGCTCCAAACTATGATGTTGTTGTGATGGTCCATGTTGAGAATATACTAGAAAACAAGCCACACCTCTTGAGACAATGATAGTATGGATTTCTTAAAAAAAAATATTGAAGTAATTATACATAAAATATAAAGTTGGTAAATTATTATACCTTCCAATTGTTCATGCACATTTTTCTCAAATCTATTTTCATTAGAATTATTATTGACACTAAAGCATATTGATTCATGTTGTAATAGGGAAATGGGTCATGGTGCTCTATTTTGTGGGTATCTTTTGATGATTCCACATCAAATGTTGTCATTTTTTTGTAATGCATCATGAATTTGTGGTTTTACTCACTGTTAGGTTATATCTTATGATGACTTTCAATACTATTGGATACCTAAAAATATATATTGCAACACTTGATCAAATTCAGTTAGACGAGTTTTAAAGTAAAAAAAAAAAAGTCCAATGATTGTTAAAAAATATTGAGGTCCAAAAAAAAAAAATGTCTTAAATTTCTATGGATATCTACAAATATATGGAATATATAAAACTCTCCTCCCACATATACCCAAGTAACGGACCATTTTGGGTAAACATGTGATGAAGAGTTACTATGATATGATCCAAATTCCTATGTGTCAGTTAAGGAAGTGGAATTGACGGAACCTAACAACACAAATCTTATTCACCTACTACAAGACTCCCAGGAGCCATCCAAACCTTCCAAGAGGCTATCCCTTGAGACAAATTTACTTTTTAGGGCATCAATTCCCCATTCACTCCCTTGACATGGGAAATAGTGCGACTGGACACCCCTAATCGCTCACATAACATGGGCATGAGTGCGACTGTCGAATTTTCTAGGTGGTTTTGAGCTTGCAACCCCAATTTTTATGCCACATTTTCAAGACTAGAGCTTAGGTCATTGCCAAAAACTCCATGAAGCTTCCATAAATGAAAGATAACAGAGGAATAATTATGTAAATGCAATTACTTGAACAAAGACTTGATTGGACTCCTACTAGCCATGACATGCATTTCGTCAAACATGGAACAAATATGTATTCTACATGCTTAAACAACATATCTCAGCATAGGGGTGTCATAATTATATGAGAATCTCTAAGAAGCATTGATGCCTTATATAATTAGTTGCATTATCATCTACTAGGTCATATATTAATTTATCATTCATTTAAAAATCGAAACATGATGAGAAACATACATTTTCACTGTCAGAAAACACATTCATAACCAGCATATAAACAAAAAAAATACTGAGGATACAAAAAAAATAAATGTTGCATATAATCCAGTACATTTATGCATAAATGATCAAGGAAGCGAACTCTTATTAATGAATGAAAAATCCTACCCGATATGGGACTACCACATTCCACTTGACCGTAGATTGGATGAGCCAAATCTATCTTCATCCAATCACCCCCATGCCATATTCGAAACATGAATGTTGGACTCAAACCGAAAGAACCAACCAGGGCTTCCTGAAGCTAAATCATCCCACCTTCAACAATATAATCAATCTTTACCAGAATCCTCACCGGATCACTAGGCCATAAACAAGCATGATGCCACTTAATTTATCCACCTACACCATGGGTAATTTTCCTATCTCATAGTCTCTGGGATTTACCCCAATCCATAGCTCAATCTAGGGATCACTAGGCATTAAACAGGACACCACCCTCAAGGATTTACTATATATCTCGCCATTCACCGCAAAGGATTCCTAGGCCTGATCAAGGGTAACCACCTCTAGGATTACCGTATATCCTATAATTTATTGGTTGTGGATTCCTATTCCCACCAAGGTAAAAAATACCTGGATTTACTGTTCGGTATGTGTAATATTCTTTCCATGATTAGTCACATGCATGGCGGGGTCACAAGGGGGGCGATAGCCCCCCCTGTACGTTGCGTCGGGCGCAACACGAGGGTCAGGGGGGGGGGGGGGGGCAGCACCCCAGGAAAATAAAATTTGGACCCTAATTTTTTGTGGGCAGACCTGCCCATGGTTTTGTGCATGGGTTTGCACATGGTTTTGGGGCATGATGGTTTTCGGCCCCCAGTATTTTGTAGATACGGTCAAGGGAACTATGTTTATGTTCTAATCCAGGATTAATGGATTGAAGTTTATATATGCTTCAACATGTATATATATGTGTTGTAACACTAAAAGGAATATAAAGAAAAATCAAGCTGGTAGTCTCGATTTGGGATCCAGGGGAAAATATCTATGTATATATGTTTTATGTTTAATTCTCTCGCTATTGTTTATTTTTTGTCTTTAAGATTTTTTGCAGATAATTTCTATATCGGGTTAAATCCTACATTTGGTATTAGAGTTGTTTCGGCTTCAAGGGAATGAATTTGCTACTGAGGGGTTTTTTGCTCGAGCCTATGGTAGACCCTGTTCAGTGGGAGATCTGTGATATTAATTCTTGCGATGAAAGAAGATGGCGAGTAGTGGAAAGATAGAGATCGAGAAATTTAATGGTCAGAGTTTTGAGTTATGGAAGCTTAAGATGGAGGATCTGATGGTCGATAAAGATCAATGAATCGTGGTAGATCTAGGTACTAAATCAACATCAATGTCAGATGAAGACTGGAAGAAGTTGGATCGGAAGGAAAAGAACAAAATATGATTATGTGTCTTAGATTTAGTATTGCCGAATGTATATTAGAGAGATTACAACAAAGAATTTGTGTGACAAGCTAGGGACTTTGTACCAATCTAGGTCTCTGGTGAATAAATTGTTCTTGCAGAAAACGTTGTATAACCTAGGGCTGAGGGATGGAGACTTCATGATAGGGCATATGAACGAATTCAATATCGTGTCAAGTCAGTTGTTATCTGTTGATATTAAAATATTATATGAAGGTAAGTGCATCATTTTGTTGTGTTCTCTGCCAGATTCGTGGGACGGTCTGGTTATTGCAATAGGTAGCAATACAACTACCTTGAATTTTGATGACATAGTATCATCTTTGTTGTTAGAGGAAATGAGATGGAGAAATATGGAGGGCCAGAATGGAGATGCCTTATCTGTACAAGGAAGGTCCCAGAATAGAAACAAGAATAAGGCTTTGAGTGGGAGATCTAAATCTAGAGGGAGATCTAAATCTCTAGGAAATTTTGTAAAGGTGTGTTGTAAATGGAGAAAGGAAGGGTACTATAAAAAGTACTACAGATCTAAAGCTCATGAGAAAGGAAAGGGATCTGATGATGCTCCTTCTGCAGAGGAAAAAACCACCTCAGATGAACGTGGGGATGTTTATTTGGCTTCTTCTTCAAATACACATGTAGATCATGAGTCATGGTTGATTGAATCAGGTGCATCCTTTCACTTCACTCCCCATAGGGAGTGGTTCTACGAGTATGAGAAATATGATGGTGGTGATGTCTTATTAGGGGATAATAGGAAGCCCATAATCATCAGACATGGAAAATTCAAGCTGAAGCTGCAAAATGGAAGGATTAGAACACTTCCTAGTATTTTTCACATTCCTACATTGGCCATAAATCCAATTTCTATAAGCAAGATGGATGATGCAGGTGTAAAAAAATGTTTGAGAAAGATACCTGTAATATGGTTCAAGGAGAACTTGTATTAATGCGGGGATTTTAGATTGGAACTCTGTACAAGCTTCAGGGAAGCACTGTTATTGATGGGTGCAACAGTTTTGTGGTTCCTGATAGTGGAGTGGAAAGCCTAGCGATGTCTAGAGAAAAGACATTGCTATGGCATCAAAGGCTTGGACATATTGGAGAGAAGGGCCTTTGGATACTGCATGCAAATGGTATGGTAGAAGGTATGCCTAATTGCTATCTAGATTTCAATTTCTATGAACATTGTGTATATGGGAAGAAAAATCTGGTGAGTTTTCCTTCTGGTGCTAAGAGGGCGAACAAGATATTAGAGCTTGTGCACAGTGATGTGTTTGGATCTGTCTCGGTTCCTCCACTGGGTAAGTCTGTGTACTATGTTTCATTCATATATAACTTCTCAAGAAATACATGGATATATTTCTAGCGGAATAAATATGAAGTCTTTGGCAAATTTTAAGAATTTAAGGCTATGGTGGAAAACTAGACAGAGAAGAAGATAAAGGTGCTCAGGACAGATAATGGTGGAGAGTTCTGCAAGAAGGAATTTGAAGAGTTTTGTAAGAAGTGTGGTATAGCATGGAAGAAGACTAATCCATACACACCTCAGAAAAAAGGATTTGCAGAAAGAATGAACAAAAAGATGAGGGAAAAGGCAAGAAGCATGCTCAGTGCTACCGGGTTAGGACAAGAATTCTGGGCAGAAGCAGTGGAGACTGCATGTTACCTAGTTAATAGATCACCTTCATCAGTGTTGGAGGATAAGACTCCACTTGAGGTATGGAATGGTAAAAAACCCTCTCTTTCACATATGAGGGTATTTGGATGTGATGCATATGTACATGTTCCAAAGGAGAAAAGGACCAAGTTGGATAATAAATTTGAAAGGTGCATCTTTATTGGGTATAAGGATGGTTTAAAAGGTTAGAAGCTTTGGAACCCAAAAACAAGGAAGGTTGTATATAGCCGAGATGTGGTGTTAAGAGAGGTGGAATATGTTGTTAAACATGAAGTCCTACAAAAGGAACCTGAGAATATAGAGTTTGAGCTAAAGGATGATGAATCAGACTCTACAATAGAAGAAGATTCAAAAGAGGAAGAACCATAAAATCTAGCTGTGAGAAGATCTGTTTGGGAAAGAAGACATCTAGAAAGGTATATTCCATCTACTTTCTATTCAAATTTGTCTTTAACTATAACCGATGATGATCCCAAAACTGTCAGGGATGCAGTAGATTAAAAGGATGGAAAACTTTGGAAGTAGGCCATGGTTTATGAAATGGCCTCCTTGCATAAAAATGAGGCATGGGATCTGGTCGAGTTGTTGGCTGAAAGGAAGCCCATCAGGAGAAAATGTGTGTTTAAGAATAAGATTAATGTAGAAGGCAAGGTGGAGAAATACAAAGCTCGATTGCTACCAACATGTTATTCCTAGGTGCTGGGAATTGATTTTGGTGATATTTTTTCTCCTGTTGCCAAGGTTACTTCTATTAGATTACTTTTATATGTTGTTGTTGCCTTTGATTTTGAGGTAGAAAAAATGGATGTGAAGAAAAAATTTCTTCATAGATATCTCGAAGAGGAGATCTACATGAAGCAACCTGAAGGATTTATGGTGAAGGGTAAGAAATAACTGGTATGCAAGTTAAAAATGTCTTTGTATGGGTTAAAACAGTCACCAAGGATGTGGTATCAAAAATTTGATACCTATATATGGGGATTTGGCTTCATACAAGAAAAGATGATTAATGTGTATATTTTAAATTAATTGGTGACTGTGTTATTTATTTGGTCTTGTATGTGGAGGATATGTTGCTGATTGGAAATGAGAAAGAAATTATCCAGGATTTGAAGACCCAATTGTTCTCCAAATTTTACATGAAGTATCTTGGTGCTGCAAACTATATTTTGGGCATGGAAATTAAGAGAGATCAGGAAAAGAGGAAGCTCTGGTTAAACCAGACGAAACATGTCGAGACAATATTGCAGAGGTTCAATATGTAAGATAGTAAACTAGTGAAGGTTCCTATTCTTATAGGTGTAAAGCTATCTGCTGAATAGTGTCACAAGACACAAGAAGAAGAGGAGCATATGTCCTATGTTCCATATGCAAGTGCAGTGGGTAGCCTGGTTTATGCAATGGTCTGTACTAGACTAGACATTGCACATGCAGTGGGAGTATTGAGCAGGTTTAAGTCAAAAGCAGGGAAGGAAAATTGGACAACAATGAAGCGGGTTTTCAAATATTTGTGTGGCACTAGTGATTATGGCTTGCGATACCAGGGAAGACTAGGATTGGACAGAGATTTGGACATCCATGATTTTGTTGATGCAAACTGAGCTGGAGATTTGGATGAAAGAAGATCTACATGTGAGTATGTGCTTTGCCTATTTGGAGGTTTAGTCAGTTGGATGAGTAAAAGATAGTCTATAGTGGCTATTTCAACTATAGAGGCAGAATACATGGTAGCCACTCATGCAAGCAAGGAAGCAGTTTGGTTGCAAATATTGTGTTCAAGTATGAGGTTGGGGCAGCAGGCTATAAGGATAGATTGTAACAACCAAAGTGAAATTTTCTTGGCTAAGAACCCTACTTATTATTCAAAGACAAAGCACATTGATGTTCAATATCACTTTGTGAGAGATATGGTTGAAGAGAAGAGGGTGTTTCTAGTAAAGGTGGACACTATGAAGAATGTTACAGATGTGTTGACGAAGTCTATGAGCACTCAGAAGTTCTCTTGGTGTAGAGAAACAATGGGTGTTGCAAAGCTGGGATAATGACTAAGCTCTCCTATGGGCCCCTAGAGAAAGAAAATAACAAGGGGGAGAATGTTGGGTATATGTTATATTCTTTCCATGATTAGTCACATGCACGAGGGGGCCACAAGGGGGGTGAAAACCCCCCTTATACATTGTACCGGGCGCAATAGGGGGGGTCAGAAGGGGCCGGCAGCCTCCCCTGTTTAGGGTGCGGGGTAGCGCCCCAGGAAAAAAAAAATTGGACCCTATTTCTCGATGGGCGGACCTGCCCATGGTTTTGTGCATGGGCTTACACATGGTTTTGGGACATGATGATTTTCGACCCCTGGTATTTTGTAGATATGGTCAAGGGAAATATGGTTATGTTCTAATCCAAGGTTAATGGATTGGGGTTTATGTATGCTTTGGCATGTATATATATGTGTGTTGTAACACTAAAAGAAATATAACGAAAAATCAAGCTGGTAGTCCTGATTTGGGATCCAAGGGAAATCTCTGTGTATATCTATTTTATGTTTTATGTTCTCACTATTGTTTATTTTCTTCTTTAAGATTATTTTGCAGATAATTTATATACAAGGTTAAAACCTACTTTTACCACAACCCATATTCCAGTTCAAGGGTTAATATGCTAGTGGCTTTACCTCAATTCACAGTCTAGTACATGGATCACTAGGACATGTGTTATTTCATTCAGAGATCCAACTCACTCAACTTCGACTCCATCCAAAAATCCAACTCAACCAAAACATGAGAACCCCATCACACCATGACTATCCAGAAAAGGAAAGGCAAGGATGAAGTGCACTGTAACCCCTAGAAAAACCCATTCCAATGACAATAAGAAAACTAAGAATAAACATGCATAACCATGCATGCCAAATATATAAAAGAAATCACACATGAAAATCGATACCTTCAAGTAAACATGTTGTAGTTGCTTGATCATACTCTTCCTTGCTTGATATTTTCTTCCTTTTTTCCTTCTTTTCCTTTCTTGATCCAATGCTAAAATTCTACAAGAGAACTGTAAGTATCCAAGAGTGTGAGAGAGAGAGAATAGAAAGAGAGTTCCAAAATTGAACTAACTAAAGCTACCAACTGATCCTCGGAATCTTTTTTATCAATTAGGCCTCTATTTTCTTAATTTTCCATTGTATTCCTTCATTTTCCTCCTCACATGCAACATGCGACCTTTCACCTTCCTCTTCTCCTAATTTCCATTATTTTCATAAATAAATTTCCAAAAATTCCATTTTTCCTTTCAAAATTCCTTTTCCAATTCTTTTTTATAATTTCCTTATCCATAATAAACCAAATGAACACCCACACTAGGATTTTTTTCCCAACATTCACCTTGGAATAGGTGTCCCATAGCTGTGGTTATTATTTTTCCTTTATTAAATTTATTCACATGGAATTTTCACCAAGGCTGTTATCGAACACTCCCCCTTAGGGGAACACCTTCCTCGGTGTTTAATGAAACCTACAACCAACAATACTGATGAAAGAAAAACATATTTCCCATGGAACTTTATAACTTAGCTTGTTGCAATATTTACAGTGATCAACCTACTGAGAAGAAAATCAACATGACAACATAGAAACATGAAAACCATAATGACATGAAACTCATACCACTTATTGGATATTTATAACACAACTCATGGTGATCTTTACATCCATATACATATACACATGTACCAAAACATATACTAAAACATATATCAAGGAATTTTGGTCAACTAGGGAATATAGAAGGATACATAGCCCACATCAGATCTGACATCTCCCATGTAACTTCATCATGACCAAAGTCCTTCCAATACACTTTAATCAACTCAATTTCTTTGTTTTAGAGCATGAACACCTCTACATGCAATATAAACTAAGGTTATGGATGGAATTATCCATCTGGCTCCACATGCAATATGGACCAGACAATCAGTTGATCAACATATTTAACACACTTCGTAAGCAATGAAACATGGAAAACATCATTTAATTTTGATGTTAGAGGAAGTGCAAGTTGATAGGCTACTATACCAATCCTTTCAAGAATCTTTAAAGGTCCAAAAAACCAAGGTGCTAGCTTGGAAAATGATCTAATCCACAAGGATTTCTTCTTGGGCTTTATGCGCAATTCCACCTATTCCCCAACCCGAATCTCCTTAAACAAGTTATTTCAGTCTACATAATTTTTCTTCTTGTCCTGTGCTACCTTTAGATTCTTCTTGATCAACAACATTCCTTGTTCCGTTTTTGCTAACATGTCTGGTCCAATCAATACCTTGTTAACCATATCACTCCAACTGATGGGAGTATTACAACTTCGCCCATACCATGCCTCAAATAGACTCATCCTTAGTGAATCCTGATAACCACTATTGTATCAAACTAAAACAATGAAAGGTACTCCTCCCATATCCTCTATTGATGCATCACATACATCCTCAAAATTTCCTTCAATATCCTGTTGGGCCTCTCAGTCTGTCCATATTTCTATGGATGATAAGTTGTACTAAAGGTGAACGCTATACCTAATCCTAAAAATAAATCCTTCCAAAACATGGAAGTGCAATTTTTATCATTTTCTGACACAATATTCTTTGGAACACATTGCAATCTGAAAACATCTCTAATGAACACCTATGCCACATCACTAGCTGAATACATAGTCTTCACTGGAATAAAGTATGCTACCTTAGTCAACATGTCCACCACAACTAGAATGGAATCATGCTTTCTACATTTCCTCAGCAAACCTGTAACGAAATCCATGTAAAACACCTCCCATTTCCACTCTATAACTACAATCGGTTGTAGAAATCCACTCTTCCTTTACCCGCTGAAAATCCAAACATCTAGCCACAAACTCTACGACATCCTTCTTCAAATTCAGACAAGAATAAAATTTCTTCACTATTTTAAATTTCTTATGGTAGCCTCGATTACCTTAATATGGTTTCACATGAAACTCCCTCAATATCTCCTTCTTGAGCTAACTATTGTCTGGCACATATATCCTCTCTCTAAACCTGACTAGTCAATCTATGGAGTGATGATAATCAAAATCCTGAGCACCTGTACCAGTACCTATATATGTACCACTAACTATATATGTACCTGTACCACTACATGTACATGTACCTGTACTCTGATGTAGTCTATGCATGAGTCCTCTATACCTGTCATCCTGCTGACCTACCTATAAAATCTTATCATGTACATCTGTCCCATAGGAACTCATAATTGCAATGTGATTTAGTTGTATCCACCAGCTAAGAGCATGTGAAACCCTATTCTATTTTCCCTTGATGTACTTGATCAAAAAATCAAGCTCAGTAGTCGTGGCCAATCGTCTAACTTTCTTAGAATTCAAATTCTGTTGGTCAAAAAAGTATCTCAACCCACTGTGATCACTCATCAATAGAAGCCTCCCGCCAAGAAGATAATGCATCCGCATATTAAAAGCATGGTTGATGGCCTCCAACTCAAGATCATGTGATGGATAATTCTGCTCGTGCTCATTTAGTTTCCGTGACTCATAACGTACCACGTGTCCTTCCAGCATAATGAATCCACTAAGTCCTCTCTTACAAGAATATCTACATACCACAAAATCTTTATCCAGATTTGTGATCTTTAACACTAGAGAATTTGTCAAAAACTTTTTTAATTGCTCAAATATTGTTTCACATTCCTATGTCCATTCAAAATTCTTACCTTTCCTCTTCAATGATGTAATGGGATATGAAATCCAAGACAAGTTCCTGAAGAACCTCCTATAGTAACCTGCTAAGCCCATTAATGATCTTACCTCTTCCACATTTCTAGAATCTTCCCACACCATGATAGCTCTTATATTTTGTAGATCTACTGTTATGCCTTCCTTAGATACCGCATGCCCCAAAAAATGTACTTATGTCTGAAATAAATTGCATTTACTAAACTTAGCATGCAACTGATGCTCTCTGAGCAATCTCAACACTACTACTAAGTGATTGACATGTTCTTCATTCTTAGAATATATCAATATGTCACCAATGAATATAATAACAAACATTTACAGATATAGAAATAATACACTATTCATCAAACACATAAAGGCAGCTGGAGCATTAGTCAAACCAAATGGAACTACAAAAAAATTATAATGCCCATACCTAGTCTAAAAATTTGTCTTGTAAATGTCATCTTCCTTGATGCATAACTAATGATATCCAGATCTCAAATCAATATTTGAGAACACTACTTCTCCCTTTTGGTGATCAAATAAATCATCAATCATCAACAACGAATACTTGTTCTTGAAGGTCGCCTTCTTCAACTGCTTATAATCAATGCACAAAGTGAGAGTACCATCCTTCTTATTCACAAACAATATCAGTGCACCCCAAGGTGATACACTTGGCCTATTGTATCCCTTGTCAAGCATTCCCTTTAACTACAACTTCAGCTCTACCAAGTTTGGAGTGCTCATCATATATGATGCTTTTGATGCAGATGCTGCCCCTCGTACCAACTACATGGAGAAGTCCACTTACCTGTGCGGAATCTCTGTTGGAAACATCCTGAAACTATTGTAAGATTAGTTATCCATTCAATATCTCTTCATCCTCACCCTCCTTACCTTTATCACTAGAAATGTGCACTACAAATAACACACACACTTTTATGTGACTACACTTTTCCTGCATAGTTTTCACCATCCTAACTGATGTTTATTTCTTCTTACCCAATAAGATTCTCTACTCTCCATTTTCATTCAAGCATTGAATGGATTTATCATAAAAATCCACTTTGGTCCTATGAAGATACAACCAATCCATACCCAAAAGCATGGTATACAAAACCAACGACAATAAATTAAAATGTGTCGATGTAGAAATACTATTAACCTCAAATGCACAAGCTATTACCAAATGATGAGCTCACTTATTGGTACCTATATCCAAATGCACTAACCAAGATTATGCATGCACTTCTTTATTCAAACCACACTTATCCACCAATTCAGGGTTAACATAACTATAATTATATCTAGGGTAAAAAAAAATAGAAACAACTTGATCACAAAGCTTATCATCCATATCAATGATAAATTACTAATGATGTGATTTCCTATCATCCAACACTGCATAGATATGAGGAGTGCTCTGACCAACATCCCCAACAGTGTGCGATTACAGTGCATTATAGATCTGAGCCCTACCACCCTGATTCTGCAAACAATACTTTTAATATGCTCCTTACCACATGTCCAACACTCCAACCATTTTGCACCATCACCTATATTGTATTTTTTTGATCGATGTCCCTATCTAGCTGCATTTAACTTAGTATGTGGTACAACATTTTCTTTCTCTTCTACATTTTTAGGCCTTGTAGTTTTTTGCTATAGTTTACCTTTATCTTTATCTTTATATTTTCCTTTCCATCCTTTCCTAGATTCATTCTTATGCTTTGAATTCTTGTAATAGTGATTCAGTTCCCCAATAACTTCCTCAAGTGACCGATGCTCATCATAATCAATCCGATCTCTAAATTTTAATGGAAATACATTGACAAATATATGAACTTTATCCTTATCATATTTAATATACAATACATACCTCAATATCTCTAGAAACTTAGTCCTATACACTTCATCTATCATTGATCCCATATTTAGCTCATATAATTCCTTAGCCTTACTATCATAGTACCTCTTTGACAAGTACCTCTTTCCTAAATGCTTCTTCAACTAATGCCAACTCAACTCCTTTTCTATGATGTCTTTGACCAATTTCACATCTTCCCACTAGATGTCTTCTTTCCCTTTGAGGATGAATATAACCATTTTGGCCGTCATATTCTTTATGTACTCATGCAGTTCAAAGAAATTATTCATGCCCAGCAGCCAAGCCTTCGTATCCTCAGGCTTATTCAACTCTCCATCAAAAGTAAGTGGCTTCAATTTCTTAAAATCATCTAATAAGTACCCTCTATCACTCCTCCTATAAGAGTGATAACGATGATGATCATAGTGCATGTCAGAACCATAACTAGAATAGTATCAGCGTCCATCACCTCTCCTATCCATAGTATCCAAAAATATACCATCTCTGATCGTATCATCCCTATATAACTTGTGACCAACATTAGATCCACTACCATATGGCCCATTAGTCCCACGCTCTTGTCCAGATCTGATCGAGAGTGGTCCTTATCTCTGCAATTATGACCAACTTTGAAGAATTACTGCATTAACCTTTGCTTGTTTCGATTTTTCCAACATAATTCTATCATTATATACTTTGAAACTACTTATTTGTTCCTTCAAGCTCCTCAATGTGTATGCTAAGTAAGAATAGTTCCAACACCACGTTGCTCATATCATTCATAGGGAGAATCTTTGTAGTCTACCATTTTGCTAGTCATCTTGATTTCTTCCTGCAAGGCATACTATGTCAACTAAACCAAATCATAAACAAACCAACGTACCTTAGAATCATTCGAGGAGGGTATCTCCTGTAATATCAACTAGTCAGCATAATACAAGTATAAACATAATCATAACATCATATAGATGTATAACAATAAACACCATTCTAATTAGATTCCAGTCATCAATGCACAACCATATCATTCACATACCATGACCCCATGCATGAAAATAAAAACCATACCAATATACACTTGAAAAAATGTAAGCACTTGAAATGCTAGACAAGGCATAACCAATTACATACTCATGATGACACATTCCACAATAACCCCATCAAACTTCACATGGTGACATCACTACAACCTTGACCAATACCATGCATAATAAACAAGCACATAGATCATAGCCATAAGGAACACATCTAAAACCGACATGAATGCATGAACAACACACTGTCCATCCAATCCAAGGGGTGAAACATGCTATGATACCACTTTGTAACACCCTCCTCCCACATTTACCCAAGTAACCGGCCAACCAGGGTAAACATGTGATGAAGAGTTACTATGATATGATTCAACTCCCTATGTGTAAGTTAAGGAAGTGGAATCAATGAAACCCATCAACAAATACCTTCTACACCTACTACAGGACACCCAAGATCCATCCAAACCTTCAAAGAGGCTAGCCCCTGAGATAAAATGAAATTTTAGTGCATCAATTCCCCAATCGCTCCCTTGACATGGGAAAGAGTGTGACTGGAAACCTCAAATGTCTTGTACATCGTGGGTATGCGTGCGATTAGGGACTTTTCCAGGTGGTTCTAAGCCTACGAATTCAAGTTTTATGCCAATTTTTTAGGCCCAGGGCTCATGTCACTGCCAAGAACTCCATGACACTTCTTGAAATTCAAGATAATAGTGGAATAATGACTTAAATGCACCACTTGAATAATGACTTGACTAGACCCCTAATAGCCATGACATGCATTTCGTCAAACGTGACACAAATTTGCATTCTATATGTTTAAACAACAGATCTGAGGATACGAGTCTCATACTTATACCATAACCATTAAGAAGCATTGATTCCCAATATCATTAGCTTCATTATCATATATTAGGTCATATATTCATGTCTCATTCATTTACAAATCGAAACATGATGAGCATCATAAGTTTTCACTGTCATAAAACACATCCATAACCAACATATAAATAACATAAATATTGATGATACAATATCCATAAACACTACATAGAATCTTGTAAATTTACACATAAATTACCAAGGAAAGGAACTCTTATTAATGAATGCAAAATCCATCCCAACATGGTACTAACAAGTTTCAATTGACCATAAATTGGATGAGCCAAATCTCTCTTCAGCCAATCACCCCTGAGCCATATTCCAAGCATGAATGTGGGACTCAAACCGAAAGAACCAACATGGGATTCTTGAGGCTAAACCACCTCACCCTCAACAATAGAAGCATGCTTTGCCACAATCCTCAACGGATCATTAGGCCATCAACAAGCATGGATGCCACTGTATTTCTCCACCTACACCGTGCAGAATTTTTTGTCTCCTAGTCTCTAGGCTTTAGCGTAATCCAAAATCTGATCCAGGGATCACTACGCCTTAACCGAGACACAACCCTCCATGATTTACCGTATATCTCACCATTCAGTAACAAGGATTCCAAGGCCTGATCAAGGGAAACCACCTATAGGATTTATCTTATATCCCGCCATTCATTAGTAGAGGATTCCTAGGCCCAGTAAGGCATAAAATACCTAGATTTACTGCAACCCATAGTCTCTTTGACAGGTTAGTAGGCTAGTTGATTTACCACAATCCAAAGTCTAGTTTAAGGATCACAAGGCCCCGTGTTATTTCATTCATAGATCCACCTCATTCAACTTCGAATCGATCTCAACCAAAACATGAGAACCTCATCACACCATGGCTATTCGGAAATGGAAAGGTAAGGATGAAGAAAATTTTCACACCTAGAAAAATCCGTGCTAGTGACAACAAGAGAACCAAGAATACACATGCATATACATGCATGCAAAATGTAGCAAGGAAATCACAAATGCAAATTGATACCTGCAAGTAAACGCACTATACGTTCTTGATCCTGCACTTCCTTTCTTGAGATTTGCTTCCTCTTTTCCTTCTTTTCCTTTCTTTATCCAATACTAAAATTGTCTAAGAAAACTATAATCACCCAAGAGTCTGTGAGAGAGATAATAGAGAGAGCTCTCCAAAACTAAACTAAAAAAAGGTACAAACTAATCCTTAGAATCATTTTTATCAATCAGGCCTCCATTTTCTTTATTTTCCATTATTTTCCTTCATTTTTCTGCTCACGTGAAACCTATGACCTTTCACCATTCTTTTCTCCTAATTTCCATTATTTTCATAAATAAATTTCCAAAAATGTCATTTTTCCTTTCCAAATTCCTTTTCCATTATCTTTTCTAATTTACTTAGCCATAATAAACCAAATTAACACCCACACTAGGATGTTTTCCCCAACATTCAACTTGGAATACCTATCCCATACCCGCAGTTATTATTTTTCCTTTATTAACTTTATTTACATAGAATTTTCACTAGGGATGTTACAACATAACATAAAAAATACTTTTTATTAACACAACCTTGCCATTCTAGAAGACTTCAATTCGGATCTTAGTTTTTTCAAGGGTCCATTTATCTTGTCTTAAGATGATACCCATATCCATGTGTGCCCAAACAGAGTGCAAGCTATTTGTGGCATTCCAATACAATTTCCCATTAGACATCATATTTTTATTTTTATACTTCCAGTGGATGCTTAAGGAAAAGAAGACGTTTAAGGGTGGTTTTTGAAACCCCCTAAAAAGCTCACAAGAATTGAACTTTTGGAGGTGGTTTTTTAACAACCACCTCTAAAAGTTCAATTATCATGACTTCAACTACTCATTTTTTAATATGCTTAAACATCTTAAGTATCATTATAATGTTATATATCTATTCCACTCAAATTATTATTTCTCATTAAAAATTCCATAATACTTTTGTTTTTTTTTCTTTTGTTTGTTTTTAAACCATGTGAGACACTATCATAACTTAGTTTTTAACTTGTAGAGAGCTAAACCATTAGTCATTGTTGTCCACAAATGCAATTCAGCTCATCAAAATTTCTTAAGGGAAACCATGCCACTTGGAAGAATTAGCGATTCATAAGGGAGCTTGCACTCCTATTAAATTCCTCGGGGTCTTGGGTCGTAACTTGTTTCGTTATGTATGAGAAAAATGAGCTCTTAGCTAAGTAGAATAAATTTCCGATAAGAAGTCCAATTTTTTAAATAGGGACTAAACATGTTATAGCTTACTTGTCAAACTAGTAGTGATGATAACCACCATTGGCTCCTATCCATGAATGCACATTTACTCATCACCCTTATTCGAGAAACATCATGCTAGTTGGAATTACTAACTTATATTCCATAAGGAGCGATGCTTTCACTCCTACCATATGCTTTTAAATATTAGGTATTAACCCGTTTCCTAACATTCGGGAAATATGAAATACTCTGAATAAAAATAATATTAAATAAAAATGGTTCATAATATTATATTAACATGTGAAGTGGCAAATACAATTTCCATTTAAAAATAAAAATAATTTAATATTTATAACTTAATTTATTTTATTATGAGCCTATATCCATATTGTGTATGAATCTATCAAGCTTGGAAAAAGTTTGTACCACGAAAATTTTGATCCCTCTTAACACTTGATAAATATGTAGATAAAATATAAAAAAATATAATAGATTTTGTCTTACACCAATTCTTTGTCATCTATCCTATTACTATTAGATGGACCAAAGTACACCATGTAAGACCAATTTTTCCCTAAGCAAAATTGCTTTCAATATGAAAAAGAACTTAGTAATCCATAATTTATTAAGTTGTTTATGGTCTACATAGGAAACCCCACGAGGAAATATTGAATAAATCCATATTTGTTTGATTTTTCTCAAGGGATAATTAATTAAACCGCAATTGAATTAACATTCCTGGTCATAATTAACCCAAAAAAGGAAAATTAATTAGATAAATCACTATTTATCTTATTATTTTCTAGGAATAATTATTTAAACATTATTTAAATAATATTCCTTGTTAAACTTGACTAAATCATTTATAAATAATTTAATAAATCACTATTTATTTAAGTATTACTCAACCACATTCTTAAAATAATAAATAAAACATTTATTTAATTATTATTTAAAAATAAAGGGATTTGACCAAATTCAAATTAATTTTCCCTCCAACAAATATAATAAAATATTCCATAAAATTTGGATCTAGATTTGGTTAATAATATTTTAATTATGCACCAATATCTAGACTAACTTAATATTTTGTTATAAATAGAAGGGTTTTTCCATTCATTCACTACCTTTTATTGCCTAAACATCACTCTGGATCTATACTTTTGGTCTGACTTTGATCCTCCATCGTTGTCATATTTTTCTATCTTTTTTCTTGTGAGATCCTTTTGAGTTCCATTTTTGTCTGGGTTTTCTACATCATCAAGAGAGAGAGATATTAGATCTGAAGCACTGAGGACATACAAAAACCCATCCCATTGAGGGGGACTAGTAACATCTTTCTATGTTCCCTTCCCAGGTGTCATAAGTACAAAATTATTTAAAAATATTATTATCTTGTCTATTGGATGCATGGAGAAAATATTGCTTTTATTTCCTATTTAATGTCTTTAACTCAATAGATCTGGATTGTGTAGCATTTTTTGTGGTCAACTAACTGCAGATCTAAATAAATTGGTAACTATATTTGATGTTAGCGCTGTTTGTCATGCACAACTAAAGTGAGCTTTTTTCGTACGCTTGTGATTAGAAGTCACACTAACAACTAGTCACTCCACAAGGGTTTATAATTATGACCGTTGTCGTTTTTCAAATCCCTACATGACCAGTTGGTTCAAACCCCAGGGTTTTTCTTCAACTTCTTGTTTTTCTTTTCTTGATGTTGTTTTTAACCTTTAAAACCCCTAAAATAGTAAAAACTCTAACTTTCGTGTGTTTCTGGGACTATTTCGTAGGTGACAGGTATCAGTCGTAGCTGAGATGACACTCTTTTGTAAAACTTGCTCCCAAGAGTGTTGGAAGTGCAGGTCATACTTTTTCGGCCAAAACCTGTGACCTCAACCTTTAGGACACAGAAAAATGCCTCAAACCGACGACCTCTACTGAAAATAGGTTAGAAATTGCGGCCTGTACTTTTTGCGGGAATTTTTCTGTGGTTTTTCTGGGTTTATATGGGCTACTATTTAGGGTTGTCTGACCTCTGTCTCTGCTCGTTTTGGACCTGTACTTGCTATCTTTTACTTGTCGAAGAAGGAACCAAGTCCCCTAGGGTTTGAGTACACTTCCACCTTTCTAGGAGGAGTTTAGCTGAAGGAGGTCGTCTGAGATTTCAATGTGTTCATCCATTTTTTTCAGATCTGATATTGTAACTTCAGATCCATTTCAAATTGGTTATTCATCCATCCAAAACACCTCTTTTCAGTCTTTTTTGGTCCTCCTCTAGGGTCCCCTCCATTTCCATTCAACTTGTAGCATTTTTCCACCTCATTTGCAACACTTTTCCCTTCGGTTTTTTGTTGGTTTCTACACCTATTTTCAATAGATGTGACCTCTATATCCTTGTCCCTCCTAAATTTATATCCATTGGCCATTTTTTGTGTTTTTTTACTAGATTTTTCCCACCCATAGACTAATTGTTAGGAATCCCGCATCCTTGGGATTAGATTGATACATCTTTAGCTGTTTATTTTCTGTCATATTCAGTTTATTTTACTGTTATTTGTAGATTTATTTACAGGTATAGAACACATTTTTTATTTTTCTCTACACACGTCTGAGTCTAAAAATTAAAATTAACACACTTAACATGCACATCCTAAGTGAAGACCGCCTAGTTTACACCACCAGGCCAAGACTATAACATTGTAATCATTTTATCCTGCACCTCTCTACCCTTGTTTTGACATTGTAATCATTTGGTCATGCACCTCCTTGCCCTTGTTTCCCTCTCTTCCTTTTGTTATCTATGTTTGTTCTTCCATCATTGCGCCCCCAAGGCGTTTATCCTAGAGACTTCTTAGCCTTCATCCTTAGTTTCTATTAGGAAGACTTACTCCTCCGCATAGGATTCGAGTTAGTCCTCCACTGAGTCCCCATTTTGACTCCACTTATAGTTCATCGGGTTCCCCTTCTGGTTCTATCCCCGGTTCTACTCATGTCACCTTCACCATGTTTGGTTTGGGACCTAACGCTTGTGGTAGCCCAGACCCTAATGCTGGGAATACTACTAGTGGGACCGCAGCAAGAACTATCCCGACTGCTCCCTTGCTCCCTTATATGGAAGGCCACAGTCTTCCCAATTTTAACCAGTTGATTAATGACCCCATACACCATGATCTTGGTTGGTCTGCTATGCCAACCAAGCTCCCTTTCGACATCCCCAAGTTTGAAGGTCTTGCTAGAGAAGATCCTACAAACCATGTCAGATCTTTCCACATATGGTGTTCATCTAACTCCATCACCAATGACTCTGTCCATCTTCGGTTGCTCTAATGTACACTTAATGGAGAAACTTCTAAGTGGTATGTTGACCAGACATCGTCATCGTCATCTACTTTTGGTTCTGTCTTACTTCTAGCTTCCCCTTCGTTATGAAACTGGTACCAAACTTTTGACATCTTTCCATCAATCATCTGCGACACCACTATACGATCATGTCTAGGAATGGTGGAGAAGAAAGAGCCTATGTCGAGCCCTTACCTTTGAAGAGCGTGTCTACATGGACTAGTTTCTCGAATACCTTTTGCCTGCTATTAGCAAAGATGTCGCATCTCATTTCCCTCAGACCAAATAAGCTACCCTCTATATTACGTTGAAATATGACCTGATCTATGCAAAATATGGATATGTTTATACAGTCTTACCTGATCTCCCTAAACCCGATGGTGCCATCACACAGGGGGCATCCCATGTTGTCGATGGTATCATTGGAGCCCTTTCTCATCCGTACACTCATCCTCCCATGGGTTATGGTTTCCCTCAAGGAGGGACTGGCTCCTCCAACACCTTTTCCCCTCCCAGTAGCATGTACCTAGGATATGACATACCTCCTCCTTGTTCCCAACATGTTTACCACAATTTTACCCAGCCTCCTTATTTTTCGTAACCACAGGCTGGTGTTGCATCTCCTTCAACATTAGCACCTCAGCCTCCCTTTCCTTCTCAACCCCCAAAACAATAGCCACCACCCCCCAGGGGCAAGTGTATGCACAATAGGGTGCGACTAATCCTCCTACTTCTAAAAAGAAGAGGAAAGGAAACCAAAACCAGTCTACCCCAAGTAATCGAGCACCCAATCCCCAAGGGAATACACCTGACACTGCTAACCAGCAATAGGGCACTCAGCCCAGGCATGACAGGCATGTTCGCACGAATAAACCATTTTCTTGTTGTGGTGTCTATGGTCACTATACCCATAATTGTCCTGCTTTACCTCAGATGTGGTTGATGTGGGAATCTCATGTGGCATCCCGAGGACAGCAAGCCTCCTCTTCGGTTCCTGCCCGTGCTGCATCGATCCAGCCAACTGTGTTTAACAATCCTTTCCCCCAGCAAGGATTCATGGCTACCCAATCCGTTGAAGGTTAGGCGGCGACTAAACCTCCTCCATCTGATACCTCTGATTACTAGATTCTCATGATGAACTCTGACCAACCCATTACCGTTCACCTCAACCCTCAGGCTCAATCCCGTCACTGCAATAGGCCTCCTGCTACGTCTACGCCCTAGCCCCCTTCTTCATGTTCCACAGAGCCTCTTTCGACAATTAATGGTACTTTATAGATCCCTCAGCCTAAGGCAGAGGTTCATACCAGGATCCCCAAGGGACTGCTACACCGAAACGCTGCTTCTGGTAAATTTTCCCATTCGTATAGTATAGTAGATGATTTTGCGCAATCCCCTGCTGCTATCTCAACGCTGAAACTCCTCCAATCGTGCCCTTCGCAACAAAATATATACTAACTACCATGGGCACTGTGGATCCTTAAGATGATAGTTTGATTGTCTTCGATGTTGACTGGTAGAACATCCTCCCCTTCCTTCTTTCATCTCCTTCCAAATCCCTGTCAAGACTCGGAATGCCAACATCTCCTATTATATCATTGATGAGGGGGCATCCACCTATGTTATGTTCGCTTCAATTTGGAAGAAAATCGGATCTCCTAAGCTGGCCCCTTCCACTGTCACCCTCCGACGGTGGGATGGCCACTCTTCCTAGCCCATAGGCCTATTCTGTAATTGTCCTATTACTATTGTGAGAAATACTATTTATGTTGATGTAGAATTCATTGATTCCCCCTTAGATTACAACATTATATTGGTTCAAAGGTACACTTATGCGATGTTTTTTGTCCCATATGTGGTTCACCGTAAGATGTTATTTCCTCACAACGAAAATATTTTCACCATCCACTAGTTGAAATATTACGAACCGAAGTATCAAACCTCCCCTAATTCCATCATCTATTCAGTGGCCATCAAACAAATAGTCAAACCTTTGACCAGTGTCTCACCTGGAGTCTACAAAGACTCCTATTTTCTTGGTTCTTTCCCTGGTCTTCCTCCTCCTATCTTTGATCCCAACTCGTCAAAATTTTTCATGATGCAATCATCTCGGTCCGACCTCAAGCGGCCCGCTTCGACTAGTCAGCAGGCTCGCCCTCTAAAACCTGCTCCGAGCACCTCAACTCAACCTTTAGGACCCTCTCCTCTAAGCCCCTCATCTGCAGCTAGTATCCATGAGCCTCTCTACCCTCCTAGCAACGTTCCTCCTTGCATTAACCATCTCAGAGCTATCCTGCCTGGCCATTACCCCTCCGATCAGATACCGTTCCTAGCTCCCACTCCTAGAGTATTTTTGGTACTTGTTATGGCTACCTTATCCCTTCCTAACATGACCCTAGGGATCCGAGTTTGGTACATAAATCCTTGAGATACTATCTGCCCTAGTCAGCCCAAACCTTATATTTCTTTGACCCTAGTTCAACCGGTCCCCATGAACCCTCCCTTTGCTTCCGTGCCTCATCCACCTCAACAGGAACCTACTCATATTGCGAGTGCTTCGGGTGAGGGGGGTAAAGCTCGCAAGAAGGCACCTAAAGACAAGGCCTCTCCGACAAACCTTGCTCCTACGTAGCCTCCAAAGCGTACCCTCACATGTTCTTTGTGTGATGTTGCCAATCATGCCACCCATCATTGTTTTGAATTGTCTGGCATCAAGCCCATGGTTAATGTCACGTTCCGTAAGTCTACAGTCTCGGACACCTATGTTCCCACCTCGAACACAGCCATGAACCCCAAGACTATTCACCCCAACCACCCTTGTGCTTTGTGTGATATCCATGGCCATTATACCCACCGTTATCCCCACCTCATGCATTATTGCGCCTCTTTGGAAGTAGTTCGAGAGTACAAGATTGAACAGAACTAGTCCGCCTCTCCCATCCTCGTGTAGTATGCTTCAGGCCAACATGAGGATACCTTTCTTCCCATCGACATTCCCCCTCCTGATGTTGAGATGATGGATTCTTTGGCCACCATCCTCTACCTGTCATCATCCATGAGATCCACAGTGGAAGCTCCCTCTCAAACTTCCCCTTCTGCTTTGCTGGACCTCCCTTCAGTGATCACCCTGGGCTCAACATCAGTGGATCCCTTGTCTGATTTTTCTTTCGTCGCCCCTCGTGATGATGTGCATGTGAACATTTCTTCTCACGATGATGAGTCAAGTACCTTTTCCACGTCATGTGGTTACCCTTCCACCAGTCACCCCATATTTTACTGTGATGACGACATCATGGAAGCCTTTTCCACCCATGACTTCATATTTCCCACCCATAAGACGAATGACACCATCCATGTCTATGGTGACTTTTGTGACCTAAGCACAAGCTGCCCCCAAGGCAGCTCCCACGCACCACCTACCCGTCAGTGTGTGGGTGGTACACATCCTACCAAGAGCACTCCCTCTAGCAGTTTTTATTTATTTATTTCTACCTTGCATTCAGGTTGCCAACATTATTCATCATCCTCTCATTTATTGTCTTATGGCACCTTTTATATGGACCCCCATCCACAGCTTATATAGGTTATGCCGATGGTGCAAGACGCTACTCCCGGAATCTAGCTTCGGCAGGTTGGGCCATTTTTACCCCCTTACATTCGCTTGTTCTCTCGAATAACTAGGCCAAATATGATATAGTGGGAGGTTTATTAGTTGATTCCCTTTCCCATCACATATTTCACCTTCATGTTCATTTATATTCCCTACTTCATGTCATGCAATTGAATGGTGTCTATCATGTGCATAATCCTATCCTTTTTAGAATATATTTACGAGTGAAACTTTTGATGCGTGAATTTGAAATAATTACATTCAGTCATGTACCTAGATCAAAAAACCACTATGTAGATATAAGTGCAAAAAATATTCTATATTGGCACTTATCACACACATTTAACACAAGGCAATAACACAAACCATAAAAATGAGGCATATCCATTATATGTGCCATTCCAAATGTCTTAGAGTCCATCAAATCTGATACATTTGACATGCCCATAGCATGTTAGAAAACTCAAAACTAGGGGCACCACATGACCCTACACCTAATCACTATCTTGAGGATCTCATCCCAATGTCTCTACTCCTGTAGCTCATAGATCGTGCATCCCCTGTCCGGCCATCACCATGCGCCGCATGACCCCTCACCATTCTGAGGGTAGACCAATACATGGCTTTATGCACTGGTCATCTTATTCTTGCCAGCCATGCTCTAAAACAATGGTCAGAAGCCTCTAACATCTACGATGGATGTCCTCCATGAGGGAAAGTGCATCCTAATTTTGCAATGCTCTCGTTCCACTAGGTCTTGCAGCTCTTTCTACTGCGAGCCGCCCCATGTACTCGGCCGATATCACCGGTGTTGTATCTGCATACCAAAATGGATGAATCCGTACCATATACAATATTCTAAAACTTTAAAATGCACATAAAATATTAGCAACTTGTGACTTACCATCGCCCCCCCATACTCGACTATGCGGTAGTGGCAAGTCTGGGTCCCCATGATAACTCATCCCACTATAGGGATAGTCGTCTATATACAGTGGCATATGATCCCAATGAGCAAAAAAATCAAGTCAAAACACCCATCCGATTTCCCCACCCCCTCCTCTGCATAGTAGCTGCCCCCAGCACCACATCCTGGGCTCCCTTGGGTCCCCATCCTAGATCTATATGAGAGGTGAGAGTGTCGAGATCTTCTCAAAGAAGAGCGAGCACAACACTATGCCATATACACAGTCATGGTTCACTTGGCGCTTGCATAGCAAAAATTGTTGTTTCAATGAAGACAACATCATTTGGGCCCACCCATAGTAGGTACCACTTAACACACTCTCAACAAGAATCATCTGACCCCCAATGATGTGGTGGAGTGCTTGGTTGCCCAAGATCCGTAGCACCGCTACGGCTACAACACAGGTCTCTAGCCTTTCTAGATCCCCGACCAGTATCCATGTCCCATTCACATGGAGACCTGGTCGGCAATGGCGCTTTATAAATTCCATGATCTTCTGCCCTCGCGGTAACACTGGCTGCGTATTCCCCAACATCCCATGTGGTGGGATACCAGTTAGGAAATATATATCCAGGACAGTCTACTCGATCCAGTGCCCTTGCACTAAAAATATCTCGTCATCCAGATCCCAATAGTTGGCAATCTGGGCCAATAAGTGCTCCCAAGCTCTCATCAAAGGGTTCTCTACAAACTTCAGGACCCTAAACCTAGCCAATGAACTACGGACACCATGATCCTCTCGGATCTCCGACCGTAATGTGTCTAGGTCTCTCTCTCTCCAGTTGATCCTCAATTATGCCATATCTGCATAAAACCATCACATTTGAAAGTATAAATAAATGAAATACTACATTCAACCATAAAAACCTATCTCTCAGGCAAGAAACAGCACCAAAATCCCCTTCTCTGTTAGGTCGCACTTTTCAGGCAAATCTTGGGATAGGTCACAGTTTTCTACCCAAAACTTGCTACCTAAGTCATAGATATTGTCCCAAAAAATGTGACCCATCCATGAAGAAGAGAAGGAGTTTGTTACTAAGCTCTATGTGCCTAAACTGAAATTTCAATCCACTGAAATGAAAGTGTAGTGTTAAAACTCTTACCCGCAACTAACGGATCTCGATTCCAATGGTCAGTTTTTCCGCTACAATCGCCGTAAGAATTAGGGCCTTTTCTGCTCTCTACATTCAAAACAGCTACATTTGCAAATGAATTAAATTGGAGGGAAAATGCCTCATTAAAATAAAAACCCCACATTTTTCTTTTGCCAGGTGCGACCAAACCGTTGCTCTGTTTGACAAACCGTCAGCACCGTTGGAAAAGCTCTCACCGAGCTCTCAAATGGGTATCCTTTAGTTTTTTGTGATTTGATACTTCACCCGGACATATTTTTCCAAGAAGGGTCACTTCACCACTCCTCAAAATCAAATTTATTCACTTGCAATACTTGTACTTGGGGCACAACTTTGCCTCCATATTTGTCCATGCTCGTGTCGATTTTCGTCATGAGTGACCATCTTGTACTCATATTTTCATGGTCCCCACCGGACCTTTTCTGTATGGCAGCATCATCGAGTCGCCCGTGTTTAGAGTATCCGAGTTGAGTCATCATCGCATCCATGGAGTCTATCCCAAGTCCCTTTATATCCCGCTATAGTCCTCCATCCTTCATTTCTTAGTTCCTCTCTCATGTCGCACATTGTGGCCTTCAGTCATATTTTCCCCTATACCCTTTGATATTGTGTCAGTTGTTGCCAGGTCATCCATGCCCTTCATGCTCTAACAAGGTAACTCGTCAGCCCACCCCCATTCCATCATCATCCCTGGTGTCAGTCTATAAGTCACTCTACTATTATTTCTCGTGCCTTAGTTGAGGACTCCTTATTGCCTCACCTATGGCGAACCTCCTTCTTTCGACATCAACGCATTCATTCTAGAAGAAAGGCATAAAGGGAAATGTACCTTGGTTCCAGCTTCCACTCTTATTCGGTGCCTTGGATTAGGCAAAGGGACTCCTTATTGCCCTTTGACTTGATTTTTTCTTAGCTCCAGCTCCTTATTTCATGAGCAAGATCTGTATAATTGATGGTTCAGTGATGTAGCAGATTATACCGGTGATTCCCGGGTGTGTGTGAGATGTTTTAGACATCATGAGGGGGTGGCCCTTCAGGTAGCCCCCCACATGCCTAGATGACCTCACCATTGCAGCCTTCGATGCAACACCATAGATTTGATGGTTTCAGCCTCATATGCTTGCAACACCTTTTAGTTTGCATGTATCATTCAGATTTTTAGAGCCCTCTCCTGTTTTACAGGGCCTCTTTTGTTGTACTTATATCTCATGTACTCAGATATTATTGTATAATTCCTAGATGTTATCCTAGGAATAGTATGTCTGTGGGATCCATTATCATGTTTTTTCTGGCACATGTTTATGCCACCATGTACTATATAGTTCAATCCCTTTTTTACTAGACGTATTATTCTTTGTACTTTGTTATCTCGACGGGCATAGGTATGCCTCCCCCGCCTCTTATAGAACAAGTACTCACTCATAAAAGAGACTTGTCGCACCTGTAAGTCTTGCCTCCTCAGGGTCTTGTCCTCTAGCAATTTAGTCTACCTTATATTTCTCTCTCTCTAACTCGCCCTTCCATGTTTGGTGATTGAGTTCTTGCGATGTACTTCAGTCATAGGATTAGCTCTTAACACTTACACACTGTGGGGAAATATGTTACACCAATTTTTGGTCATATAACCTATTACTATTAGATGGACCAAAGTATACCATGTAAGACTAATTTTACCCTAAGTAACATTTCTTTCACTATGAAAAATAACTTAGTAATCCATAATTTATTATGTTTTTTATGGTCTAAACAGGAAATCCCATGAGGAAATATTGAACAAATGCATATTTGTTTGATTTTCCTCAAGGGATAATTAATTAAACAATAGCTTAATTAACATTCCTGGTCATATTTAACCCAAAACAGGAAAATTAATTAGATAAATCACAATTTATCTTATTATTTTCTACCAATAATTATTTAAACTTTATTTAAATAATATTCCTTGTTAAATTGGACTAAGTCATTTAAAAATAATTAAATCAATCACTATTTATTTAATTATTACTCAACCACACTCTTAAAATTATAAATAAATCATTTATTTATTTATTATTTACAAATAAAGGGATTTGACGAAATTCAAATTCTTTTTCCCTCAAACAAATATAATAAAATATTCCATAAAATTTGGATCTAGATTTGGTTAATAATATTTTAATTATGCACCAATACCTAGAGTAACTCAATATTTTGTTATAAATAGAAGGTTTTTTCCATTCATTCACTAACTTTTGTTACCTAAAGATCACTCTGCATCTATACTTTTGGTATGACTTTGATCCTCCATCGTTTTCATATTTTTCTACATTTTTTCTTGTGAGCTCCCTTTGAGTTTAATTTTTGTCTGGGTTTTCTACACCATCAATAGAGAGAGATCCTAGATCTGAAGCACTGAGGGCATACAAGAACCCATCCCATTGACGGGGACCGGTAACATCTTTCTATGTTCCCTTCCCAGGTGTCATAAATACAAAATTCTTTAAAAATATTCTTGTCTTGTCTATTGGATGCATGGAGCAACTCTTGCTTTTATTTTATGTTTAATGTCTTTAACTACATAGATCTTGATTTTGTAGCATTTGTCTTGGTCAACTAACTGTAGATCTAAAGAAATTGGCTGCCATCTTTGATGTTAGGCATGTTTGTTATGTACATCTAAAGTGAGTTTTTTTGTACGTTTGCAATTAGAATTCACACTAACATTTAGAGTGATATATTTTAAGTTAAAATTTTTTATTTTTTTTTGTACCTCAATTTTTTTTATCCCTCTTAACACTTGATAAATATAGATTTAAAATATCAAAAATTAAAATAGATCTAAAGCGATATATTTTAATTTAAAACTTATTGTTTTTTAATTTAAAAAAAAATTAAATTGAAATATTTAAAAACAAAACCATAAATATCTAAAACCTAGCCCAAAACCATTAAAAATAATTCGTCTATAGGCATATATATTTTAAGTTCGAGTGAAAGTACATGTGAGTAATTTTTTTTTTCTTTTTTAAACAACAAATGTCATTGAATGTGGAGGTAATATGCGAAGAATATGCTTCGCCTGATAGTTAGATGAACGATTGTGATGAAAAGGAGTGCTAAACATTTTCAAACAGAGAGCAAAAGGTTGGAAAGTAAATAGAAATGTTGGAATTAAAAATTCTATTTGACAAGGTGACTAGGCACAGTCCGGTCTGTTGGAAAGCTAGCTGCCTAGCGTAAGCATTGGAAAGGTGGTTGCCATTGCATAACAGTGATAAAAAGTTTGATTTCACGTTAATGGAAAGAAGATTATGAAGACTGGATTATCGAAATGTTTTGGAAAGTTGTTTTTAACTAACATAAATGTTAAAGTTAAAATTAATGTTAACGTTAACATTAATGTTAATGTTAAAATTAACATTAATGTTGACCTTAACATTCACTTTAACATTAATGTTAGCTATATACTTGCATATGTTGCAAATCAAATGTTAAAATTAATGTTAATGTAAAATATACAGGTGTAACGTTTATGTAAATATTTATTGTCTCTTCATGTGAATAATTTCAACATTATTGTGACTTAATAAACATAAAGCATGACATAAATTTTTATAAATAATTAATATTAACAATAAACATCAACATTAACATTGACAATAAACATTAGAATAAATAATTAACATTAACAGTAAACATCAACATTAACATTAACAATAAACATTAACATTAAATTAACATTAACAATAAGCATCAACATTATCAATAACATTAACAATAAACATAAATGTAAATTTTGAAACTGTAAGAATAAAAAATTAACGAAAAACATCAACATGAAACAGTAAGGATAAAACATTAACAATAAACGTCAACATTAACATTAACATTAACAATAAAAATAAATGTAAATTTTGAAACCGTTGTAATAAAAGTGTTCAAAACATTTAAATTTCATCAAAGAATTTACAAAGTCATTTTCGCGTGTGCGAGAGTCATGGGAAGAAACCGTTGTCTTGGAGTTGTTGTTTCTCACCCCCCACTTGTCTAGGCCTCACCTTGTGTTTCAAATATCGGAAGGTCAAATGAAAAGTATCAACCTGGTGAGAAGGTAGATATATTTCCGGTGTTAGTGTACCATATTTCTAGATCTTTTTATGTTGTGGTTTCGCAATTCACCCGAATAGCTGTGGTCCAGAGGATTTCATCTTCCCTGCGTTTGATTTCGTTAGTGGAGCGAGATTTGGAAGAATAGCCTTCTTGAGGACAATTTTTTTTCATGTGTTGTAGAAAAGTTTAGGCTATATAACATTAATATAATTTGCCTTCAACTTTTCTACTAAATTTTTCTAATATTATTTTACAATTACAACTGTTTCTGTGGAAACTTGTGAAATATGGAATTAGTATTAGATATAAACAAATTTGGAATACAATGTTTAAAATAGATCTAGGAATGAAGAATTAGGAATTTAAATATTTGTAACAGACAAGTAGAAAGGAGTAATAAACCCAAACTAACATTATAATAACTGAGGCACAGGGTTGTAGTTGAGGGTCTGTAGGATCTAGTTGAAGAAGTCAGTCATTGAGACTAGATTAGCACCTTGGCCAAGCCAGCTAACTGGTATCCTGGGCAGAGTCCTGCCTCAAGCTGACTGCTTGGTAAAGGTAAACCTACCATTATTTAATTCAAAAAACAGAGATGGAAGCATATAGCTATAAGCCTTGATGATATCTTTGTCAACAACATGCATGCAATAATAGAAATCGTTAAAGAGAAGCCTGCAATAAGACTACAAAGGAAAAAAACATTTACTTAGTAAAACAAATTTAATAAACTCTAGATTTTAGCATTGAATTTAGAGTTCCATTATTTAAAAAATAGTTCAAAGATTCAGTCCTATACACGATCTAACTTATCAATTCAAAATACTCAAGTCATATACACAATCTAACTTATGATATCAAGAGTTTATACACAGTGTTTCTATTTCCTGTCCTACACTCCTTAGCATTAAATATTCTCAAAATTATAATGTGATATTATAATTCTTAAATTGCTATCTAGATAAATAGGAGAAGTAAAAAATACTCAAGCTGCGTTACATGATAAAATATCTGAAAATGACCACTGAAACATTTTTGTTACAAGATGATACATAGATATTCGATCGATGAAGCATAAAATAATAGTGAAATTGATGGGTAGGGAAAAGATTAATTATATTATAAAACTTAAATTATTTTGATTATAATTTTTTATCATGATTATTTTCATTATAAATTCTGAATCAAATTTTAACATCCTCAAAACTAATCACATAGTAAACATTTATTATTTAAACAAATAAAATATATTGTTGTCTTATCTTTGTATTAAATATTCCACCTATGTTTTTTAACATTAAATAATGCTAAAATAATTGTTAGTTTAATAATTTAAAATCGTATAAGAAAAATCGTAGTTTTTCCACTGGCTAATAAGTATCTTAAAATCAAAAGTGAATACATTTACACACAAAAATATTACCTAGATCTGGATGTGCTTGATATATTTTGGAAATCTATAATGTGGGTTAATAAAACATTTATGGTCATACTCTATCACTAGTAATTTAATAAATAACTATGATGGTTGTTGTTGGACACTGGTATTGCCTAATATTTTTGTTGTGTCAGTACAAAACTCTTAGAATACGATTATGTTCTAGAAAAGATAAATATAGTAAACCTAGCCAATAAATCTCTACAATTTTAGCAATAATATATAATGAAAAATTATTTTCTGTTTAGGTTGAAATAATTCTGGAATAATACTGATATAAATTAATTACTTAGGTTTGACCGTGGATTGAGTTCGTTAAACAAAATAAGGATACCCTTGTACATTAATCGATTACCGAGGTAGGAGACCTCAGCATGTGGAAGGAATTATTTGAAAGAAAATAGAACCCTTGTTTATAAAAAAACCAAATTAACAGGAAAATATTTGTGCAAACATGAACCAATAACCTGAAGAATAACATGTATAATCAGTCGGTTCAAGCAAAAGAAAATCTGGGCATATGTACTTCATTAATAGATAGAAATTTGGTACACATATGACAACAAATAACAAAATCATGAATTAAATTTCTGAACTTGAAAAATAAATTAGCAATAAAACTCTTTTCATATGTATGAATAAGGGAAAAACTATCGAGGAGTTTAGACTAGGATTCCAATTGAAAAACCGGGAATGTGTCTAGTCACTCTGGCTATGGAGGGTAAATTATGAGTTAAGATGTGCATAAACTAGCCCGAATGCATATGCAAGAGTGAATGAATGAAAAAATCGTAATATGTTTCTATTTTTGCTTTAGATTATTCAACATTGAAGGTAAAAACCACAACAGTTCAAGGAGCATAGAAAACGGAAGTACAATATTCAAATAAACCAAGAATGATAAAAAGAAATGAAATATATATATAAATATGTGAATAGTCATGTAAGCTAGAGTCACCCTGAAGGGTTGTGGTATTGTGAACAAGAATTCAGAAAAACTTCCAGTATAAAAAATATTCAACATCATCTATTTATTGAGTTCTCAATGGCTAAGGCCTGCACCACTAAAAATACAAAATGACAATTACAGATAAATTATCCCAAGAGAGTAAACACTCACAAAAAAAAATAAATACACTAACATTTATCATCATAATAACTGAGTCTTGGTAGTAAATCAAAATAATTCAGTAAATCGAAATAACTTAGTCAGTGGAACCTAGTATAATTATCTGAGTAGTTGGCAACATCCTATTCGAAGAGGATAGGATGTTGCCAATTATTTTAGGGTTTATCAACACTTAAATAGAACCTTTACAAATAAACCATGTAAATATTCCAATTGTAACATTAAACTTTCATAACGAGTCAATTTCATCCCAACATAAATACGGTGTTGTTATTTTAGCATACGAACACACTGCTAAATAAAACCCAACTCTTAACATTAAATCGAGAGATCTCAGAGATAAAAAGTTCACTTACTATTGTATGAAGTCAAACATAAAAAACATGAAATGGAAAGCATTTTCTTACATTCAAACCATGTAACATAACAACAACCAATTATCAAACGCGAGAAAATTACTCCAGGCCTCGGAGTCGTGACAAACTATTTAATACAATGTCAAAATTACATAAATTAGGAGAAACGACCATTGGCAAAATGTTTTATTAAGCTCGGTCTTGAACCAGAGAGATCAATATAAACATAAAAATAAAGATTCAAATTACACAACTCGTAAGTGCATAAACAACCAACATGGTTAACACTACACAAGCAAAGTACCATAAGTTACTATTTCCAACTTAGTCACATACTGTAGAAATTATACAAGCATATGTATATCAGTGGATTCAATCCGATCAAGAAATATTCTAAAGCTAGATATTGAATCCTTCTACAAATAAATTGCGGAAAATAAACACGATCGCCAATCACAGCAAGTGCAGAAAGAAAGAAATCAAACCACAACACAGATATTTTCTTAAGGAAAGCTTACTACTCAAAACCCTTTTATCTTCTATTGTATATTCACCAAGGAATCATGAAACAATTACAATGTAGTCTTCTCACAAGAGTCTCATGCACTCTCACAATTGTCTCACATTGATCTAGACAAAATCGGGCCAACACTTAGCCAATTCTCAACCTGTCTTCAGCCTGTCTTGCTCACGCAATTCATGAGGAATGCAATCCCTATTCCTTAGGAATTTCAGCCTTCCTCAACTGCGCAAGTATCATGGGAAATCATGTGGTGTTTTAACTGCATCTGGGCAGTTTGCTAATCATTAAGGGAATTTTGAGGTCTAAAATTGGCCTCCTAAGGAAAATGTACAATCAAAATTCACTTTATGAGAATCAATCACATTTTAGGGGATGACATCATCCCTAATGGTTGAGGTGGCATTACTTGAGTTAAAGGAACTTACTTGTCACATTCTCAATGGTGGATCAAAACTCATGGTTAACCATGGTAGTGCTCTAAGTACTTTTAAAGTCATAAAGTAAAGTACTCATAATAAATGTCATTTCACACTTTTTGAATAAAATAATATTATTATCATTTCATATTTATTGAAAGAAACAATGCATATCCCTATACATTTATCATATTATATTATTTTTATATCGTATATTAATTACATGTTATTATACAATTTAAATAATATAAATTTTAATTAATAGCATATAATATAATTAAGAATTTATACATTTATATGTATATTTTATTTTAAGTTATTTAAGTACAAAGTACAAATGCATTAGTTGTTTAATGATAATGACTTTTTCTTGAAAAAACGCATTTTTATTTATAGTCACATCAATACAATTTTTTTATTAATTTGATTTTGGTACAAATTTTGAATTGAGTTTAACTATGGTTACATGGATTGTGGTGCAAAAAGTGAATTGCAAATTCATAAATATTATTTTATTTGTTTAGCTATTATTTTATTATTTCCTTAGGAGGCCCATTTTAGACCTCAAAATTCCCCTAATGAAGACGACTGATAGTCCACTTCCCTTTAACCTTTTTCTAGACTAGGTCTCCACTAGAACTGACATGCATGCAACTATTAATATTAAATCATGAGTTGCATGGAATATCACTACATGTAAATTAAATTTGATTTAATTCACTTGATCTCTCACTAGTGCAACAAACAGTTACAACTAGTTCAACTGACTTTAACTCACTTAACTAAGTTAACTGATTTCTCATGCATTAAACTCATGCACTTAATTGCAACTTGAACTCTAAAACACATAGGATCACTCTGCATGCCTCACCAACCACCCTCAACTCGAAATTCATGATCTAAATCAAGCTATCACACTCAATTAACTATTACAAGTGTTTATGATATAATATTACAATTTATTATCCAATTTAATTAAGGTATAATTAAATTAGACACATTTCCAATTTATTAAATAATTTTAACTAGACACTAATGTATTGCTAGGACCCATCACCGCATGGCCTGTGGTCCCACACTAGTGTAGGTGTTGTCATGTTGCCTCTGGATGACAATTTCACTGTTTCTTGTTCCAAAATTCAACACTCCCTCTCAACAAGAAATGAATCAATCTAACTCGATCCAATACCTTGGAATGTCGTTGCATACGCACATGCACATCTTGCCTGTGACATGCAACTCTTGCATGTGACACTTATCTAGTGTTGTTCGTACATGCAACTCTTGCATGCAACACTTCTGTAGTGTTTCTCGCACATGCAACTTTTGCATACAACACTTCTGAAACTAAATTTCCTCTAAACAACTGAATCAGTATAATGCATTTTTAATCATATTCTTTTAACTGCTGCTAGCTAGTGCACATATGTACTGGACTCTCTACGATGTTGACATCTGCATCCATGCACTCTGCACTACTACCAACTCTGATATCCGCTCTAGTATCTGACACCTGCCACTCTAATTTTTATCTTCCTAACATCTGATTACATCAATCTAACTGATCCTTCCTGCTACTGTTGTACTATGGGCTCCTCGTAGCCTTGTTTGATCCATGAGACATACCATCTCAATTAACCTTGCCTAAATTTCTTCTTGGGATTAATTTTTCACATCGCCACACCTCACACTTGAAGGTATAGCTGCATGTACTCTCTCTCCCCTTTTGTCTTGAAATTTCCCCCTCCTGGAGGTCTATGCTTCAATGGATTATTCCACTCGGTCTCCTCTCTTCTTCTCCAATTGTGGTTGCACCACAACCTTCTGAGACTGATTCTGAGACTACACAGTGAGAGGCTCCCTCTCAACCACAAGGCACTATCCTCTGTTTTTCTCCTCAAATCTTTTCATGCATATTTTACCTCAATTGCATGCAGGTTCTTGACTCGCACACATTTTAATTGTCTCGCCATCGCAAAATTTTCTAAAAAATAGCTTATTTTAAATCGACGATATCTCCCTCATTCGAGCTCTGATTTGACTGATTTGTTTTTTCATTTTGGGTATTGTTTCACGATGAATCAATATATGCTTTTTTTTTAATTTTTCATCAAAATTTTCATATATTCTCTGCAAAATTGAGCTCCCAAATAATTCCTCTTCTAATACCATGTATAAATTATACAAGCATATGTATATTGATGGATTCAATCCAATCAAGCAATGTACTAACGCTATATACCGAATCCTTCCAAAAATCAGGAAAATAAACACGATCACCAATCACAACAAGTGAAGAAAAAAAGAAACAAATCAAACCACAACATAGATATTTTTCCAGGGAAAGGTTACTCCTCGAAAACCCTCTATCTTCTATTGTATATTCACCAAGGAATCATGAAACAATTATAATGTATTCTTCTAAAAAGAGTCTCCTGCACTATCACAACTATATCAAAGTGATCCAGAAAAAATTCGGCCAACACTTAGCCAATTCTCACCTTGTCTTTAGCGTGCCTTGATCATCCAATTTATGAGGAATGCAATTCCTATTCCTTAGGAATTTCAACTTTTCTCAACTACGCAAGTATCATGGGAAATATTGTGGTGTTTTAACTGCATCTGCGCAGTTTGTTTGATAATAACACAATTGATAGTCAACTTCCCTATAACCTTTGTCTCAATTGGGTCTCCACTAGAACTGACATGCATGCAGCTATTAATAGTAAATCATCAGTTGCATCACAGATCAATGCATGTGAATTAAATTTGATTTAATTCACTTGATCTTTCAATAGTGCAATAAACAGATACAACTAGTTCAACTAACTTTAACTCACTTAATTAAGTTAACCGATTTATCATGCATTAAACTCATACACTTAACTGAAACTTAAACTCTAAAACACATAGAATCACTCTGCATGCCTCACCAACCACCCTCAAATCTAAATTCATGAGCTAACTGAGTCTATCACACCCAGTTAACTATTACAAGTGTTTATGAGATAATATTACAATTTATTGTCCAATTTAATTAAGGGATAATTAAATTATACACATTTCCAATTTATTAAATAAAATTGAACTGCACACTAATGTATCGCTAGGACTTATCACTACATGACATGTAGTCCCACACTAGTGTAGGTACTATAATGTTGCTTCTAATGCCAATTTCAGTGTTTCTTGTTGCAAACTTCGACACAGACAAATATCACTTAAACGTAGTATATATGGAAATACGACCACAAGTTCCATGTAGGAGACCAAGGGTATACAAACCCAAACTAGAGTTATAACACTAAGAACAGAGTTGGATCAGTGGGAATTGTTGGAATCTCTCTTCGCCTGCAAGAAGCCAAGAAAAATTGCCTTGGGACATTATGCCAGTGGACAAGAGAAGAAACATAAATGTCCATGAGAACCTACCTGGAAACCATCATCATAGTGATCACTATTTTTTCGGCAAAGGACTTGAGTAATCTAAGAGAGATATACACATATAGTCCTGCAAAACTGATAAAACAATAAATAGTCCGTAACGACTCATACCCTAAACTAAAATTAAAAAAACTTGTTGATGAACACTCTTAACCAGAAAAAATTACCTAAAATGGTGAGTATTCTGCACCATAAATTTGCTGAGAAGTCCATAACAGGAATAGATGGCCAGTCGGCAACAAGTTGGTTGTAATTGTTGCACCATTTCTGCACCTAGCGTCATCATCATAAACATAATAATACTGAAGGACCCTGCACTCAATAGATACCATCAAAATAGAGGAGTCGATCTCCATACCGGACACCATTACAGTGCTTGTAAACATCGAAGTATCGAGGTTTCAAAGCGGTGGAGAAACATCACAAATCAGAGATGGATACTTGTTTTTAGATAGGGTGGTTACCCTAACGCCAATCGATGCAATCCACACCGTTTGATTCATCATAAGGTCAGGGTCAACCTGTTGGAATATGTAATTCCTATTTGTCTTCAGTTGTGGTTCTCTCTATGTATAGAGTCTGTTCCTATTTGATAGGTTAGTTCCTAGTTTGGTGTGAGGTTGAGATATTCTGTCAACCAAATTATTGTGCATCTAAGATAGCTTCTCTATCTTGAGATTGTACCTCATGTATATATGTAACTTGATTTTATTAATGAAATATAGCTTGTATGCTCAGTTTCTAAGTTGGTATCGGAGCTTGTTTGGGCTTGGGCCTGGACCTCGGCCCCTCCTGGGATGAGGGAAATAGGAAATAAGAGAGTTTTGTTTTAGTTTTTTTTTTTTTTTTTGGTTTGTCCATCTATATAAGTGTTGAGATTTGTCCTTTAAATCTCACTGTAGCGTACTGAAGAAACTTACTGCTTCAAATGGTTGAACAGCTAGGAGCATCGATTCCGCCTGGTCATGCTGTAGATGTCACCATAGCGGCGATGGTACCTGATTGGTTCATGTTCGAATGCACAGAGGAGAGGGAATGGTAGATCTAGAGTCTGTTTAATTTATTTGATGCAATTTTCAGTGGGCACCTTGACAATTGACAAATTGAGCATGTTTTATAGGAAGTGCAGATATCTACAGAACACAAGTAGGCCAAAAATTTTCTTTAAGTCAGCGATTTGAATCAGTTCTACGGAGTGCCTCTGTGAGATCGTTGGAGGATGTACTACGTGGAGAATGTTGTAGGAGAGGGCAGCTGCATAGGAGCTGAACCTGCATACATCCATCCAGCACTTGAAATGAGAAATGAAATGCAGTCAAACAAAGCAACAAAAATGAGGCAGTTCTCAAAATGCTCAATGAAATTGCAAGTCGAGAAATCTTTCAAAGAATGAAGAATTACATGATATATGCTGTCTCATTCACTATTCATATTATGTTGGGTTTCATGCTTATTGCTTTGATATGCCAATTCGATTTTTCTCCATTCTTTGATATAGCTGGTTATTTGTCTGGTCTGGTGGGAAGAAATTGCTGCCTTAAATCACATCATGATATCTATCACTGCCCTGTTATATTTTTTGTTTCAGGGTTGTAAGTTTTTTTTGAGGTTTCAGAACATAAAAATGACACAAATGAACACAGAGGATATGCCGTTGCTAGCTCTTTTCAATCAAAAGCATCAAATCCACTCGACCGCAACAGATTCAACTGCGGATCACGATAAAGTAAAAAAGGCATGTGATATATTGCGGCAATGTGATGCAATGATTGACCAGCTAGGGTTATTTTCACCTAATGAATGTAAAGAGGACATTAGTACTACAAATTTGAAATACTTGATGGTGCCTTGATATCTTGGAGAATTGACAGAGAAGATCCATAATTCTAACAGACTGCAAATTATTAAAAATTCTCAAGCACATTTGAAAGAAGATATATAGCTAGTACTTATATGATAGTGCACTTGTGAATTGGACGTCGCCTCCAATTTCAGGAAAAGCACATCATCGACGACAGAGTGATGGAAGCAAAGATAGAAGTTACCTGAAGTTAGCGAAGGTGCGTTGTGAATTTCTACAGGTGGTGTGGTGCAGTTTTATGATTGAATTAACTTGTAGTTGTCTTCGTATTCAATTTCATGAGATAAGAATGGAGATGAAGCAAAATTAGTGGATTATTTTCTTGCCTCTAGAAAAATATATCAGGGAGAAGGGTTTAAATACATTAAGGAATGCTTTGAAAATGACACATTTCATCTCATTAGCCTTTTTTGAGTGGTGGCGGTGTTCACTCACGTTTAGATCAGTTGCAGTTGCTTTTGAAAGGTGCTCCACAACATGGTGCAAAAAGGATCTGGGTGCATATCCTCATTGATGGTCATGATTGTCTTGATGGATTGGATTTCCAATACTGCGGACCGATTTTTTGAGTTGGAGTCTAGACGTAGTATAAGTGAGTACTCGGTTGTTGTATGGCGAGAAGGTGGACAAGGCCACTAAGAACGGTCGAGTCCTGAAATGCTGTACTTTTTGTTTTGGTTTCAAATTTTTTTTTTTTTAAATTTCTCGTTGGAACCAATCGGTGGTGGCTTCACTCATATGCTTGAGTTGAGCAAGGCAGCTTTCAGGTGTCAGAAGAGGTGCGGAAGCACGTGGAATTGTTGGGAGGCTTCGAGCTTCCTTTGTTTGGGATCAACCTAGTTGAAGGTTGAACACATTTCTAGCATGGTCTCATGGCGCAACAGTAAAGTGAGCTGAGGGCAGTGTGGTGAGCTGCCTCGATGTGATTATGTTTCTATATAGGTTGAAGATGAAAAACACTGTTGTCTTCATGAATTATTCTGCTTTCATGTTGAGACCAGTCGACTTAACATGTAAATGCATTTATGTAAATTTGGTTAAAAGAATTAAATGTTGTATTGTTGTGACATTTAGTTTGGGAAACTATTGTCACGAGTGCGAGTCTTTGTTGGAATGGCCCATTTTGAAAATAGACAAATTTATTTGCAGGAATGATTTACTACCAGATATAATGAAGACATGACAATGAACATGGCATCATAGATTGGAGGATGATCGATTTTGTGTGTGCCGAGTGTGGTGGAAACATATCTGCATGTTCAATTGCGAGGATATTAGCTTGAAAATGGGTCTTCGTTGTTACAGCCTGTTAACGAGCATGAGGAGGTATGCTTGGAAGTAGTCACTAGCCTTGATATTGTGAACAGGGGAAGTGGCATTACGCTGCGATTTCAGGGGAATTGGATACTGAAATGAGAACATTTTGTGTATAAAATTGTTGAATTTTATGCATGTTGACAGTGAATTTGTGGACGACGCAGGATTGGACCATGGAGTTGTGAGTTTGTCATAAGCCTTTGTGGGTAGGTTGAGCCTTCATGGGCAGGTTGAGCCTTCATGCGTTGTGGTTGTGCTTCGTGGGCATGTTGAGCCCTCTTATGTACGTGTTAAGCCTTCATGGCTGTGTTGAGCCTTGTGGCTATGATAAGCCTTTGTGGCTGTGTTAAGCCTTCGTGGCTGTGTTGAGCCTTTGCAACTATGGTGAGCCTTCGTGGCTGAGTTGAGACTTTGCAGCTATGGTGAGCCTTCGTGTCTGAGTTGAGCCTTTGCGGCTGTGGTGACCCTTCGTGGCTGTGTTGAGCCTTAAATGTTGTGTTGAGTATCGTAGGTTTGTGATAAGCCTTCGTCATTGTGTTAAGCCTTAGTGACTATGATAAGCCTTCATGGGCATGTTGATCCTTCATGGCTATGGTGAGCCGCCATTGGCTATGGTGAGCCTTCGTGGTTGTATTGAGCCTTCGTGGTTGTGATAAGCCTTGGTGGGCGAGTTGAACCTTGGTGGCTACATTGTATCTCCTCAAGGCTGGTAGCACAGGCGGTGGAGGTGAATTACTGCTTGTCGAAATATGAACTAGGAAGCAGGTGAAAGGGTGTTGCTCGTGCATGTTGATGAAGCAACGTGGAGCAATCAGTTGTCAGTGATCTGATAGGGATCAGATCAAATACAACGTGCAGTGTATGATATTGTATCTACTCACAACAATAGTGTGGGCAGTGTTCCGGTGAACTGAAATTCAGGGCAGTCTGTCTGCAGCAGTGAATGGCGTGGCCACGTGTTGAACGTTTGCATGCCAGTTTTTTCTTCATGGATATTGTATTACTGTCATGGTTATTTCTTGTGCTTATAGTGTCATTTGGTATTGTTTTTGTTTGGTATGGGTAAATGTGGAAAAGTCTTGGAAAATTTGTATAAATATTGAGATTTTCAACCTCAATATGATGTCATTATATTAGAATTTGCAACTCTAATTGATGACAGGTAAAACATGGAGACCAAGACCAACTTGCCAAAGTAAAATGAAGATGCCAAAGACTCAAAAGTACAAAGCCAAAGTAATGGTGTGTTCCAGAATATGAATAGTGCGGTGTTCATGGAGGTGAATGGTATGGTGAACGACAAAGGAGGATGGACAATCAAGTTTGTGAGAGTTTGTTTTATGTGAGTTTCTTGAAATAGACTCATGACCATGGTAGAGTATGAGTCACAGTTTGTAATTAGAAGCAAATCTACATGTCATTTATTGTGTGTACGTGCTGTAAGACCCAGAGAGGCATGCATACCCCTTTGTTATATATTCCCTCTGTCAGAGAGTTTTAACACCCTGGAAGAGTGTGTCATGTAGGATGGATACACTTGGGTGGGCCGTATTGGTTTTAGACTCCATAAGGTGAAATTTTATATCAAGGGGGAGTTAATCGAGAGGTTGGATTAACCATGTATGTGAAGGACTTTCTTAGTAGACCGGAGGTTGCAGCGGTTGGAACCCATGCATTTCGGTAGATGGTTGTTCCTTTATATGGACATCAACAACAGCATGAACAAGATACAAAGTGTAATTACCAAAGAACCAATGTAATTAACAAACAAGACAAGTATTCATTAAGGGGGAGTGTTGGAATATGTAATTCCTACTTGTCTTCAATTGTGGTTCTCTCTATGTATAGAGTCTGTTCCTATTTGATAGGTTAGTTCCTAGTTTGGTGTGAGGTTGAGATATTCTCAACCAAATTATTGTGCATCTAAGATAGCTTCTCTATCTTGAGACTGTACTTCATGTATATATGTAACTTAATTTTATTAATGAAATATAGCTTGTATGCTCAGTTTCTAAGTAGATAGGAACTAGAAAACCAGAAGATGCAAGTGGAAAAGTTCGAGAATGTTCCTGAGGATCATCTACGCCGTTGGATGTTGCATGATGAAGGGTGAGATGCAAGATACCAGTTGACCAGGCTTGGGATGAAGCGACCGATGGTTTGTCCTTCCACCTTTTAAACCTTACAACAAATCAAAATGTGGTATTATGTATAAATGCCTAAGGTTCGAACTTTAATGTTGTGGTGGAAAAACAATCAACAAAACATGTTTAATAATCCGAATTTAGATTATGATGTAATATATTTGTTGTGCATAATGCAGGGTAATCGTGATTTTAATGTTTAAGAGTTGCAATGAATTTCAATTGTTATATGGTTTTATATTTATTTAAATTTATGTAATGTTTACGAGTAAATTTTTTTAAGTGGCATGTGGAGGTTACATTATTAAAATCATTACGTTTTCAAAGGGACATTATATTTTTCCGGAGACGCTATATAAATACTTAAATTGTTTTAATGAAATATATTTTTTATACTGGACAGGATCGTTTTGCTTCATTGATTCTCAGCACGGTTGTTAGGAAAGTGTTTGCGTTAAATTTAATAAACATGTAAATTTACTTTCAATTTTTCACAACTAACATTTATTTATTAATAAAACTTAATATTTATTTATTTGATAATTAAAAAATTAAATTTTTCTTCTCCTAAGTATAAAATATGATAAAATAGAATAAGTTGATAAACCCTAAAGTCGAATAAGTGTTTATAAAACATTATTCAATATGTTGATAAATATAGTATTGACTTTGTAACTTAGTACAAAACATATTATAGCATAAATATAGTATTGACTCTGTAACTTAGTACAAAACATATTATAGCAATTACGATATAGATATTATCAACCAATTTTACTACACTACTTTATAAAAGAACATTGATTGCATATTCATTGGTTAACGAAATATAATAAATGATTGCATATCCATTGGATAATGAAATAAGATAAAACAAATTTTAAAACCCTAATGTTTTCAGAAAAAAAATATATTATTTTTATAAGTACCGAAAATAAAAATGTATTATTTTAATTATTTCCAAAAAAAATCTTCAAATATAATTAAATTTATTATATATAAGAAAATGATTTATAAAATTTCTCATAAATTTTCAAATTAAAAAATAATATATCACCTTCAAAATATCTAAATAAAATAAAGGGAAACCAAAGTTAAGTTTTTTAAAACTTCGAGATCAACACTTACTTGTTACTTTTCATGATAGCCGAGATTACACACGAGCATTGCATTTTGTAAGGTTGGTTAAAAAAATGTTTCATGGTGGTAATAGTTGAATAGTAGTTTAAATGTTATATGATTGATATAATTTTTAAGACAATGATCACCGAAAATCTAATTTAATTATCTAATTTTTAATTAAATTATAATTTTTGTTATTGTTAAAAAGTCTATATGTGTGTGGGGGGGGTTAATATTGGATATTATTAACAATATTAATGAAGTTATCATTATTGTTAATGTTGATTCTGTCAATTTGAGAATTAATCATGGGGAACTTTGGTGAACCATGGTCTAACATGACATTGTGATAAGGATTGTTCGAATATGTAAATAAACAATCATCAACAACCATCATCGAATGTTGCATTGTGACAAGGATTGTCTCTATATGAAAATCAAGGATGGCCTAGGATATATTGTTTTGTTGGCTTTATAATATCGATCGCTAGAGTTTGTTATTCGTTTCCGTTTCTACTATTGATCATGTGCTCAACCATGTTTTATAAATTCAATCCTGGTCAACCATCGCCAACCATATCTTATCAAATCAATCATGGTCATCCATGCTCCTACTTTGCATTCTGAGAAAGATTGTCTCAGTATGTCTCGTACTGCAATTTCTTCTTTTATCTAATTTTTCAATGAATAAAAGAAATACAACTTCCTTTATAGACATTGTTGGGAAAATATATGGATTTCTTTGTTGATAGATGTAATGAAGTAATATTTTAGCCTTTGTGATCCATATATTGTTTGTTTTATTTGAATTTGAGAAGGAATCTATAGCTTTGCTCCAAGGGAAAGTTGTTGATTTTAGTATGGATCTGGCTATTTGGAAATTTCTCCCATTTGAGATTATTGATATTGTGTTTCAATGGCTTCCTTTATCATTCTTGATGAAATTTATGTTGTTTTGTGAAGAATGGTGTAATCTTTTGGAAAACTAGCTTTTCATCATTAGTTGCACTCGTTGCGGCGACAAAGAGTTGGGATTTATTTCATTCCCTGTTCCTTATGCTCATCCCTTCTTCATCGTATCCTACCTAAATGAACATGGTCATTTTCCTAACATAGTTTTTCCTTTTCTTTATTCTCGATACATAATTCAATCTACATCGGGATCTATGATTTTTTTTTTATGTGCTTGGAGGTTTATTCCATTCAAAAAATTATTTCATTGTTAACCATTTTACAAAGACATTTAGAAATGATGTTTTTCTTACTCTCAGGGAAAGGAATTTATTCTCTTTGTTGGAAACATGCAATCCACGAAAATATGAATGGGTGTTTTTAAAACATGTTTCTACAAACATGGATTCTCATTTTCTCATTTACAACAGTGTTGACATGGTTTGGAGGAGGAAAAGGCTTCCATATGGGGGTGTTACGCCATTAAAGGAGGCTATATTCTTCAAAGGGAAGTTTTTCTAGCTTTATCTAGACAAATATTATGAATACTACCCCACATATGGTTACACTATCTATTAGTTGGATGTTAAAAGAAACAATTAGGGATATTCATTTATTCCTACTGTCAACATATGATGAATGCCATTGGGATTGTACAATAATAAGATTCTTTTTACTGTTTATAATGGGTCAATATATATTAAGTCTCTTGAAAAGATAGACTTATTCGAATTTGGTGAAGTCATGAAAGAGAAAAGTTCTTGAAGATGATTGGAGGTCTAGATGGTAGCTGCTCGAATCCATATCCATAGATATAAAGAGTAAATGTCCAGGTTACTTGTTGTTCCACATGGCTGAAGAGAAGGTCCTTTTTTGGGTTGCTTAGAAGTAGTGTTAAAGGTATATTATTTGGGTACTGGATCGTGAAAAACAACGATTGTATGAAGTTTCCATGCTCGAAGCATTGGGATTCAATCTAGAAACGGTTGAAGATTTCATAATAAATAATGCAAGTAAATAGAATTAGTTGTGAGTGGTTGAACGAGAGGGTGTAATTAGGAATTGTTGGTACATTCAGGTTTGTTTCCTCAAGCTGTGAGGATTAGGTGAGGCAAGCCTCCTATATAAGTGTGATGTAATTGAGCAATTGAATCTATCAGGTTGAGTGAGCTTGTCTCACGTTTGCTGGTGTTTTTGCCTGTGTATTTGTTTTGTAATTTGGTATCAGAGCAGAGGTTTGTTTGGGTATTGGATAGAGCTTTGGCTCATCCACTTTCATAACCCATCAAGAGGCACTGGTTGTGCGATCCAAAGTGCTGTTCGTGGCCGGCGTGAGCTTGTGAGAGACTTTGCTGCCAAGCGGTGTAAAAGCAGCTTGCACTTTCATCCAGGGGGCGTCATTCACAACTGTGGTGGAGGCGGGACCGTCATTGCCCACGGAGCATACGACCACTATTCCTTTCTGGACCGCGTGCAATGATCCTATGGCTATTGGGTCATTCAGGACATCGTTCACATCACGTTTTTTGTTGAAGCCGGCGTTTGAGAGCGTTTTTTAAACGGTTTCATGTGGAAGCACGGAGGTTTTTGTTGTACGTTGGATACAACAGATTATTAAGGTAAAAAAATTGCTCGAACAGTCCGCAGCTGTTCGCTGTTTTGTCCGATTTCCTGCCTGGTATAATTTCCTGCCCTCGTATCTGCGTTTTTCGCATACCTTGTTCGGGTTTTCGAGGCATCATTTAGTGCATTGCCGGCGTTTTTTAAAGTTTGCTGAGTGAGGTGTTTGATACCATTTTCTGCATTCTGAAGTTAAAGGCGTTGACAGGCCGAAGTTTGAAAAAGCATATATTTTTTTTTTGAAACGGTTTTGTGTGGCGTTTGTTTTTGTTGTGCGTTGGTGCATAGCAGATTCATCTTTGTTCTCATCATTTTTTTTTAACAAAAGGGGAGCAAGTTTGAAGTTTTTTTTAAAAAAAAACTTCAAACTAACTAGAGTGTGTAAGAAGCTTGCAATTTGTTTTTTGAATTTGGTCATTGGTGGAGAAATGGCTAATCCCCTAGCAGATTCATATTTAAATGAGTCTTCAAAACTTGATGGAGAAAATTATGTAAACTGGAAATTTAAGCTCATAACAGTACTGGAGGCATACAATCTCTGGACGATTGTCAAAGGTGATGAGCCCAAGCCTCAACCTCCTGCTACCACTCAAGATTGGGAGAAGCGTGAAATGAAAGCAAGGGTGCTGCTACGCATGTCAGTAAAGGACAATATTATTCCTCACATTCGGGACTGTGAAACTTCAAAGGCGACATGGGACACTCTCAAAGGTTTGTATGAAACTACTAATGCAAACCGTATTTTATTTTTAAAAACAAAGCTGTTATCTATCAAAATGGAAGCCAATGAAAGCATTAGCAACTTTGTTTCCCGAATTAAAGACTTGAGTGATAAGCTTGGTGATATTGGTGAAAAGGTGTCTAGTACAGACTTGGTAACTGTTGCTTTAAAGGGGTTAGTCCCAGACTATAAAGTCTTTATTTCAGCTCTCTCAGCTAGACCGACACCTCCTACATTTGAAGAATTGGCTGGAATTCTTCTTCAAGAAGAAGAGCGAATGAAAAATTTTGAACTAGAGTCAAATGGTTCTGATTTGGCTTTGACTGCAAGAGGCAAAAGACCATTCCGAGGGAGACCATGGGACAGGAACAGAGGCCGTTTTCAAGCAAAGCAGAAAGGTATGGCACCTCCTGATTCTTATGTTAAGAGGAACATTGAATGTGATTATTGTGGAAAACCTGGACATCTGGCTAAAGATTGCTATAGGAGAAAGAATAATGAATCAAATCAAAGACATAGAAGGCATAATGGAAATTATATAAACAGAGACACCTCAGTGAATGATGGATTTAAAAATCTTAAGTTATTTCTTTCTGATGCTGCATTGTCTGCTGAAACTGATGATGAGAATGCATGGTTCATCGATTCTGGTGCATCTGCACACATGACTTGTAATAAAGAATGGTATGATAAATATTATGAGAAATCTGATGGTACACACATTTACCTAGGGGATGATAGGTCACTTAAAGTTCAAGGCTATGGCATAATAAATGTGTACTTACCTAATGGACAAATGCGACAAATTCATAATGTGATGTATGTACCTGCTCTCAAAAAGAATTTGATATCTGTTTCCACTATCACTGATAATCATTTAAAAGTTGAATTTGGTAAACTGGGGTGTATTGTGAAAGATGTTCAGGACCACTACAGGGTTGTTTCTACAGGTACCAGGGTTGGAGGATTATACAGATTGGATGTGACAGTGAAGCGCCATGTTGCATTGACATCCAAAGAGTCATCGACAGCAGAATTATGGCATCACAGGTATGGGCACCTAAATTACAATGATTTATCGTTGTTGCAAAGGAAATCAATGGTTGAAGGTCTTCCTGTTATGAAGTGTGAACATTTACCATGTGAAGCTTGTGCACTTGGTAAGTAGCATAGAGAAGAGTTTCCGGTTCATACTGAGAAACGACAGTATGATATACTTGAATTAATTCACACTGATGTATGTGGACCTATGCAAACTAGGTCTCTTGGTGGTGCTTCATACTTTGTTATTTTTATTGATGATAAATCTAGGTATACCTGGGTCTATTTCATTAGAAGGAAAAGTGACATATTTGAGTATTTTAAAGAGTTTCGAACTATGGTTGAAAAACAAACAGGCAAGTGCATTAAAATACTCAGATCTGATCAAGGGGGTGAATATAAGTCAAAAGAATTTAACACCTATTGTAAATCTAATGGAATTCAACAACAGTTCACAGTGCCACATACCCCTCAGCAAAATGGTGTTGCTGAGCGATGGAATAGAACCTTGGTTGAATCTGCTCGTAGTATGCTGCAAGGTAAGAACATCTCTAATGGTTTCTGGGCAGAAGCCATTAACACTGCTGTTTATCTGAAGAATCGATGTCCCACTAAGCAATTAGTTTTTCAAACTCCTTTTGAGGTTCTTCATGGTTATAAACCTGATGTGGGTCATTTCAAAGTCTTTGGATGTACTGCTTTTGCTCATATTCCTAAGGCTAACAGAAGAAAACTTGATGCCAAGTCAATCAAGTGTGTTTTCATTGGATATTGTACGGATCAGAAAGCCTATAAATTGTTTGATCCAAGTTCTCATAAACTATTTGCAAGTCGTGATGTGCTGTTTCATGAGCAGGCTGATAAAAGTAATACAAAGAATGATGCATGGCATATATCTAAAGATGCTCATGTCAAACTTGATACTTTGATTAAGCAGGAGCAGGAACAGGTACAGGTACAGGTACAGGATCAGGATGATAGCAGCAGTATGAGCACATCTAGCAGCAGTGAGTCATCACAAGGGGGTGATTCACCTCAAAGCCGACGAATCATGGATGGAACACCCACAGGCATTGAAGCACCAAGAAGGTCGTCCCGACAGACTCAGCTTCCTGCAAGGTATAGAGACTATGCCTTAATGTCTAATATAATGAATGTTGAAGAACCAATTGATTATGAGCAAGCTAAACAACATGAACCATGGATTAATGCTATGAATGATGAGTATGCTTCTCTTATGAAAAATCAAACATGGGAATTAGTGGAACTTCCTGAAAATAAAGTTCCAATTGGAAGCAAATGGTTGTACAAATTGAAATTTAAAGCAAATGGTACAATTGATAAATTTAAGGCAAGATTAGTAGCAAAAGGATATGCTCAAAAGGAGGGAATTGATTATGAAGACACTTTTGCACCAGTAGCTAAGTTGAATACAATTAGATTACTGATTGCCTTAGCCACAAAACATAATTGGAATATACATCAGTTGGATGTCAAATCTGTTTTTCTAAATGGTGATTTAAAGGAAGAAGTTTATTTGGTTCAACCTGAAGGGTTTGTCAAACAGGGACAGGAGCATCTGGTTTGCAGGTTAAGAAAGGCATTGTATGGTTTGAAACAGGCACCGAGATCATGGTATGTAAAGATTGATACCTTCTTTATTCAGAATGGATTTGTGAAAAGCAAAAATGATCCTAACTTGTATGTTAAGAAAGATGAAAAAGGAAATGTTGCTTTAATATCTTTGTATGTGGATGATCTCATTATAACAGGCAGTGCTCACAAGTTAATTGAAGAAATTAAAGTTCAGTTGTCACAAGAATTTGAAATGAAAGATTTGGGTGAATTGCATTACTGTTTAGGAATTGAGGTATGGAGAGAGCCTGGTAAAACTTTGATCACTCAAAGCAAATATACTAAGGAGATTCTTAAAAAGTTCAATATGACAGATTGCAAAGCTATGTCAACTCCCTTAGAACATAATGCAAAGTTGTACAAAGAAGATGGATCGAAAGAGGCAGATGGAACATTATATCGTCAGCTAGTGGGAAGTTTGAACTATCTCACCACTACCAGACCAGACATTGCATACTCAGTCAGTATCCTTAGTCAATTCATGGCTAAGCCTTCAGGAAATCACTGGAATGCTGCAAAGAAAGTTCTCCGATACTTAAAGGGAACCGTGAATTTAGGTATTATGTATACTGATGAATCTGATGTTGTACTGACAGGTTTTTCTGATTCAGATTGGGCAGGAAATCCAGATGACAGGCGATCTACCTCTGGCTATGCATTTCATATTGGATCAGGGGTCGTATCTTGGAGTAGTAAGAAACAGCCAACTGTTTCTTTATCATCAACAGAATCAGAGTACAAAGCTTTGACCAATGCCACCTATGAAGCTATTTGGTTGCGGAGAATTCTTGCAGATCTTGAAGAAGCGCAAAGTGGTTCAACATGTATCAATTGTGAATATTTTGGAAGATGATTGGAGGTCTAGATGGTAGCTGCTCGAATCCATATCCATAGATATAAAGAGTAAATGTCCAGGTTACTTGTTGTTCCACATGGCTGAAGAGAAGGTCCTTTTTTGGGTTGCTTAGAAGTAGTGTTAAAGGTATATTATTTGGGTACTGGATCGTGAAAAACAACGATTGTATGAAGTTTCCATGCTCGAAGCATTGGGATTCAATCTAGAAACGGTTGAAGATTTCAATGACTTGACTGAAAATAGAAATGTTTTTTTACTTATTCCGAATGTTGATTGTATTGGTGACATACCTCTAGTGCCTGTGGATATATTGAATTAGTAAATCATACTTGAACATGTTTTCTTCATGGAAAATGTTTGAGTTATTAAAAAAATTCCTCGAAAACTTTGTAATCCAAAATTTGAAGTTATGGCGAGGAGAAATTTATGTTAAATTTTGATATGTTTGTTGGACACTTGTTTTCTATAATATTTTGGGAAATTGGTGATGGTACTCATGTTTATTTCTCTTTTCCAAAATGTGGAAATGAAAAGGTTTTCCTGCTTATTCATAATGAAGGTTTTCTTTCTGGGAATGCATATTTCATAGAGCTTCTTGTTGTTTGTGGTATATGGGTTCGAAGTATTTGGTTTTATGCATATGCATATAGATTTTTTTTTGTGCTATTCGTCTATGTTTGGTTGTTCATTGTTGCAAGTGGTAGAAGTATGTGTTCATATAGCCGACCATGTCAAAAATATTTCAATTTTTTTTTGGCCTCGTTGTGATATCCATAAATATTATGAATGAAAAAATATATTTAATGTTTATTTTTGGAACATTTTTTTGGAAATGTTGGCTATGTGTTTCTTGTTGCAATTTTAACACCTTTATATTGGTATTTGATTTTATTTGTTTTTGAAGTTTAGTTCATGTTTATAGCTTTTGAGAGTTAGGAGGTTATGTTTTATGAATATGAAAGAGTGGGTGTTATGCTCATAGGGAATTGGGAAGCGACATTTAATAAGACTCAAAATTTCTTGTATAAATGGCGGGTGAATGAAAAAATAATAGTGGTGTTAAAATTCCCAGGTCTCGTAGTATGCAGAAGTGAGAAAATGAATACCAACGTCAATGGTATCAACATAATAATGTTGTCATTAAAACACGGAGAAGATCGGCGTAAAAAAAAAAATGAGAGTTAAACAAATGAAGGAGATGGAGGAGATGCACATTGAAATTATGAAAATAGGAATTATTTGTTGCGGGGAAGATTTTATTTCCATGATCGTTTTCCTCCATATGGGTGATGTTCAATATATCTTGTTTCCTACAAGGTTTACTAATGTTGCTCCTGTTTCGAAAAATCGTGTAGGGCTAGAGAGTTTTCATAGAAACGACGATCACCTCATGTCTAAAAAAAATGAAGGAAATGAAATCCTTGGAAATTGTCAAAACAATGAGAATGAACATTTTTTGACATATGGTTTATGTTATCCTAGTGACATGGTTCCTAGGATGGGTGAAAATGTGGGGGATTCTATTGGTGAGGTCAGATGTTGCTTTCATGGTGGTAATTATATAGTCAATATATTTGGGGCTGCGGAATATATATGTAATGTCTTGTTGGAAAAATATTGGCACTTTGAGTTATTATATTTTCCATTTTTTTCTTCTTGAGATAATGTGAAGTTTACAATGTTTTGTTTTTTTTCATTATTTACCCAGAACAATGAGGAGATGATTACAATCCAAAAAATGCATGCATAACCAATGAAACCTTCAGGCCTTCCTCAGTGTCAGGCATGATAGTTAAATTTCCAAAATTTGCGAAACGCTGGAACAGGTAACCTGATTTAACGCAAGTGCAGACACATCTATCTTTTATGGGAGCCACATTTTTTTTTAATGTTTCATTTTTTACATATAGGTTCTCAATGGATTCTGAAGTTGTTTTATTCAATTTATTATATTTCGTATGTTTTGCAATAATTTGTTGACATATGGATTCTTAATAGTGCCAACCGGGACTATCATGGAAATGGTGGAAGCCATGCTATGATGGAAGAAAGAAAGTGTAATTTTATTGAACAAGTTGTTGTGTCTGATTTCTTTCTTCATAGTGATGTGCTTGCTAGGATGGTTGATAATCTGGGCCATGGTTTTGGAAATGTTGGCCCAGGGTTTTCCAATGAAGGAATGAAGATAAAATTGTATGTTCTAGCCAATGCGAGGGGAATGTTGTTGCGGGCCCAACACAGGTAACTTATGCAAATTTATCTAGATTTTTTTTGCAAATATGAAGGTTACATTTAAATTGTTTTAAAAATATTTGTTTATAATTTTTAGGAGAACAATAGGAAGGTGAAAAGTGGTGAGACCGCATGTTCAGAACGAAGGGAACTGATATTAGTGACTCAAGTTAGACATTGGAGATGCAACAATGAAGATAATATACATAGTTATTGTTTTCATTTTTTTATACGATAACATAATTTCACTGGTTTTGTAAGTTCAACATTCTCAGAAACGTTGGTTTTTATTTTGAAGAAGAATTTTCTCAGCTCTAACCGATGTAAAATATTGGGTTCCCATTCTTTTATGGAAATGAATGATGCAACCAATGCTCCAATTGCACAAGTTGTTTCACATCGTTAGCGACGTAGGCTTGTTTGTGGTAGAGAAAATGAAATTCTTGGCAATCATTTTAGCAGAGACATGGTTGACACGCATAGAAACTATTGAACGAGAATCGACAGTTTGTGTTTTGTGAAAATTTTCCAACTCTATAAGTAATGTTATCTGTGTATACATGTTCATAGATCGCATGAAGGACCAATTTGTCAAATATGTAGGAGAGAGAAAGGTGCTCATCGCTTTTCCTGCTTTAACAACATGGATCCACGTGAGCAACCTAATATTTGAAGAGTTGTTACACAAGTTTAATACATGCTAATAGCATGAGTGAATCCAATATTGAAAGTCTATCATGCTCGTGGTGCTCAATATAAATATAGTGGGCACAAAACAAGTTTTCTGTAGGATGTACCTACAATTGCAAACAAGCTTCCATGACGTGTTGAGCAGCTATACTTTTTTATTGTTAGAATACAAGTTTTCAATTCAGATACTATGAATGCTATGCGAAGAGAAATCATGTGATGGATGCATTTATTTACAAAATCCAAATGGACAAGTACTACAAGGAAGTGGAAATTGACATGGATTCAATTGTTGCTCTCCCAAAAATAGGTATCGATCTCTCTAGAAAATTACAATATGTTGATAGTGATCTTCATGAAATATATTGAGGTGACGTTGACATGAAAAAAGAGGGGATTCACTCTTTTCATTGTCACCCATCATTGTTTCTCTCTCACTTTCCCAATGAATCCAGGGAAGTCGATCGAATAAGAGGATTTATCCAAAATGTATAAATCACATATGTTGAACCAATAGATTGGTGAAATATTGGCAGTTCTCCCTTAATGAATATAATACAGAACAATTTCTAGACATGGGATTCCCACATTATTCCCTACATGTGATGTGGATTGGTTGTATCCATGAATTTGCAATGTGGAGATACATGAATATGGTTTGCATCTATTAATATATTATGATCAGAAATTTATTTCTTGTTGAATATGATTATGTGCCATCATAGTGTAGGGAAAAAACCTTTCTTTTGAAGAAGAATATCCATGAAAATGTGCCTACAACTATTTTGGATTTGCGTCAACAACTTTGGGATCTTCCAAAAAATAAATTGGCGGAGAAGTTAATGCATTTTTTATCTTCTCTAAGAGTTAGAAGGGATTATTGGAAAAAGTGTTGTTCTGAACTCACAGACATGACCACCTAGTTGGATTGCCCTACTTTATTTTTTACTTTGTTTTCATTTGACACGATATGGCCTCACTTGCATGCTATAATGCCTTCAAACAAACATCCTCATCTACAAACTAAGAATGCCAGAATAAATGAAAATGTTATTTTGTACCCACACTTAGTCGGTATGTACATGTACGAGCAATTCAATATCTTCCAGTAGATAGTATTGAAGGGATATATTAGTGCTAAAGACTATTGGTATAGGTGTGTTGTCACTCCATCTCAACTATTTTCTTAAAAATTTAGAGAAAAAGGTTTTTTATTTCTTATAATTGCTTTATATATGTGAATTTCATGTTATAAATTTTCTCTGGTATGAGTGCCAACATAGAGGTTTGACTCACATCCATGGTTTCATGTGGTTTCATGGAGCATCGAATATGGAAACATTTGATTGGTCCAACACCGCTACTGTCGATGCAGCAAAGTGCTTCCTCGAAAAATATGTGATAGCTTGGAATCTACGTGACATATATCATCGGAATGTGATGATCCCTCGAAGCATGAATGACGATCATTGTATTGTAAATACACAACAAATTTTTGCATGCAATCTTGAAGAGGATAATGAACATTTGGTTAATCGTTGGCAGAGGCATACAAAATGTAGTGTTCATTCCTTTTACGCAAAAAAGGGCACGTGATTCTTTGTAGAATATATGATGCTCCATGGGAGGTTCATGACAATTCTACATTGTACAAAAATGAGAAAGAAAAAAAATATGAACCGGCTCGAAATGATGATAATTTAAATGTACACAATGTGGATATTTTAACAATGTGGCGAGCTAATGTTGATTCTCAGCCCTTTGTCTCTTGGCATGTAGTTCTTAATTATATTACGAAATACACTTCGAAGGAAGAGAGGATATCATAGAGCTATAACGATATGTTTATAAGAGTTACTGCAGGTGGTTGCTCAAAGGCTCCTGCGGTTTTCGCCTATAGAAGGTTCCTTGCAGAAACACTTGTTGACCATGATATTGGAGAGAAATAAATTTTTCATTTTTTTTTAAAGCTCCCTCCTCCTGTTTGTAGTCGAAAATTTGTCCTGTTGAATTTTTCTAATAATGTGGATGAAAATATTTCATTCCATTCCAATGAATTTTTGTGTGGAAACAATTTCACTAAGATTTATCAAAGCTAATGAGGTTTTTTGGAGCATTTTGCCTTTATATAAATATCAAGATCTTGGAGTTATGATGTGAGGTGTAGGTAGGAGGCATGGAAGGCTCGAGATATCCATGATATTGTTCATGTTTGGCCATGGATTTTTGTTGTTTCTAATGAAGAGTATGAATAATTTGAGACATTTCAATAGAGTGAGTTACTTTTATACAAGCCATTTCGTGAGAATTTTGTAGATATTGGGTCATCAATTGGAAGTGCCATTTAAAATTGGAGGAATTTTAGATATCGTGATTGTTATGTTGATCAAGACCCTTTTCGAGATGAAGGAAGTGACGATGTTGAGCCCCTTATACATGAAGAAAATGTTGATCGAGATTATGAGGAGTGGGAGTTTTTTTTATGGTTGATATTCAATATAATTAGTGGGAAAGCATGGTAACAGGTGATTTTTACAACAGGGCCTTCGTTTCATAAATGATGGGGAGTTTGTGGGTTTTTTGAATGAAAAATATCTAGCGGACACAAATTTTTCACATTCCTCTCTATCATATAACTAACTAGGTGCTTTTGAAATTGTTTTTCGACACATTCTTAATGGTGGGAATGATGGTGATTTGAAAATGATTATTCAAGAAACTGTTGGAACTGGGAAGTCTTATCTGGCTCATTATATCTCCCATGATCTATCTCATTCGACGATGAATGATAAAATTAATTTGTTGCTACTTGGACCTACTCGTATAGCTTCTTTTAACATAGGTGGAAAAACTATACATTATGCTTTGAAAATTCCTATAAAAGATATGAAACCACTATCTGGCGAGTCTCTCGCAGTGTTTCAAGAAGAAAGGAGGCATGTTTGCTATATATTGATTGATGAGATGAGTTTTATAGGTAAAAGGCTTTGCATATAAATAGATTCGCATTTGCGAGAAGCCTTTCCTGAAAACAAGGGTTCTCCTTTTGGTGGCAGGTCCATTATTCTTGTGGGTGACCCTAGCCAGTTTCCCCCGATTAGGTATAAACCTTTGTATGTGAGCAGAACAATAGGGAAATTTTTGAGGGAAATATTCAACATTGTTTTTACTTTGGACAAAATTTATAGGGAACAAGGTGACACTCTAAGACAAGCATATTTTCACAATTTACTGACGATTATTAGAAATGAAGAGCTCGTTCTTACAGATTAGGATCTTCTCATGATGGGTTTCGATAGCTATTTGGATCGAAAGGAGACGAATTTATTAAGTTCCTCTATTTTCTTTTTTGCAATGCATAATATCATGAATTTTAACAATCATAAAATGATAAAATCATTAAATTTCCCTATTGCGAGATGTGTTGTTGAATGCAGTAGAAGAACCAAATTAGGTGGCACTGATGATGATGTCTTGGAGCATGAAGTGTTGCTATTTCATTGAGCGCGTGTGATGATAACTTATAATTTGTGGGTTGACGTTGGTTTGGTTAATGGTGAACTTGAATATATTGAAGATATTTTATTTGCGCTTGGTTCGAAGCCGCCACAACTTCCTTAATTTGCTACAATTATTTTTCAAAATTCTTGTGGTGTTCCATTTTATAGGGAATGTCTAAATGTTATGCCCATTTCCCCTGTTGTTAGGGGGAATGCTAAATAGATGCCATTGACACTTCAAAAATCATAGGGGACAACTTTAGATCGAGCCACTATAGATATTGGTGATATAGAGAGGAAGGGTTTGACATTTACAAACATGTCCAGAGTGAAATCGATAGATGGTTTGCAGATTTTACCACCTTTTTCTTTTCAAAGTTTTGCAAAAATGGAAGAGAGTGCATATGTTACACTTCGCAAGAAAGAGGAGGTATGATTGAAGTCGATATCATTTATGAGGTATTTATGTTGATCATACTTTAGTATTTTTCCATGTCTTTATTATTGGTTGCAATTATTTTTTGCACATTGATAGAATTTTTCTTGTGCTTCTTATTCATTTCAATAGATTTGTTGAATGGTCAACTTAGTTAATTGAAGATTTGGGGGAATTTGCATGTGTCAATATTTTTTATGTTGTTGTTTTCTTATTTTGCTGGTTAAATTTTAACTATTTTTTCTTTCACTACCATGTTTTATCGATTAGATTACATTTATGGAAACATTAATTTTTTTCAGCGTTTTCTTTCATATATATAGCTATGTACTATACTTAATTGTATTTTTCTGTCGTTGAAATGCAGATATGGATAAAAATGATGGAATCTATTACATAAAAGTGATAAAATATATTAGAGGAGAAATAAGTTTTGTTTCCTACATCTAAAACAGGCTAGATAGAAAACATGGTTTCCATCATGATTTTGTTGATGAACATTTTCGTGTCTTGAATCAAATGAAATCATATGTTTAATATTTGTATCACTTGCACGAGTGAGATTCTGGAAGGAAAACCATAAGGGATTGGTTGGAAAGCATGAAGCATCGTGACCATTATCTTCTTGATTTGAATTAGTGTTCCTTCTGTTGTCGGTCAGGGTGTGTTTTGAAAGAGCCTAGCATTTAGAAACTCTGTTATGTTGCACTATTTAAGGTTGAATTTTTTCCATCTACTTATTGATGTAAGAAAGAACCATTATATATGTGAAATAAATTTTTTTTATTGCAGATGTTTTTAATATTGATGTTGGAGTTTTTTTAGTGTAAGTATATTAATATGTTTCTGTTTATTTATTTTTATTTAATTTTTAAGATTTTTAAATAATGAAAAAATATTACTCTCATTATAAAAAAATATTTTTGAAAATAAAAATATAATAAATTTTATTAATAAAATTTTATTTTTAATTTTAATATTTTCATTTTTTTAATAATATTCAAATAACTCAATCTTGTATTAAAATAAATAATTTAATCTTATTATTAATAATATAAATATGTTATTGTAATTATTTATTTATTTATTTTAACTTTTAAGATTCTTTTATTTCTTTAATTCTTTTATTTATTTATTTATTATAATTGTAATTATTTATTATTTTATCTTTTATAAATTTATTTATTTATTTCTATTATTATTCAATATTATTATTATTATTATTATTTGATATTTATTTGATATTATTGTTTGATATTTACTAAATTGTTAAAACGAAGTTTTTTGTGATCCATAAATTAGATAAATGTCTTTCAGATTAATAACATTATTAGGATTTGGTCGACATTTCGAACCAGCTAATGTGGTTCATACTCAGGACAATGTGAAAAGTTCATGGATCTTATTGAATAAATAGTGTGGATGCATCATTACCCAGAATTATTTGTTGAAAATTAATCGTTAAGACTAGCCATTGAACTCGTCGTTTAATCATCACAATCCTTCACTATTTATACCTTGACCTTTTGTGACCTTCTTTCATTCTTCATTCATTTCTCGTCCTAAAGATGGATCCTCGTTGGGATTCAAAACATCGATCATTGTTTTATGATACTGTGGATAATCCAGATTCTGCAATTAGCTGTTCATGAATTAGTTAATTAATTATTTAAATTTTTTATTTATTTAACACATTTTTAACTAATATTATAATAAAAGATTATAATTAAAAGAGGAAAATAATATAAAATCTTAAATCTAATCATAATTTTTTTATAGTTATAAGGAGTTTATTAATAAATATAAATTATATTATTCAGATAATAAAATAAATAGAAAACATATAATATATTATACAAAAATATATATAATATAATTAAAAAGATAATACAAAGGATAATAAATAAGATAAAAACCAGGGAAAGAAAAAAAAAGATCAAAAAATAAAATGGGGGTTTAAAGGAAATTAATCAAAGATCAACGAGGAAAAAGGAAAAAAAAAGGGAATTAAAACCTTAAAAAAGGATCAACAATAAAAGAGACCTAGCTCAAGGGAAAATCATCTAGAGAGAGTTGGAGTCCAACTTTTACTCAATTTCCAACCATCATCCCTATTGAGATTCTTAGAATGTCTTTCAATCTCAATGGCCTGCCTCATCTTCCTATGATGGTAGTGATCAACCTTCGCAACGAATTTGGAGTCTTCAATGAAAACATGGCGACACGATTTTTCCACATGTTTAACAAGAGATGATGTGCACAATTGATTGTGTTTAAAGTCCACTGCATGCTCTTGGATTCTTTTTCTAATGGAACAACCTATTTCAATTGATCATGCACATCAGCTCTTGCTAAAGATGCAGAAAAATTGTGTCATGATGTTTGCATTGAAGACTCCAAAGTCATTACTAAGGTTGATCACTACTATCATAGGAAGTTGAGGGAGGCTATTGAGATTGAAAGACATGTTAAGAATCTCAATAGGGATGATAGTTGGAAATTGAGTAAAAGTTAGACTCTAGCTCTCTTTAAATGATTTCCCCTTGAGCTCGGTCTCTTTTATTGTTGATCCTTTTTTAGGGTTTTATTTCTTTTCTTTTTCCTTTTTCTCCTTGGTCTTTGATTATTTTCCTTTAACCGCCTTTTTATTTTTGGATCTTTTCTTTTTTCCCTGACTTCCATCTATGATTGGCACTTATTATTATCTTTTTAATTATATTATATATATATTTTTGTATAATTATATTATATATTTTCTATTTATTTTATTATTTGAATAACATAAATTATATTTATTAATAAACTCATTATAATTATATATAAAAAAAATTTATCATTAAATTTAAGGTTTTATATTCCTTCCCCCTTTAATTATAATATTAATTAAAAATTCCTTGATTAATAAATTTTTTAAATAATTAATTAACTAATTCATTTATGGCTACTTCAATGGCTAGTCTTAACCTCTAATTTTTAATGACTAATTCTGGGCAATGATGCATCCACACTATTTGTTCAATAAGATCCATGGAATTTTCACCTTGTCGTGAGGATGAACCATATTAGTTGATTTGAAACGTGAAACAAATCCAAATCCTAATAATGTGATTAATCAGACAGACATTTATATGTTTAATAATAATAAAAATTTGTGTTTATTTTTTCTATATTTATACTTAATATAATTTTTAATTTGAATTATTAGCTTTTATTACTTATTTTGTGTTTAACAATATCAATAATGATTCTAAATATTACTATTTAACATATAATAAATTTTATATTAATTCATATATGCCTATCATATATCTATCCACCTTTATCAACCACATTTATTAATTGTGATAGTTTGACTTTATCAAAATTAAATTTAACCCATGGCTGGACTCCCGTAACTTGACTACTGGCCCTATTGGAAAAAACACACCATGAGACTTTAATAGTGACAGCCATGGCTATGACCGTGCCCGTCCGTATACCAAAGGTGAGTTTTCTAAGGGACAACTAGGCGTGTGTTACTTACCTTTTAGTCCATTTTTGTTAAAAACTGATGATAATAAATAATAACGCTCAAACATATTTTGTTTGCTGATTTAACACATTAAAGTCATTGTCATAAAATCCTATTACGACATGAATGATTTTACTCGAATCATTTCCATTTTCAAGACCTACGCTTATACTCGATAGGATGTCAAACAATTATTAAATTAAATTTAGGTGGCAGCGGATGTGAAACATATACTAAATTTATATTTTTACGTGCCTTCTTCATATTTCTTTGTCGGTGAAGCCCATTAACCAGAGTACCAACGGTGAAGGGCAGGAGCATCTGCATGTTTCAAATTACTGTTGGATTGCTGAAGTTGGCGTCAAAATTACTGGATCTTCCGTACTTTGGAACGCATATCTTTGAGAATTCATTTTAAACTGGATGTTGTCATTTCAATTTGAAGTAGGTTTCTACCAGATCTAGCTGAGCTCCACCTCCAGGAGTAACTGTGGAGTAATTGTCCGTTTTTGCTTTGAGAATTTTTGCTATTGCACTAGACGATGGATGACTATTTTTCCAGGTATCAAATCTCTGAACTTCGAAATAGAATTTCTACAATTGGGTTCTTCTAGGGTTTGGTTAGGGTTCGGTTTTGTCTTGTATTCGATTCAGACATTCTAGTGTGCTGAATTAAATCACAACAGTAACCTATAGAACACGACACTGTTGTAGTTTAGTGAAATTGTGCATTTGATGAATATGTCTGGATGGTTTTTTTGTTGGGTTATCCTAGTTTTCTTTTGGCTCCTTTTTTTTTGTAAAACTGGTTTTGTTTAACTAAACTTGTCTATTAGATTGCATACCCACTGACATATATGCCAATCATCTTTGGCATGATACATACCTGTGTGTCTGTACTCAAGTGAATGAATATGCCGGTCCGCTACAGAAATAATTTCTTTAGTTGGGATGTTTCAATCTGCTTGCTGAGAATAGAAACATCAAAATTGAATAAAAATATCATAATATTCTATAATAGGTAAAGTTGTCAAATTTAATGAATTCAGGTTTCACTCTATGCAGCATTTCCAACCTAGTATATTGCATGAGAACAGATAATCTTTGAATCAGTGATGTGCAATGGCCATTGGATCATGCACAATCGAAAAATATTGACAGTAAATGAAGTATGCATATCAAATTACTGGGTCTTTCATTAAGTTACCATACGGGCTTTGAAAATGAAGCAAACATTGCTGTATTTAATATTTTTTATGGGAATTTTTCCGACGAAACATAAGTGTAAACAACAAAACAAGAAACCGTTGGCAATCATAAATAAGGCACAATTTTGAAAAATGATTTTTTCTGGTTAACAGAGAGCACTGGCATGTATTATGAATACCATACTCTAGGAACGCTTGAACTAGATGTAGGCATAAATGAAAATTAGTAGGCATACTTGACATTTCTCCATTCATTATTTCTCATTCCATATATCTTCAAGAGCCATTTCATCCTTATAAGTGTGTTGTTTGCCTGCAGGTCTCTAGCCAGACATTCTAGCTCATCCCATAGGCTATAATTGCAACGTACAAGGCAAAAACCTGTAAAAATTTCAGATAATGTTGAGATCTTCTCAAGCTGCGTAAGTCTTGGAGAGTCCCATGCGAGTTGAATATTTGCCAAGTCTTAGTTTGACAAATTTATTATGGAGTAATTGCAAGATTCCAGATCTGTAAAGGAGAGAAGTTGGTTAAGATTGTGTTATTTTGATTTTATATGGTTGTTGTCTGTCAAGCCTTCATACTTTGAATTGTAGCATTAAGAGGGGATGTAGACTATAATGTTCCCGTATGCCTGGTCTAATGAAATCTAATGAAGTTGTGTCACATAATTGGCCTTGGTATCTAATTATGATAGGTATTAGTTTAATAGATTCCATTAAGAAAAGTAGTTAGGTTATGCCACTCCCTACTAACTAAACAAAAGAGGGTTGATGTCACTGTAATTGATAACCCCATCATTAATGAAAGTTCTCATTTTCATATCTTTAGCCACTCTGAATTGGTAAGTACAACTTGTTAAAATGGACAAGCAATGGGTTATATTTATTAGGAGAAAATCTCCTTTGTAAGTGGTAGGTGCCACACTATATACTTTTGAAAAGTGTTGGGTGTTGCAAAATAATGACACGAGAGGGAATTAATCTAAAACCATGCACATCAGCTTGGAACAACCCAGGATGCTACAAAAAAATATAAATACCTCTTTTCCCATTCATTTGTTTCTATTTCTTTATTCCCTTTTCATTCATTGATTGGGAATTTATGGTTGTAATTGCTCATAAGGAGAGATTGAATCATGGATGTATAATTCAAACTATGCAATGACCCTCATAGATTTTCATTTGTCAATCTGTGTGTTTGTTTATTCATTTAGTGTATAATATTCCCTTGTAAAGGTTGCAACATGAGTTGCGGGTGGAATAGCAGGGTTAAGAGGTAACATTTTCTACTTTCACTTGTTTTTTTGTTGGATTTACCCTTGAATCTGTGCAACAACCTATAATTTACATATAAGACCATTTTGATGGGGAAAGCAATGAATTGTAGCCATATTCTTCTTTATTTGATATCAACAACAATTTAGGGTTCATGCTTGCACATTTCATCCAAATTTTTCCCCTTGAAATGTTGCTGCTAATATTCTCTCAACATTATAATGGAAGTATGTCATAGCTAATATAATATAACGTCTTAAATATTTATGGTATTTCTTGAAAATGATGATGTTATATATGCCTTATTTACTTGGATTTGTGTGTGTTTTCATGGGGTGGAACAATATATCATTTCATGCATCTTTTCATCTATATGAACCATAGAAGAAAATGCCCTTGTGTGATACATTAAGGGGAATGATCTTCTTCCCATGATTCATTCATGTAGTATGACACATGGCTTACCTAGATGGTGCCAAGTGGAAATGATGCAAATGTGTATCTTATTATTGCCACTACAATAATGTTATAATTAATCTCACAATTATTACTATATCCTCTATAATCGGGCTATAGCTGTGTTAACATAGATTTTTATCGCTTCAAAAATTGGATTGCTTGGATATGAAATCTTAATGCAACATGTAGGAAATTTAATGTCATATGCTAACTGTTCCCTACATTTGGGCAGGTTCTTTCCAACCACAACGGGTTGTCCCTAATCTTGTATGAATTCTTTCTCCTCTAAATTAAAATAAAAAACATAAAAACAATTATGTAATGGTTGTTTTGGGCCAACAAATTAGTGACAAAAGACGTAACATGGTAACCCTGAGAACAAGAATTGGTATTGCAACAAAATACTGTTTAAATTGTAATTTTGAGGATAAAAAAGAGAATTTATATCATACCTACAACTCTTCTCTAACATGTTTTACTTTTATCTTATTTGCATTCTCTAATTTTCCCATATATAGGGGAATATGAATCGGAGATCAAACAATTACATGAATTGTTTCCACTGAAGATTGATTCACATCATGTCTGATTGATTCACATCATGTCTTATTAGACTTCCAATGTAATGCGTATTCTTTCACCCACCTGCATTAAAAGATGTGAAATTACAATAATATATTACAGAGCATAAAGATAGTATCTATCATAATAATACGAAAACATGAATCATGAATAAGAAAAAACTATTATGTTTTCATATGCATAATTGTATTCCTTCTATAAGGGGTTATGATGCAGTTCACTAAACCTTTGTGCTAGCTTCACAATGTGTTTGTGGATTTTGGTTCCCAATGAACTAACTCGAATCTAGTCCCTAGTGTCATGTTTTCAATTGGTACTCTCTAAGCATGTTAGTCGAGATTCTCAATCTACTGAATCAAGATAAATCATTTGTGTTGTTGAACTACTTTATTCAGCACGTAGAATAGGTATTTCATGATTTTAATTGCTTTTTTAATTGGTAGAACATGTATTGAAAGATATGAACTATGCAATGTCAATGTAATATCAATGTCGGAAGTTGTTCCAAATTTTAGAAATAGTGGTTTCTCCAAGAAACGACAGCAATTGTTTCCAACAAATAAGGTCATTCCAACATCATTGGATTTCCTTCAAATAATTGAGGACCTTGTTGATCTCTATTCTAATATCTTCTACTATGGCACTAGGGAAAATGGCCCACTCGCAAAATTTGGATTTGAGCTTCTGCAAGTTTTTCATGATTTGAGTCAGAACAATTTTACAAGTTGTGTGCCACCGTCATTGATTTACAAGGGACTTATGAAAGAGAAATTTTCCTATGGATTATTTTTGAATGATAATAAAATCTCTGGGAACATCTTAAATGATATGTTTGCCTCGTGTCCAAGCTTACAAAGATTTTACTAAACTTAATTTCTAATCAAATATCAGGGGAAATAATAGCATCGGGACTCCTAAAATGTAGTACTTTGAAGTAATTGGATGTAGCATTCAGTCACATTAGAGGACCAATATCACCTGACACCAACGTTTGGGAACTTGCGTCATTTTTATGTTATTGATAGTCAAATATATGTTTCTCTAACTAATTGTAGCAAAGTTACTGCTAGTATGATTCCACACTCATCCTTTAGATAATACTGATTGGTATTGCATATCTATTCTTGATGTTTATTATTGTTTTAAAATATTACATTGGAATTATAATATACTGAGGATTAACAATTTCAATTATGATCTTCTTATGCTTCCTTATGTAATGTCCATCCATGTAGTGATTGTTTTGCTCCAACTCATAAATTGCTTCTTCCAACAGTTAAAATAAAATAAAATATCACTGTGAAATTTCCAATCAAGTACAATTGTTTATTTCCTTTGAAACTATGTAGGTGCTTGACAAGGATGGTAGCTTTCTTTCAAAAGGTAACCTCGAAAGTGGTGCAATATGAGTAGTGGAATTGGGTGTTAAAACCATGGGGTTCCCTATCAATGTGGAGAATATGAGTCAACCTTCATAATTGTTTATAGAGGCCAGTTAAATTCTTAGATTAATAGGGTTTTTGTATCCACTCAATAACTCATTTTTGTTATTTTGATACATGGTTTAATGTTGTCATGTTATTTTTTGTTGGTTTTCACCAATATTGTAAATTCCTTCTCACGATCTAGCATTTTCCCTTGAAATAATTGGCATCATTCGAGGCTTGGAGCTCATGATTTTAAAGGGTGTCATGGAAGCTCGTAGTGATAAGATTTTTGTTTTCTTTCTCGTTGAGGTAATCCCATGGTTGAAAATAAGATAATTAATTCTTAGACCTTTGATTCCATGTAAAGATTCTTACTTTTATTTTTGTTTTTTTTCTTGAGCAGACCATAGAATTCAAAAATTGGCATTTGGATTTATAATTAAAACACAGTATGCAATTTATTTTAAGCCTACGTCTGTTTCTGGAGTTTGCAAAAAGTGCCAAACCAAAAAAGTTGCTATGGTTGTGCTTAATAACTGACAGTTGGAGATTGTTCTTAGGAATTTGATTGTGTAGGGATGTAGACTATAATATACTCTAGCTATCAACATCTATATTTCACCATATATGCTCATGTATGTGGAATATAAAATTCTGAAGGCACCCTAGCCTGATTTGTCATGTTGTGTGGTTTGGTAGTTTCATGGTATTTTTTCACAATAGTGACTTGTTTGATTGAAAGTTAAATGTTAATGATGTAAAAATATCAATAATTTTCTAAGAGCCACACAAAAATGTGAAAATCCCAATTTTGATCTTTAGTGAGTCCTAGACATACATGTTACTAAAGACTACTTGGGTTCAACACAAAACGAGTTAAATCAGTGAAATTGTTTTGGTAGACTTAGTACCCTCACTTGAAGGTGTAAATTAGAATTAGGGAAAATTTTAATTATGGAAATTTATTTTAAAGTTTAGAAACCTTGGCGAATATCACTAGTATATAATATCCAATTTCTAAAATGGTCGACAATGTTTTTGTAAAATTATTCAAATTTATAATAATTTTATATAGTCTTTGTATAATGTTTTCGCCATTTTTAAGGTAAAAAAAAAATTATACTATAAAACTTGGACGAATAATTTTTAGAAAAAAATGGAAATTAACGAATATTTCTTTTTTGAACAAGCATGTAAAATTAGCCCACCTACGAATATTAGCCCCTAAAATTTTCCCTGATTAGAATTATGGAACTGTAGAAAGATGTAGAAGGAGAAATAATATAGCACTATATTATATGACTTCTCCATAGGTACATTTGCAAAATGTTGTGTGCAATCAGGTAAGGCTGTAACACAATTTTTTTTTATTGCAAATTTTCCACTTGACATGCAGTTTTGACATTTTGGGGTGCATTGTCCTTTTTCTTATCATCCACTAGGTTTGCAATTTATGTACATGGAGTGAATTAATGCAAGTGGACATTTTGGCATTATGAAAATAATAGGTAGAAAGAAAAGTTATCTTGATTTTTGGGTAGCATCGGATGTGCTTTAGCTCCAAAACATTGTGGAGGGGCTAGAACACATGAGATCTCCAAGACCCATAAATTTTTTGGAGAAACTCCACCAAGAGCTTAATTTATTCAAATAATTAATTATTTTTAATGGAGCCTAATTAAAACTTAGGGAATTAAAATAATTAAAGTGAATTAATTTAAATATGGTTGAGAATGGTCTAAGTGATGAAGATCAAGTCTTTTCTAATCTTAACCGTCGATTAGACTTTTATCACAGTCATTGAATCATCAACATTAAAATTATAAAGGAAGGCTAGAGGATCAGTTGGAGAACACACACAAAGTCTGAATCTAGAGATCGAATTCTTCTCAAGAAGCAATGCTCAAACGAAGACCAGATCTGAGTGATTTAATGTAACAATGAAGGGCAGAAACAATTGTTGTTTGGAGAACCAAGAGTACATTGCAAAAAGGCAACAAAGACAGTAGAGGGACCAACAAAGCTATGATGAGAGGTGATGCAGGCCCCAAATAGGGTGACACATGCCCACGCAAGGCTCATGCAGGGGTTGTGGAGTGGCTCCAAGGGAAAGTCCAAAAATTGATGGAGATCAGGATTTCTAAGTTGACAAGGCTGAAGCTCAGTTTCATGAGAGGTGGATCAGCATAGAGAAGGGGTGACATAGTCTTCAACTAGACCCATGCAGGCCTACGCATCTACTGCGTAGAGGCTGCTGGGGTTTTGCCAATTCCTGATCTGAGTCAACTAGGACATGCAGATTGAGGTAAAAATAAAGTTTTTTATGTTTTCCAAGTATATTATATGTTGGGTGAGCTATATTATGGAACCCTAGATGTACTCATATTACTATTGTGTAATAATATAAACCCTCAGAACTGCTGCATCAATTTTACTGCATTGGATTTTTCCGGGGATGTTTGTCTGAAAATAAGTGTCTTTTGTATGAATTCCTTATTTATTTGTCAGTGATTGATCTGTATATTTGCGTAGGTTACAGTGTATTTACATTAATACTTTCTTGATGTATTTGGAAAATAACCTATTAAATTAATGAATACATGTAGGTAATGTAAATCATATTTCTATAGTAGGATTTATGTAACTTATATTCAGAAATTTTCACATGATATCAGAGTTGTTGCATTTCAAGTAGAGATAAAGCCATCAGTGAAAGGGCAAAGAAAAAATTGCTACAGGAAGGCACCTGTCCTGAGTGACAGCATTCAACCAGAAAGAGGCAAATGAAGAGTGACGTTGTCACCACAGGTGCTCATGCAGAGCCTGTGTTAGCCACCTAGGGTGATGGTGTAGTTGCAGGAGGAAACAAAGTGCTTACTGGACCAACACAACAAAAGAGGGAGAAATAACTTTTTTGACATTTTATTGTTGAGCAGAGATGGCCACACATGGACTGAGGGATCAAGACAGGTTGGATGGAGCATCCAACTTCGTCATCTCGAAGGCCAAGATCCTGGCAATATTGGATGATCATCATGGACACAGTCAAGAATCATGTGGTCCCACATATTGTTGAGAAGAACCCAACAAGGGAAATTTGGGTGGCCTTGACCACTATGTACCAGGGAAATTCCATCTAGCGAAAGTTATTACTTGAGAATGGACTGAGAATTTTTCAAATGCAGAAGGGAGAAGAAATAATCCCCTTCCTTATCAGATTGCAAGTGGTTCGAGATCATATAAATTTCGTAGGGGATACACCAGATGATGGTATTATGGTCAAGAATGCCCTGAATGTAATCCCTAAAGAATTGGAGAACTTTGTCCAAGTTATTATGGGGAAGGTCGCTCTTCAGAGCTCTTCGACAGGAAGAGATCTGAAGGTTGACCAAGGCCAGAAACAGCAGCACGAGGATCAAAATAAATAAGGAGGAAAAGGAAGATGTGGCTCTCACATCTAAGGGACAACAAGGTTAGTAGAGAAGGAAGAAGAATGACCTCTCGAAGGTCAGATACTTTAGATGTAGAGAATTGGGACATTTTGCCACACAATTCCCTCTGAAGAATAAGAGAAAATAAGAACCTAACTCGAAGGCTGCCACAACGAAGGATGATGGGGATGATGATGATTATGCCATGAATTCTCATGTACCTAGAGAGAAGAGGTGGGGCAACATTTATCTGTAATTTTTTTAACTTCAGCGGATTAGAGGAAGGATCCTTGCGGTGTCGAAACTCTTGGATCACATACAACTATGTGAGCCCTTAATGACTAAAGTAGAATGACAGGTGTGAGCTGATGCAAGTAATGATGGAGAAAAAGTGGTAAAGCTAGAGTGCCGAAGTCTGAAGCAGCACAGAGCGGAGGTAGTAGTAGTGCATTAGATGGTGGTGAAATGCAGTGGCATCAGAGAGTTGATGAAAATTAGTAGCAGAGGTAGTTACAACATCGAGGAGTATTCAGACTTACCAGTATGTCAGTTTTGGGATATTTTTTAGTTTCTTAACTCTGAACAATTGAGTTGCAGTGCAGTAGTTAGCAATGGTAGTGCTATGGGCAGCATGATGCAACATTTTGAGAGGGAGTTGTAGTATATATGTAACAGTGACAATGGCAGAGTCATGGGCAGCACTACATATAGAAACAATGTAGTGGATGAAGGGAAAAAATATGGGCAACAACAACGTAGAGGACCGATGTCGTGGACTAGGGTGATGTTTCTAGTGAAGAAGTATTATTAGAGCACGTTCCTCGCTAAAAGGGAGTTTTTATTTTTGGGTAGCATAAGATGTGCTCTAGCTCCAAAATTTTGTGGAGGGTCTAGAACACATTAGATCTCCAAGACCTAGAAATTGTTTGGAGAAATTCCACCTGGAGCTTATGTTATTCAAATAATTAATTATTTTTAATGGAGCCTGAGTTAAAACTTGGGGAATTAAAATAATTAAAGTGAATTAATTTAAATATTTGTGAGAATTTTATAAGTGATGAAGATAAAGTATTTTCTAACCTTAGCCTTCGATTAGAGATTAGATCATGGTCGTTGATTCATCAGCAGGAAATGTATAAAGGAAAGTTTGAAGGTCATTTAGAGGGCACACACAGAGTGTGAATCTAGAGATCGAATTCTTCTAACATGGCAGTGCTCAGACGAAGATCAGATCTGAGTGATTCATTGCTACAATGAGGGGCAGAAGTAGTTGTTGGTTGAAGGACAAAGAGTACATTGGAGAGAGGTAATAGAAACAACAGAGGGACCCGTGCAGCCACCAGGAGAGGTGACGCAAACCCTAGAGAGGGTGATGTAGGCCCACACAAGGCTCACGCATCAGCTGTGAAGTGGCTCCAAGGGGAAATCTAGAAATTGATGGAGATCATAGTTTCTAAGCCAGCAGGGCTGAAACTCAATTTTCTGAGAGGAAGATCACCGCAGAGAAGGGGCGATGTAGTCTTGAACTAGACCCACATAGGCCGACACATTTATCGTGCAGAGGAAGTTGGGGTTTCACCAATTTCTGATATGGATCACCCGGGATTTGTAGAGTGAGGTAAAACTCACGATTTTTTTGTTTTCGAAGGATATTCTCTGTTGGTTGAGTTGAATTATGGAACCCTAGATGTACTTAGATTACTATTTCTTAATATTATAAACCATCAGAACTATTGCACCGGGTTTCCCACATTGGGTTTTTTTGGGGATGTTTGTTTGAAAATAAGTGTGTCCTTTGTCTAAATGCCTTATTTATTTTTCAGTACATGATATGTATAGTTTTGTAGACTGCAATGTATTGACATTAATATTTTCTTTATATATTCAAAAAATAACTTGTTAAATTGATGAAAACAAGTAGGTAATGTAAATCAGATTTCTGCATTAAGATTTATGTAATTTAGATTCAGAAATTTTCATAATTTAGCCTTACAGATAGCATATTTTGGCCCATGGGAGTATAAATCAAGGTAGGAGATGGTGTTGGTGACCAATATGAGTAGGTGTCCCCTAAAACATGGCATGGAAAAAATTCATAATAGAGGAAAACTTGGAAAAATTCCCATTCAAAATACCTCCAATCGTGGGATTTGTGATCAAGTTTGAGTTTTCCAAACTCAAAGATGACATATTGCATGGTAGGATAGTGAATGGCTTGGGAACTTTTATTTTAACAATTAATTCCTAGGAGGAGGATTGTCATCTTTGAAATTGTAAAAGAGATTAATGTTGAGGGCTACAAATTACTTCTTTGATTACAAATGGATAAGAGGAATGATGATCGTCTTTGACTACATCAAAGGGATAATATATATTTATTTGAAAATAGAATTTGGGTTTTCAAATGATGAATGTTAGAAATTAGATAATCATTTTATACTTTTTCGAAACAATTTACATTGAGGATATTTTAAAATTTGTAAATAAGGGGAGGAAATTCTTCCTTCAGGGCATGGGATTTTTTGGGTTCAATGCCCTAGAGTTTGCAATAAGACCAAAAATGGTATCTAAGGGTACTACAATGTTTTAGTAGCCATTTTTTGTTCCATTCATCCTTTTCCCTTTACTATAGATGAGGCTTATATGCTAATGTTGCAACCATAAGTTGTTATCGATGATTTTCTATCATTATTTCATGCAGTAGATTTCTTTCCCTTAATGCTTTTTAGTAGAGAAAGAGTAAGAGTCGTGATTCCTTTTGTCTCCTTTACTACTCTTTATAAGTTTAAAACAATCCAAGATATCATGTTCAAACTACTATGTTAGGAATATTTGGTTAATTAAGCTCTTTGTTCTTTTGCTTATATGGTCAATTGATGATTATGGTTTGAAGTGAAAGTTGGTTCATCCCAAACTTTTTTATTCCACATTAATACAAAAATTTTGTTGATTTGAGTTAGAAAATATATTCTTATAATTATAATTCACTATTGAACTTCTCCAACATTTTCAAGAACTTCTGCATCTATGCGCAAGTAAAGGAGTCCATCACCCAATGAGAAATGAATGGTCCTAATGTGATCCATATTATTAATCAGATAGATATATTCAAAACATTGTTTTGTGATCTACGTATGTAATTTGAACTAAAATTTCATATTAGAAATGATGTGAAACCCCCCTGAAACCCCCCTATAGTTGGAAAGACTCTAGCTGTGAATATGAATTCAAATTGGGAACAACTATTATGTGGATTAATCCCTCTTGAGGACAAGAGCGATCTCCCTAGTATTCCAATGAGTAACTAGCAGAAACAAAGATCCATTTGGAAACCTTTTCCTCTAGATTAATTGCATTTTCAGAATTATAATAATAAAGTAGAGAGGACATGCCCCTAACTTGAAATCCAAACGTTTGATGTAGTGTTTTGTCCTGTCGCTCGAAAGTGATTTCTCCAAAGAGTAAAACCTACAATAAAAGACAAGACAATGGATTAAAGCATCTACAATATATCATAATCAGGAAATGCTAATCCAACTTAGTGATTAAGGAGTCTAAGTATTGATGTTATTCAAATAAGCATAGAACCAAATCAATGAGAAAAAGAGACACGTATGTATTATCTTGAATAAAAAGAGTAATATTACAAGCCGATGCCTTGATGGCATATAGATTTCTCCCGCGGTTCTGAAAATAGTTTCTCCTTCAATTTGATAAGCCTTCCTCTTTGAATACCAACATGGAGTTATAGACACAAGGGTGTGATCATTATCATGCCAACAACAACTCACTAGTGTAGAAAGTGTTCACTCTTATGAATTCTCTTCAGCTTAGAAACTGTATAAATTAGTCTCTCATTGCATTGGTATCTACCATGTGTGTACCCTTTAACTTGAAACTTGAGCTTAATTTATAGGGAAATGGAGATAGTTTCAGTTCCATGAAGAGGGGGATGGATTCCTCTCATGAAGGGATTTGAGCTCCATGGACCAAGGGCTAAACTACATGAGTGGAGGGATAAAGCTCGAACTAATCGTGACTCTAGAAGTTTCCAATTGGAAGAATATTCGACCAACTAGGATTCTAGAATTTACTTTTTCTTTTATTTTCTTTTCACGGGGGGTGCAGAGGTAATAGTGGTAAAACATGCGGGGGTTGTTGTAGTTTATGGATAGAACAAAAATGCATGCATAAGGAAAGGTTGGAAAAACCATGCAGATAGACTCTTAAGTGGTTTACAAAGCTTTTCTCCAATTCCAAGACTTGATATAGGAACATTGGTGTTTTTTACCTCTAAGGGAACATGATATAGGTTGTGATAGACCGATATGAACAATCAAATGTCATGGTGACAAAATGACATGTAACATATTGCCCCCTAAAGAGTGAAGTCTGAGGTTATTCTGAAGAGTGAAGTGCTTTATCATTCTGAGGATTGGATTGGAGACACCGGTCGAGTACCTGTAAAAACATTCAATGAAAATGTATATATATCGTCGTTGAGGTAGGAATTCCCATATTCAGATCAAAACTAACTAAATGTTATGGTACATATATGGTTTCAATATTACATCAAAAGTAAATACAGTATGGGTGCAACCATCTGTCATGAGTAGTCTACTATATAATGAATATTAAAACTCCTCTCAGCCTGGATGGTGGAAACTAGATCCAGGGTCTTGATTTCCACTTCCAAACTAGTATGAATCTAACCATGTGATTTATTGCATCAAAGAAGAACATGGTAGAAACCACTTGATTACTGGTTAATGATGTGAACCTTTAACAAGTGTGAGAGAAACCACCAATAATCACAATGGTTCTTGAAGTACTCTAGTATAATCTATGAAGTGTGAATGAATTATTTGCAGTCAAACACTCATAGAATCGTTCGATTGAATGTCAATGATGAAACTTGTCGTCAAAGGCGAGAAACCTGCCATTAAGGCATGTAGATTCCATGGTAATGATAGGATTGTAGATCAAATTTCTATATGATGACCTGACGTTGATAGAAAGTGATCCGTCACTGGAAAGCCTACGACACAAAGCCAGTACATCAAGTTTTGAAGAAATATTTTGCAAGGACTGACTCAGGGATGGTCAACGTGAATGGAGACAAATATTTGCAATGAATAGTTTATTTGAACTCTGTCTTGAACACATAAGGGCACTGTAGATGGCTTGGCAGTATATGACCTAAATATAATACCCAAAAACTGACTGAATCTTGCAATGTGGTTTAATTAACTGTTAAAAAAAGGATTTCCCAACCCAGATACAAGTGTGACAAACTTTCGTATTCAAGAGTGGCATGTTGCTTTTTAAACAAGGGTGACAATTGGATTCGTTTTCTCTCTTTTCCCCCCACCATTGCGAGCAAGTACATCTTTATTTTTGTCAATCTTGAGGAGGATAACATTTTCTTGTTTCTGTAAGCTCATCCTTCAGATGAGTCCATATTAGTACTAAAATCAAACCATAAGGAGTGCTTCAGTCTTGTTGTAATTGACAGGTCCTTTACTGTTAAATTTTAATGAGTCCAGTATATGAGAAACTCAACGTTTTTCAATTTTAGGGAGTCAGAATAAAAAAACATAAGTAAACTCCTTAGTTGTTATTTTTCTTCAATTTAGTCTCTGAGGCCCGAAAAAGGATAAAATAATGCAAGAGAGAACTCTATTGACTGTGATTATTCAATTCATACCTTTTTCGTAATTATTCCATTTTAGTCCGAAAAAGGGCAAAACTTATACTGAAAGGATGATTGTTCATTTACTTTAACGAGTTCAAATATTCAAGTACTCGGCAATATTTTCATATTTCAAGAGTCTAAAAAGGGCTTAAAAGAGGACTCCAGCGTTTCGCTTTTTCATAATTTTACAAAGCCCAAAAAAATGATAAAAGTATACTCAATGTCAAAATAATTATTTTCACCAAAGACCTTGTATCGTGCACAAAAACTCAAAAAATTACAAATATTTTCTTCCAAACAGTAAAAACATTTAAAAATAACCTTTTAAAAGTGAGAAATAAATAAAATAAAAATATTTTATTCATTTAAAAATATAAAAAGGGATTAAAAAAAGTAATTTTTACCGTTTGTTTTGAGAATAGTGCATAGCGAGCTTTTAGCCAAAAAACTTCCAAAGCAAATATTAGGAGAACAGACTATTCATTTCTCAAATCGTCAGAACCAGGTAATCCACATTATCCTTAGCTACATTATTATCCAATCAATTTGTTATTTTGAGCTTTTATTTAATTTTTTGGGAGAATTTTATGTTTTAAGTATGCCCTTGAGGGTACAAGGGTGATCCATGTAATAACTGCGGACCCTGACAAATTTTTAAATGGAAAAATGCCAGGCCGTGGCAGGTTTTGCGTGGAGCGAGTGTGGACAACCGCATTGTCTACACACAGAACCTGCACAGGCACTGTGAAAATTTTAAAAACTAAAATTTCTCTTAAAAAATGGTTCAAGTTTTCTTTCGAATGGTTTTAACTATAAAATTTATTGATTTGCAAGTCATTTAACCATGATGGAGTGACGAGAACGAGAACAGGAGCTCATAGATAATGAAGACATGGATGAAAATGTAACCATGCGTGCATTGAAGAACTTTGGTTTATACAAATTCTAGGCTATTTAAGGGATGAAAGCACAAGTGGAGTTAATGACTTGGCTTGTCAATACGCGAGACGTTCAAGACCAATGCTTCATAATTGGTGACCACTGTCTTGAGATTGAGGTAGCAGACATATACCTCCTTACTGGATTATCTCAGAAAGGGAGAAGTATATACTTATTCAGGACTATACAGGGAGGTCTTCCCACTACATAATATAAAGAAAAATATCATAGAAATAATGTAGAGCTGAAGGATGGTCGCACAGATATCAAAAATATCTTACGATTGGAACTTAAAGTCATAGAATAGATAGTGCCCAGGTTGCATGGGAGTGCAACTCCTCATGTGGCTACTAAATCACAGATGCAAACTACAATCGAGTGCTTCGGAGGAACTGTATTGAACTGGTGCAAAGGTGTATTGGCCAATATGAAAGCCCAATTGACTAGAGCAAATAATGTGAAGTTGAAAAAATTCAGATATGGTGCCATTCTTATTTCATTTTATTTAGAGAAAAATTCACGTCTCGCTCCTCAACTAATTCTAGTAGATCATGGGACTCCTCAAGAACCTCGGATGGTGCGATGGGTAGCACTAATAGCTCACCATGGTGGCGAGGGTGGTTCAGTAGTTCGGTTTACATTGGCTTATTTGATTTGTCTTAGGAACCAAGTCTTCACCATTGAAGACTTTCCTTATGTAGGAATGGATTATAGGGGTGATCTTGAAACATATTTTCCTCCAAGGGAATAGTGGGATGAGACAGGTTAGTGAATAATTTTGATGTTTTTAATCTAATTTTTATTTTTTTTGTATCATCCAATACTCAAAAAAATATTTTAAATGCAGATTTCGGTCAACAACGACCAGCAATGCTTCGTTGCTTTGATAGGTGAGAGGCACAACCTGTAGTACCTTCATAAGATCAGGCAACATATATCCTAGCAAACATTGAAAACAACCTTGAGAGGTTTACCATTGATATTCCTGAGACAAGAACTGATGATATCCCTGTGAGGCTTCAAAGACACGTGGCTACAGGAGATTTCTATGCAAGGTGGCGCGTACTATAGTTTATTACTATGATCATCATCACAGATAGTTGATAGTCAATGTGGATCGACATTTTCTGTTTTCTCATATCAGAATCTATTATATCATGAGGTGTTTGAACTTGTGATCACAGATGATGTAATATTTTTTAAACACAAACTTATCTATCCTAATGATATTACTAGTTTCATTTTCTGAGTATCTTGTTCAACATGGACTGAATGTTGTTTTGGTTTACTTTGTTAATGTTGCAAATATCTATTTAGAACACGATTAGCTAATTCATCAGCCAATGTGTTTAAATTTCTTGAAATATGTTGATATTTGATATAATCAAATTGTCATTTCAAGAGATGAACCTTAAAAATAATCTTAAAAACATTGTATTTATAATTGTATAAAATATTTTTAAATGTAATTCAATGAGTTTTGAATCCAACCTAATGATAAAAAGTCAAATACCAAATTAAATGGCATCAGATAATAACTCAATTACTGTGCTATGTTCTACAATATTGTTCGTTATTTGACCAAGGCATATCCCATGAATAGAAACTATCTCATCAGTGGGTGAATAGATAACCCAAGCCGCGGAAGATATATTCCATGTAATATGACAGGTACCATTAGAAAAACTAATGTATGTTTGAAGGGATGTTGAAATCTGCAATATCAAGAGTAATAAAGATATGTAGTGATAGTAGTAACAACAAAACTAATCTAGGCACACTTTTCTAATCTAAGGCATACTATTCTAAATAAAATAATTATTGTACAAGAGAGATCTTCACATGAAATTCAAGCATAATATCTCTTAAGATAAATACCATTTATGGGTTTATTTAAAGAGACCCCGTCATAATAAATTAATTCATAGGCTCATTTTGCAAGAACACACTTGGCAATATAGGGACCATGCCACATTGCTTCGAATTTTCGAGCGTCGATCTTGTCATTAGCTTGATCGTATACTAAAACTAGATCACCTTCTGAATGAATGCGAGGGTTAAAATTTTGATCATACTGATCTTTCACATGTTGCTTGTGAGCTTTGGTAGCCAACACAGTAGTGCGCCGAGTCTCATCTAATTGTGATAAGTAGAGAAAGTGTTTCTCCTCTTCAGAGGTAGCTGGTAACAACTCAATGGCTAATTTGAGTGACGATATTTCGCATTCAATGGGTAGAACAACTTATAAACCATAGAAAACTTGAAAAGGAGTGAACCCTGTAGCAGTTTTAACAGAGGTTCGGTATGCCCATAATGCCGAAAAAATCATGGTATGCCAATTTTATTTATTAGTCCCGATAATATGTTTAATCATGGTGGTTAAAACCTTGTTGACGACCTCAAATTTACCATTAGCCTGTGGCTAATACAAAGTAGAATTACCATGGCGTAGGCCAAGTTGATCAAAAACTTCGGTCATCATAATATTTCAAAAATGACTCCCATGGTCTGTGATAATAGCTTAAGGCACACCGAAACTAGAAATCACTTGATTGAATATGAAAGTAGCTGCATTTTTTCCATCAACCATGAATGTAGCCATCGCCTCGGCGCATGTGGTAAAGTAATCTACAGCCAAAATAGTACACCCATGCCCCCTGATCAAGTGATGGTTACATGTATTGAAATCAATACCCCATATCGCAAAAGGACCGACAACAATGATTGGGTGAAGAGGACTTGAAGGTGCACACATCTTTTGATAAACAATTTGGCAGTTATGGAATTTTCAGACCATAATGATACAATATTTGAATAAGGGCAACCAAAAATAACGAGCGCGCAATATATTTTCGGTTGTGGAAAACCCAGACATATGACCACCACGCGCTCTAGAGTGGAAATAATTTAAAAACTTTTCATCCTCTTTGTGAGTTATACAACGTCAAAAAATAGAATTTGTACCACAATGATAAATAGTGTCACCACAATATTATATTTCTGGGATTGATATCGGATTTTCTGTCAATCAGAATGTGAAAGCTCTCAGTGAAAGGTTTGGGTTTGAAGATATATAATGATATCTCCATACCATGGGTCTAAAGTACTGATGAGAAATAGAGATTCACCAGCAATGGGATTCTCTGCCATGGTTTCTGTCTCAATATTAGGAAAGTCACACATAAGCTCAACAAAAAATAACAATTTCTTTGACTTGGATTTCCCAAATTCCAAATCAAACTCTTGTAGGATGACATTCCATTTGGAGTATTTTCCCCCAAATAATTTTTTTTTGAAGATATGCATCATCGGGGTGTAATTAGATATCACTGTTGTTTTACATAACATTATGTAGTGATGAAATCATTGGACAAATTGAACTACTCCCAAGGCCAATTTATCCACATGCAAATAATTTATTTCCATTGGGTTGAGATTCTGACTAAGGAAATAGATCACATGTTCATTGTGAGATTCATCCCTCTGAACCAAGACCATTCCAATTGTCAAATGAGAGGTAGCTAGGTATAAAAGGTAATCCCGGTGGTAATTGGGTGGACACAATAATGGTGTATGGGTCAACATGTTTTTTAGTGCATCAAAATATTTTTCAGCAATCTCATCCCAAATAAAAGGAACACTTTGTTTCAAAAACCGGGTAAAATCTTTTGTTAACTCAACATAGTTCCAAATAAACCTACGTAAATTTTTTTCTTTCCCTTGCAAACTCTAGAGTCAGTGAAGAGTGGAAGGAGGAAGTAAATTGATGATAGACTCAACATTCGGAGGGTCGACACGAATTCCATCTTTCGAAATTATGAATCCAAATAATCGTCCTAATTGTACACAAAAAACACATTTCTGTAGATTCAAACAAATTTTGTAATGCCTACATCTCATGAAAATAGCTTGTAAGTGTGTAGGATGATCTTCTCTACGTAGAGAATGAGCAAGTAACTCATCCAGATAAGGTTGTACAATATGTTTACTATCATGAAAAGCATAAGGCATAGATCTTTGAAAATTTGCACCAACATTTTTTAGTCCAAAAGGTAATTTGAAATAAGAAAATGTCCCCCAAGGACATATAAATGCTAGTTTTGGTTGATTGGGAGGGAGTATGTTGATTTGATTATAGCCAGAAAAACCATCCATAAAGGAGAATATTTCATTTTCGGCACAATCATCGATAAATTGATTGATATAGGGTGTTGGATAGTTTTATTTTGAACATGAGTTATTAATTTCCCCATAATAGATGCATACTCTTATAGTCCCTTCATTTTCGTAACGAGAACTATATTAGATACCCAAACTGTCAATGGAATTGGATAAATAAATCTTGTTCGTAATAGCTTCTCAACTTTTTCTCTTATAGCTGCAGCATTCCGCAGATGTATTGGACGTAATCTTTGTCTAATAGGCTTAACATCTGGGTATGTCTTAATTTCATGAATTACAATCTTAGGGTCAATTCCTGGCATCTCTTCGTAAGACAAGGAAAAAATTTCTCGAAATTCTTGAAATAGGGCTGTATAAGTGTTAATCTCTTCCATCGAACAAGAAGCACCTATATGAATGTTTTCAATAATTTCAGGTTTAACTGATATATCAATAGGAACTGTGGTAGAAATATTTCCCAAATTTGTCCCACAATCTGAATATGTAATCGATGTGGCATTTTATGGTTCCTTGATGTAATAAATCATAAAAATAGACAAAAAAATAGTTTTCAAACTTATTAATATCAGGTAAAAATGAATATCTATGATGTAGATCATCCCAAGGTAATTCGCCCAATGAAAAAATTTCTTGAATACTTTCATCAGTGTTAAACAAATGTTGAAAGGGATCTGAAAATGATGTCAAGGATGAGCTTGATAGAGAAGATGATTCTTCATTGATCACATTCATTTGATCAGGATTAGTTAAAAGTGTGTCAGAATAAGATTGTGCTGATACATATGCCTTTTCAAAAGAACTCAAAGGAATCTCTCCATTGAAAGAGTCCAATTCCGATTCTGAAGGCACTATCCATGTGTCGTCAAATGGTATAGTGCTTGATGAGATCATATTGATGTTGGAAATTGTTCGCGGTACATTGGGTGGAGGTATAGAGAAAGTTCCCATGAGAGAAAAATCGTTCACTAGTCCTACACCAACATCTTCATACGAGATAACCATTTTTCTGACATGCTAGATGTTGTCTGTAGAAGCAGGGTCTGATGAAAAATATGACAACTAATTGATTTTCACAATCTTTCCTTTATTAGGAAACATGATTACCCGAAAGACTAATGAAACGAAAATAGTCATGGCATAAGACCAACTACGACCCAAAATAAGGTTGTATTGAAGAGGGGCATCAATAACTTCCACTTCTAGATTAACGGTTTTTCATTCTACTTCTATAGGTAGACCCTACAGTATTCCGTATACATGAAATCCTCTTGCATCAAAGGCTTTAAGGATAGTTGATGATTGTTTGAGTGGTGGAGAACCAAGGGTTTTCCAACAGTTCCACGACATTATATAAGTAGATGCCCCTCATCAATTGTAATACGAAAAACTCATCTGGATTTGACTAATGTTGGAATCTGAAAAGAAATCTGATGATAGAACCTTGGTGTAAAATTTTCAAGATCAAAGACCTTGAGGTTCGAATCCCGAGGATCAATAGCTCTGATATCTTATAATAGTAATTTCCTTTGTGCTAGACATGATTGTAGCACTTCTAAGGCCAACATTGCTGAAGGGAATATCGCCAAATCCTCAACAATGTTGTAATTCTGAGCAGCTCTCACATGTGGATTGAAATCTGACTTCCAAAGTACACCTTCGGCAGGCATTTAATCACTAAATTAGGATTAGGTTTCTTGATTTGAAGCAGTTCAGAATCTGAATGAGGTATGACTGGTGTCTGATAAGAATTTTCTGTCTCTTTGCCAGTTATAGGATTTTTAGTTCCATAGTCTTGAGATTGTGTTGCAACCATGACTTGAGACATCATCAAAATATATGCCGATGAATTTGAAGAATATCCTATCATTTTACTATCTTGAGTGGCAAAAGGATCCTTCAAGACAACGAGTGTGGGTGAACCTTTGAGAAACTTGGAGACCTCGAACAGATGTGGACACGCCTTAGTATAGTTATCCTCGTCAGAGATAAGACAAGGATAACAAGGTTTCCATTTTTCGTCAGATCGATCATTCTTCTCTAGTTTCTCTTTGGGAGATGTATTTTATTTATTTTTATTCTTTCCTTTCTTCTTATTTTCAGTTTTAGCCTTAGCTGTGGATGAATATAAAACATGAATGTCAAAAAAAGTTCCAAGGGAAGAATCTCCTTTAGGTGAATCTGGTAAAGTTATGATGGGAGAAGTAGGTTTGGATGACTTCTTCTTACTCTTGTTAGCGCTAAATTTACCAATTAAACCGTCTGAAGAATGAGAACTAGAAGGAGTTGTAGTTATTTGACTTGGATGTGGCAAGTCAGGAATTTTTTTGTATAAAGTACCCGAATGTGTGTATACAAGGTCTAAGTACTATGCTTGATCTATGACCTGTTATTCTGTAAGAACACCTCCCTTAGCTACATATTCAATGATCTTTGGAAGTAATGATTTGATAAACCATTCTGCTAAGATTTGATTTGGAATGAAAACTTTCACTAAACATCATCTACATCTCCATTCATGTATGTGATCTGAAATGTATGTGGTCGTACTTTGTTTTAATGAAGTTAATAGTTTCGTGCCATTGTCGTAATAGACTGGAAATTGAAAGTGTGTTAAGAAATTTGTTGCTAATGCATTGAAATTTTTGAAAGAGCCACGTTGTAGTTCAATATACCACTTTGTAGCTAAGCCTATCAATGTTCTTTGAAACAGTCTCAATCGAATGGAATCATCAATTAAAGAGTTGGATGCACACCAAAGGTGGTAATTCATGACATGATTTGAGGGGTCTTCTCTTGATTCACCTTCAAACTTAGGAATATCACTGGGCAACTTATTTAGCATTGGCAGCCAAAATGGAAGATAATAAGTTAGATCATTTGTGAGGCGCGAAAAATCTGGGAAGTCCAAATTAGCAATGAATGGTAACTAACGGTTAGGGTCTTGTTGAGAAAACTGATAACCTTGAGGAATGATACCAGTACTTGGAGGAGGATATCCAGGGTAGCTTGGAATAGCTTGTGTGGTTGTAATTGGAATACCTCTGGGATAAACAGGGTTAGCCATACCAAACTAGGGTTGAGCTGGTATCTGATATGTATAAGCAGGATACGGTTGACTTTGGTAGAATGGATTGTGTCCTACGGGTCCATATTGAAACCTCCCTTGATAAGGTTGATTAAGGAACTGGCCTGTATAAGGTTAGATTGTTGGAATTGTAGTTGTACAAGGTTGTCCTACAAAGGTTTGAATAGTAGTCTAGACTGTATGCCCAGTTTGATGAGCAGTGACTTAAGGGATTTCTTGTGATAAAGTTGTTGTCATTGTTTGAGGGGCTGTAGAAATAGGGACTTGGCATACTCCAGGGATATGTGTACTAGGTTTTTGAACTGAAGTTTGTACAACAAATTGGACAGGAGTTCTAGGCGTACTCAGATGAGGTTGCTAACTACTAGGTACAGATACCTGAGGTGCAATTTGAAGCATAAGTTGGACATGTTGCTGGATTTGGGTATAAAAAAATTGACCAATTGGCTGACCAGGATGATTACAAGGTACTTTCACAGTAGGTTGGAAATTATGTTTGTTCAACGATAGATTCCACACTATGTTTACTCCGAGATAAGGAGCTCCCATCAAAGTTTGTGGTGTGTAAGGTTGGTCATAACTAGGTTGAGGAATTGGAACATAAGTTTGATCATTTGCTAGATAATTTCTAGTAAAAGGTTCACCTCCTTGAAAGGATTGTTGCTCATGATAAAAATGTTACCCCAAAGGAGGCTGATGTCCTTGAATAGGCTGTGGCCCTAGCATAGGGTACTGTCCTTGAAGAGGATGTAGCCCTGGAATATAGTACTTCCCTTGAAGTGGTTGTGGCCCTGGTATAGAGCACTGCCCTTGAAGAGGATGTCCTTGAGGAGTATATTGCCCCCTAGGTGGTAAATTGCTACCTTGACATCCAGGTAAAGAAATATTTCTAGACATCATGTAGACTTGTTCCATTTTAAAATTTTCGGTATCTGATTCATTGGGACTAGTTGATTGTATAAGTTTTTTAGAAGAGGGAGATGCTCCTCAGAAACTAATAGAAAGCGACTCGTATCCTGTAGGAACTGATGGACCACCATACAAGAAATTTTCTGGCGATGAAGAAAACATGGATGACTCACCAGACATGTTTGATGAAGGCATATAACGACCTCTGGGTATGGAGTATTAAGGAATACGTGGTGGCGCATAACTAAGACCAGAATTATGTAGAAAGTTTGTTAACTGAGAATACGAAGGGCCTGGTTTAAAAGTAATGTAAGGGTAAATCAATTCACTATACCTTAAATCTAAATATTCTTGACATGAAGGAAGTACAACCTCTTCTTCTGTGTCAGTAATCCCTTCAATACTAATCAGGCCAGGAGGAAGGTTCTCAGTGATGCGAAACTTCACTTGAGGTGAACGAGGACGACCAGGGATTCGGGATATGAACTCTGAAGTTGACTCAGATAAAGTAGATTCAGTTTCAGGTTCAGAGATCTCAGGTGCAATAAGTTGACTATCTGAAAATTCACTGGTTGCAGACTGAACAGTTATTAATTCTGAAATTTCTAGTTGTTGTTCTATCTTAGGTTGATTTACCTTGTAATCAGGATGTATAATTATTGATGTTTCCTCTTGTTCAATAGATCCAGTTCCCGATGGTTGACCTCTTTCAGATTTAAAATTTTCTAATTGACTTTGTGTGTACTCAGAGGGTTTCCCCTACATTCTATGAGAGTGTCTCGGTAATTCAACCACGATTAATGTTTAACATACGAAATAAAAAAAAATTTCAACAAAATAGACCTAAGGTCGTTAAGGAAACAATCAAATTGAACACGCGCTTACAAAATATAAGAGACAATCCACACACAAACAGTATGTTTCCACACTAAAAAAACTATTTGGTGATGAAATCCAATGTCGTAAAATTCTAATGTTGAAAACTTGGTGGTTAGAATAGTTACCCCGACAACCTACTCAATGAAACAGTCTGGTGCGAGTACTTCCACTTATGACATCTCAAAGTGAAGAGTACCCTCTGGAAAGTCTAAGTGAGTCTAGCCGACGTTTTTTCAGGTATAGTGGGACCTTACCTTTGCTGCCACCTTGGAAAAAATCCTGAATATTATGTTCACTAAGGTCACCAACGGAAACAAATGTGCCTGGGGGAATAGTGTTACACATTATTTTGTCACCATGAGATTTTACTGTCTATATGGGTTCATCAATACCTATATAATGATCCCTTAGAAGTCTACAACCATAAAGTTCTTAAACCAAGCCTTGAATTTGGAGAAAATCTTGTTAAAATCATAAAAGCACTTGTACCACACTTTTCCTTAGCCTTACCTATGGTACCGCACCCTTTTTCTCTAAAAACTGCGGAGCCAACTGCACATTTTCTTCATTAAAGGTGCAGACCCCTGTAAAAGGTAAATTGAAGGGGAAAGTAAATTCTAGCAGCCCAGTTGGTCGAATATTCTCCCAGCTAGAAGCTTCTAGAATGCGTTATCCAGTCGAAGCCTTACCCCCTCCATTCATCATGAACATTTATTCCTTCATAAAAGGAGCCTATTCCTTGGTCTTTGGAACTTAATCCCTTGATAAGAGGACTCTATCCCTTCCATTTTGGAGCTGTAACCACTTTCCTTCTCCTATAAATTGAAGCTCTGGTTTAGTCTCAAGGGTAGATGCTCATATATGTAAAAACTTCTCTATACATTTGTATAAACTTAGTACTTGCTTTGTACTTGGTAGCTACGATAGAGAAGGGAATTTCTGAAGAAACATACTCTTTTTGCTAGCTGTTATCCATGTGAGAATGATTACACACTCATATTTAGGCTGGTTCAAGGAGTGGAAGGGCTTGTTAGACCAAAGGAAAACGCTTTTTCGGGACCCCAGAAGGACCTGTATGAAATCAAGGCAAATGTGGTTGTAAGACTCCTTCTTTTATTCAAAGATAATACAAATGGATCATGTTTTCTCAATAAGTTGTTTATGTGTTTACTTGAATGAATTATTTCTTAAATTCCTTGATCATTAAGATAGATTTGTGATTTTTGAATTAGTATATGTTTCATGTGCTTTTCATTCTCTTCCATGTCTTTCTTTGCAGGTCTTAAGAGGTGACTTCTTGGAGCGACGAGGAAAAATAATTCAACTAGAATTTGATCACAGGTAGGTCCTTTCTTCATCATAGAAAATTCTAAATCATATATATCTAGAGAAAGTAGTTTACATTTGTCCTATTTGTTTCTAGCTATCCTTGTAATACTAGGGAGATCTTTCTTGTCCGCAAGAAAGATTTATCTGCCTAACAAAATGGCGACTCCACTGGGGAGCTTTGTTTGAACTTAGTTTTATTTTTCTTTGAGTTTGAATTTTGAAAAAAATTTTGTTTTTTATTATGATTAGTCCATACTTGATTAGGTAAATTGTCTCTATTGAATACCTCAAAAGTACTTAGAATTTTTTATTTTTCTTTAAGTTTTTTTATCTCCACACTTTTTCTTTGAAAACAGTGCGGTCACCTCCACAGTTTCTCTTTGTAAATAGTGCGATACCACACATTTTTACACTAAAACCTGTAGACCTTCAGAAAATTTTTCAAAAACTAAAAATTTTGCTTTCTGGTACCAACTTACAAGATTCTCTATGATTACTCAGACTTCTATTCACTGTCAAAAGCCTCTTGTGAAAGTTTCTTCTGGCATTCCTATGTTTTGACTGATTTTCTAAATATTTGCATTTTATAAGTGATTTTTTTCTTTGTCTTTGTGTTGCTCAAAGATCATAAACATTTATATACCTTATATGACTGATATTTTATTGTTTTCTTGCTGAGCCTTTGACTTTATAGTAGAACTTTCTTCTTTGAGAATTAGATTTAATTTTTTCTTTTATTTGCAAATCTTAAGAGACTTTTAGTTCAATAAGTTTTGAATTTCACTTTAAAAACCACCATTGGATGATTTTTATTTCTTGTTGGGATAAGCAAAGGATTTCTTGGTCAGATTACAAACTAAACAAAACATCCTCAAAATTTTTAGAGTTTTTAGTCTTAAAATTTAAATCTTTAGAAATTTTTAGAGTTCAAAATTAGTGTTTTTAGTTTTGAATTTTGATTTCTAAGTAATCATACTCTTCTTTTGGAAACTATTTTATTTATAGTTTAAGACTTGAATGCTAAAAATGGATTTCTTTTTGAGCAATTAATCATTGAGTTCTCATGAAAAAAATTTCTTTTCATATATTCTTGTTTTAAAAGGAAGGATTGATGTTTTAAAATCAATTGCATCCCTCAAATCTTTCTTTTATATAGGTTTCATTGAAAAGGAATCAATTGTTTCTCATATAGATGCATTTTTTTTTTTTTTTGGAGTCGGGTCATTATACATCATTAGAGTTTCAATTTCATACCCATTGTCCTAAGAAACAACCAACTAAAAGTAACGCTTAATTAAAATCAATCTAGCAAATTTTTATTTTTCTAGGGCTTTTTCTACCAACATAGCTTAGGCTAGTGTCTTGGAATAGGTTTTAGTTAACTCTCCAAGACATTAAAACAAACAAGTAGTCGATCTTATGGTAGGAAAATTCCAATAGTAGCATGTATGCTCTGGGAAGCTCCTCCTAAAGGAGTCAAACACAAGATGATATCCGAACCAGTGAGGTAATCAATCCTTCCTCATTAGGAAAAATAGAAGATATACACGTATTAAAAATGGTAAACCTTAGATTGACCATTATCGAGGAGCCTAGGGTTACTTGTCGGTAAACCTTGGATTATGTCAGGGAGCCTTCGAGGGGATTGAGCTTTGTCACTTTGCCCTTGCATGTGTATCGGATCATAGACTATTCCCCCAGGTATATTTGTTTCTGTTGGTGAACTTAGTGGCCATAAAATTTAGGATTCTTTCCCAAGGTGACAATGGAGGGAATATCCCACTGTACTCGAAGCAGACGTTGATTAGACTCACTTGGACTCTCCGAAGGGTTATCTTCACTCGAGATGGTTTAAGTGGAGAAACTTACACCGGACTGTTTCATTAAGCAGGTTGTCGGGGTAACTGTTCCAACCGCTATTTCTGCATTAAAATACTACGATGTTGGATTTCATCACCAAATAGTGTTTTTAGTGCATGAATCTACTTTTTGTGTGTGGTTTGATCTCTTATATTTTATAGGCGTGTGCTAATTTGTTTGTTTCTTAGTGACTTTAGGAATTTTTGAGTGACATTTTCTTTGATTGTGTGTGTTAAAAGTTTTAATCGTGGCTGAATTACCGAGATGATCACATAGAACTCAGGGGAAACCCCATGAGTACACACTAAGCCAACTAGAAGGACTTAAATCTCTGATACCAAATGTTATCAGTAGAACTGGATTAACGGAACAAGGAGAATCATCTAAAATTACTCATCCTGATTTCGAAGTAGATCAATCACAACTAGCAATTATTACCCGTTGTGATACCACTTTAATTAACCGAAGTTGCTTCTACAAAATGCTGGTACGATCATCCATGAACTCAAATTAAACCGTAACCCTGAACTCACAGCATCGCAACTCACTTTGAATTCATCATTTCCAACTCTATTTATTCTGATTCACCTTATGAAGAATCGAATGCTGTAATATCTTCCTTGGTATCATTAGTATTAAAAAGAACTACCATTATAAAAAAGTTGTTACCCTCCTTCAAACTCTAGAAAACGGAACTTAGGAGAACGTGAATCTACCCTGCATTCTTTACATTCAGATGTTTCGTACTTCTTCATCATTGTACCGCAGAACGAGGGTCTCGTATTCACACCTCGAATAGCTATCGAAAGAACGAACAGGTTATAGAATTTATAAAACATGTTAGGTGAGTCATCTATGTTTTCTCTCCGGGCACCGCCGAAACATTTTCGTAATGTAACCATTTGTTTCGTAAAGCTATCGGGCCGCTTCTCTAGTACGTTCGCAGGAGTCCTTTTCCGTTTAAATCAATGTCATCATCTAGCCTAAATGAATCAAATACTGGAACTTTGAACAATGAGAAAGTTTATATGATGACCGGAAATATTTCTAACTCCACATCTCAAGGTATTAATATACAGCTTGGGGGGCAACCTCAAAATAGCCAAATATAGCTGGCAGGCAACCCCAAGGATAGTACATACCTCAGGATCAATATCAACCCCAAGGACAGTACATACCTCAAGGTCAATATCAACCCGAGGGATAGTACATACCTCAAGGTCAATATCAACCCCAAGGACAATACATACCCCAAGGTCAATATCAACCCCAGGGATAGTACATGCCTCAAGGTCAATATAAACCTCAAGGGCAGTATCCTGCTCAAAGATTGCAACCTCCTTTAGCACAACAAATCTATCTAGAACAATAAATGTTACAAGGAAGTGGAAATTATCCAGTTAATTATCAACCATCCGTTCAACCCAATTATGGGCCATCTTATGTAAAACCTTCAATGGGACCCTCATATCCTGGAATGGTGTGGGATCCATCCCAAGTTCAACAGAATTTACAACTAAATATGCAAGTACCTTATTATCAAGTAGGACAACCTGTTGGTTATAATCAACCGCAACAACTAGTCCAGCCTTCAATTCCAACACCTACATCTGGTCTTGTTCAACAACATGGTCTGATTTCACCTAGTACTCCACCACAAATAGTTGTTTAGACTTCTGTTCAACCTATCACACCTATTCCTGCAGTGTCTACAATTCCTGTTACATCTGCCCCTCAAACGTTGATATAGATTCCTCAGGTTTCTATTCCGTAGTCTGGACCAACAACTCAGACTACTGTTCAAATACCTGCAGGACAACGTGGTAAAAGTATAGTTATAATGATTCAACCTCAATTTACTTATCAACTATATTAGGGGCCGTAACAATATGGACCTGTTCCACAAACTCCAGTCTACCCGCAACAACCGTACCGTGGATATACATATAAAACACATGTTCAACCTTAGTATGGTTCAGTTATTCCTGGTTATCCAAGGGGTAATATGATTCCAAATGCACAACCTATTCCAGTTTATCCTAGATATCATCCTCCTGGGACTGGTTTAGTTTCACAAGGTTATCCACAAGACCCTACCCGTCAATTGTCGTTCATAGCAACTTTGGATTAACTAGATTTGTCTCGCCTTACAAATGATCCCATCTACTATCATCCATATTGACCACCAATGCCTCATAAGTTTCCCAATGATATCCCAAAATTTGAAGGAAAAATAGGAGAGGATCCTTCCAACCATGTTATGAATTACCACCTTTGGTGTGCATCTAACTCATTAATTGACGATTATGTTCGACTTAGACTTTTTCAAAGAACATTAATAGGATTAGCTGCTAAGTGGTATATTGAACTGCCATGAGGCTCATTTAATAATTTCAACACACTAGTAAATGACTTCTTAACTAATTTTCAGTTGCCAGTTAGATACAACAATGGCACAAAATTATCAACTTCACTAAAACAATATACGTCTACATATATATCAGATCATATTCATGAATGGAGACGTAGAAGACGTTTGGTAAAAGTTTTTATCCCGGATCAAATATTGGTAGAATGGTTTGTTAAAACATTGCTACCAAAAATCACTGAAGATGTAGCCAAAGCAGGAGTTGTCACGGAAGAACAAGTTATTGCTCAAGCTCAATATCTAGACTTGGTATATACCCAGTCTAGAACATTATATGAGAAAATTCCTGATTTACCACGTCCTGTTCAGATCAAAACAACTCCTTCAGGGTCTCATGCCACTGATGGTGTAATCGGTTCAGTTACTACAACTAAGAATAAGAATAAATCTTCAAATATTACTTCTCCTATAATAACTTTACCTGATTCACCAAAAGGAGAATCTTCCTTGGAAGCTAATGCCCATATTCACATTGTATATTCATCCACTAAGTCGAAATCTGGCAACAAGAAAAAGGGGAAGAAAAATAATAAACAAACCTCATCTCCTAAAGAAAAAACTGATAAAACTGAATCAACTGATGACAAACAGAAGCCTCGTTATCCTTGTCTTATCTGTGACGAGGATCATTTCACTAAGGAATTTCCACATAGGGCTAAAGTTTCTAAGTTCGTTAAGGGTTCACCCACTCCCACTGTCTTGAAAGATCCCTTTCCAATTCAAGATAGTAAAATGATTGGATCTTCTTATAATACATCAAGTGATACTTCTATGGTTGCAACATGATCTCAAGAATATGGTACTAAAAATACTGTTACTGGTAAAGAAATAGAAAATTCTAATTCAGCACCAGCTACGTCTCCCTCGATTTCTAATCCTTTTCATATCGAGAAACCAAATCCTAACTTAGTAATCAAACCGCCTGCTAAAGGTGTGTTTCGTAAATCAACTTTCAATCCAAATGTGAGGGCTGCTCAGAACTACAACATTGTTGAGGATTTGGTAATTTCCCCTTCAGTAATGTCGACTTTGGAAGTGTTGCAGTCATGTACAACACAAAGGAAATTACTATTGTCAATTTTAGGAGCCATAGAGCTGTAGGATTCAAAACTTATGGTCTTCGATTTAGAAAATTTTACACCTCACCTACCCCATCAAATGGCTTTCCAGATTCTAGTGTTAGTAAAAAATAGATGTTTCTTTCGTACTGTGATTGATGAATGGGCATCTATGTGTATCATGTCATTGAAATATTGGAAATCGCTTGGTTCTCCGACGATTAACCAATCTCGACCATCCTCAAATATTTTGGTGGAAGAGGATTCCATCTGAATGGTATTTTACAGGATCTACCTATATAGGTCAAAGGAAAAATTGTTAATCTAGATGTGGAAGTAGTTGATGCCCCTCTAGATTACAACCTTCTCCTGGGTCGAATTTGGTCTTATGCTATGACTGCCGTCGTATGATCGGTATTTCAGTTAATCATATTCCATCTGTTGTGAAATCAGCTCCAAAAATAGAAGAAAAGAGATATCAACACCTTAGAAATAAGCCACTTCGAGGGGGAACCTCCAATACATTACATGAATGAAAAATTATTGGATGATACAAATTAAAAAACCTCCTTTCTATATATAGGAGTCCATGGGGCCACAATGTAATCCTAGCTGACCTAACACTATTAATTTAAGGGCACAATAATAACAATATGGGGTTTACAGGGACACAATAATAACAATAAGGGGGTTACAATAACAATAATAAGGGACTATACTAGTAATATAGGGACCTAACATGTCCCTCTCCTTCAAAAATGTGTTGTCCTCAATGCTTGAGTAGCTCTGGGTGCTTCTGTATAAAATTCTAATCCTCCCATGTAGAATCTTCAGTGGGTAAGTTCTTCCACTTTATGAGATACTCTGAAATTGATCGATTTCGTAGCTTTCAAGTTCTTGTTTCCTTGACCGCTTTAGGTTTCAATATGATTTTTCCTTCCTCATCAAGTTCTAGCAATATTGTTTGACCTGGAATATTTTCACCTATAACCTTCTTTAAGCATGAAACATGGAAAACTGGATGCACTCGTGAAGAAGTAGGAAGCTCCAATTTGTATGCCATAGTACCAATATTTTGCAACTCCTTCTAAGGACCATAGTATTTTGGTGATAATTTATTATCCTTCTTAGCTTGCTTGAGGGACATTTGTTTGTATGGTTGTAGCCGTAAAAATACCCAGTATCCTACATATAAACTTCTCTCGCTGTGATGTTGATCTTCCTATTGTTTGATTCGATTTTGTGCCAAATTCAGGTTATCCTTTAAGAGTTGGAGAGCTTCTTGTTGATGCTCGTTGCGATCTTCCACTTCTTTAACCTTAGAATTTTCTCTTAAAGATGATGTGATGGATGGTGAATGATATCCATGAAGTGCCATAAATGGGGTCATTTTCACTGCAGTATGGAAGGAAGTGTTATACCACCATTTAGCGAGAGGTAACCACTTGACCCATTATGCTTGTTTATCAGATACAAAACAATGAAGATATCCTTCCAAAAAGTTATTTATTATCTCAGTTTGACCATCAAATTGAGGTTGATAAGATGAGCTATGAGCTAATTGATTACCCAAACAAGAAAATAACTCCGTCCAAAAATTTCTAGTAAAAATGGGATCTCTGTCGCTCAAAATAACCCTTGGGTTCCCATGTAGCTTTTGAATTGTGTCCATAAATGTAGTAGCAATTGTTCTTGCTTTAAATGGATGAGATAATGCAAAAAAGTGTGCATACTTGGTAAGTATATCAGCTACCACCATGATGGCACTCTTTCCTTTGGACTTAGGTAAACCTGTGATAAAATCCATTGAAATCTCCTCCCAACATTGACTTGGAAAGGATAAAGGTTGTAGAAGACCTGGGGTCTTAATTGTCTCAACTTTATTCTGCTGGAAAACCAAACATTCCACCACAAAATTTTGAATATCATATTTAAGGCCATCCCAAAAAAATTATTTCTTCACCCTCTTGTAAGTTTTTAAAAATCCTGAGTGTCCTCCTAAAGTAGAAGTGTGAAATTCCAAAAGAATCTTTTGTTTTAGTTGAGAATTCTTACAAAGATATAAGTGATCTGTGTACCATAAGGAATCATTTTTCCAACTAAATGTATCAGATTTACTAGGATATTGCTACAAATTTTGAATGGGTGTCCACACTTCCTCGTCCTTCTTCCATTCATCTCTTGCTTCAGTTATCCAATCTGGTTGGATAATAGAAATGGCATAAAGAAATGCTTCCACCTCTTCATTATTTCTTCAGAGTGCATCTACAACAACATTTAGCTTCCCTTTTTTGTAGATTATTTCAAAGTCATAACCCAACATCTTTGTGACCCATTTTTGCTGCTCTTCTGAAGAGAGTATTTGTTCCAAAAAGTGTTTAAGACTATCATGATCAGTTTTTACCTTGAAGTGTCTTCCCATTAGGTAAGTTCGCCATTTCTTTAGTGCATGAAGTATTGCTAACATTTCCTTCTCATAAATAGGTTTCTGTAAATACTTTCCTATTATTGGAAGACTTTCAAAAGCAATGGGTCTTCCCTCTTGCTTTAAAATAGCACCAATTCCATTTCGTGAGGCATCACATTCCACAATAAAGGTTTTTGTGAAGTCTAGCACAACTAAGACTGATGCTAGGCACACTTCCTCTTTAAGATGTTCAAAGGCCTTAGTTGCTTCAGGAGTCCATGAAAATGCATCTTTCTTCAATAATGTTGTTAGAGGTGCTGCTACTCTCCCATAATTCTTAACAAACTTGCGATAATACCCTGTTAACCCGAACTTCTTTATGGTTGTGGGGAACTTCCATTCCTTAATGGCTTTAATTTTGTTAGGGTCTACCTTAACACCCTCGTGAGATACAATATGACCCAGATATTCCACCTCTAGTACTCCAAAGAAACATTTGGATGTTTTTGCATATAATTGTTTCTCCTGCAATAGTTTGAGCACCTTTTCAACATGTTGAACATGATCCTTCCAAGACCTGTTGTAGATTAGTATATCATCAAAAATTACTAGCACAAATTTTCTACGGAAGGGTTTGAAAATTGAATTCATCAACCCTTGAAATGTAGAAGGTGCATTGGTAAGGCCAAAAGGCATGAGAAAAAATTCATAATGACCCTCATGAGTTCGAAATGTTGTTTTTAGAATATCTTCACTCTTCATTGTAATTTGATGATATCCTGAACGGAGATCCAACTTGGTAAAATAAATTTCTCCATGTAATTCATCCAATAATTCATCAATCACAGGAATGGGAAATTTTTCTTTAATTTTTCTTTAATCAGTAGAATTTATATAAACCACATTCCCTCAATACACGCAATGTGGGTGCATGTAAAATTGCGGCCTCATCAACCTCTTCATGTTCGTGTTCCATCCACTCGAGCATTTTAGATATTCGCCAATGGGCTAATTGGAAGATTAGAAACAAATTGAGTGAAAAATTTTGGTTTATTTTGGGAGAATCTATCATTTTATTTTCTTCACGGTGCCTCCACATCTTTTGTACAAAGACAGTGCAGAGGTCCACACGTGTTCTGTACAAAAATTGCGGGACCACGACAATTTTCTCTTTGAAAAATTGTCGAGGCCTGCAGGTGTCATGTGTATTACCCGCAGACCCCCATGGGAAAAAATTTGAACATATTTTTCTCCTAAAAAATGAATATAAAACCTAAATTAAGAAAGTGAACTGACAAAAATGAAGGCGAGGATGATGTGGATTACTTGGAGCTGACGATTTTCGATTTTGACGGTCGAATTTTCCGTAATCTCCTTTGGAACGTTTTTCATCAAAAGCTCTCAACTTTCACTCTGGAATCAAATGGTAAAAATTATTTATAAAAACTCATTTTTATAATATTTTTTGAATAAATGAAATATAATTTTTTTTTTCCACTTTGAAAATTTGTTTTTTGAATTATTTTTATTAATCATAAACAGGTATGTTTAATTTTTGAGTTTTTTGTGTAGAATACAAAATTTTTTGGGTAAAATGATCATTGTGACAAAGGAGTATACTTTTTATTACTTTTTCGAACTCGGTAAAAATTATGAAAAAGCGAAACCTATGAGTACATTTTTATCCCTTTTTCCAACTCGTTAAAACTTACGAAAAAGAGAAGGCCATGAGTACGTCTTTATCCCTTTTTTGAACTCGTTAAAACTTACAAAAAAGTGAAATATTGACTTCTCTTTTAAGCCCTTTTTCAGAATCTTTAAACATGAAAAGATTGTCGAGTACTTGAATATCGGAACTCATTAAACGAAATGAAAATTCGTCCCTTTAGTATAAGTTTACCCCTTTTTTAGACTGAAATGGACTATTTACAAAAACGGTATATGTTGAATAATCATGGTCAATAGAGTTATCTCTTGTATTATTTTATCCTTTTTCATGCTTGAGAGACTAAATTTATGAAAAAGAACACCCACGACGTTTTCTTAAGCTTTTCTTCTGACTCCCTAAAACTGAAAAAAACTGAGTTTCGCCTATGTTGGACTCGTTAAAATTTAACAATAAAGGACCTGTCGATTATAAACAGGAACAGACCAATCCTTCTTAGGGTTCTATTTGAAACTAAGTTGGACTCATCTGAAGGATAATCTTATATAAAAAGCAAATTTTATCCTCCTCAAGCTTGTCAAAAAATAAAGAGGTACTTGCCAAAAATGGTGGGGGGAAAAGAGAGAAAATGGATCCAGTTGTCACACTTCGATTAAAAACAGTATACCACTCTTGAACATAACACTTTTTGTCACACTTCTACCTAGGTTGGGAAAATCCTTTACCTATGAGTTAATCAAACCACATTGAAAGTCTTCAGCCAGTTTCTGGGTATTAGCTTAGGTCAATTGTTACCAAACCATCTGCAGTGTCGTTATGTGTTCAAGAGGACAATTCAAAAAAAAAAACCATTCATCTGCAAACATTTGTCTCCATTCGCGTTGACCATCCCTTAGTCAGTCCTTGCAAAATATTTCTTAAAAACTTGATCTAATGGTTTCGTGTCATGGGTTTTCCTATGACAGATCACTTTCTATCGACGACAACTCATCCTATAGGAAGTTGATCTAGAATCCTATCAGTACCTTGGAATCTGCATGCCCTAATGGTAGATTTCTTGCCTTCGACGACAGGTTACATCATTGACCTCCGATCATATGATTCTATGAAGTGTTTGACTTCAAATCATTTATTCACACTTCATGGATTGTACTGAGTACTTTGAGAGCCTTTGTCATTATTAGTGGTTTTTCTCACACTTTTTAATAGTTCACATCATTGACTAGTAACCAAGTGGTTTCTACCATGTTCGAGTTCGACACAATCAATCGCATGGATAGAATTGTACTAGTTCGGGTAGCAGAAATCAAGACCCTCGATCTAGTTCCACCATCCAGGCTGCGAGGAGTTTTATTATTCATTATGCATTAGACTATTGATAACAGATCGCAGTGTCCATACTGTGTCTACTATTGATGTAATATTAGAATCATTTCTATATCAGAACATTTTAGTTAAGTTTTGATTTAGTTAGTGTTTTCTCTGAGTATGGGAATGGCTACCTTAGTGAAGATATATATGTGTGTGTGTATATGTGTGTGTGTGTGCATTGAATGTTTTTATAGGATCCAACCAGCGTCCACAAGCCAATCCTTGGAATGATAAAGCACTTCACTCTTCGAATTATCTCAGACTTTGCACTTTAGGGGGCAATCTGTTACACATTATTTTGTCACCATCACATTTTACTGTCTATATGGGTTCATAAATACCTATATAATGCTCCCTTAGAAGTCTACCACCCTAAAGTTCCTAAACCAAGCCCTCAATTTGGAGAAAATCTTGTTAAAATCATAAAAACACTTGTACCGCACTTTTCCTTAGCCTTACCTGCGGCACCGCACCCTTTTTCTGTAAAAACTACAGAGCTGATTGTACATTTTCTTCATTAAAAGTGTGGACCCATGTAAAAGGTAAATTGAAGGCGAAAGTAAATTCTAGAAGCCCAGCTGGTCGAATATTCTCCTAGCTGGAAGCTTCTAGAAGGCATTATCCAGTCGAAGCCTTATTCCCGCTATTCATCATGAAAATTCATTCCTTCATAAAAGGAGCCTATTCCTTGGTCTTTGGAACTTAATCCCTTGATAAGAGGACTCTATCCCTTCCATTTTGGAGTTGTAACCGCTTTCCTTCTCCTATAAATTGAAGCCTTGGTTAAGTCTCAAGGTTACATGCACATATATGTAAAAACTTCTCTATACATTTTGTATACACTTAGTACTTTCTTTTTACTTAGTAGCTATGATAGAAAAGGGAATTGCTGAAGAAAGATACTCTTTTTCCTAGCTGTTATCCATGCGAGAATGATTACACACTCATATTTAGGCTGGTTCAAAGAGTGGAAGGGCTTGTTAGACCAAAGGAAAACGCTTGTTCCGGACCCCAGAAGGACCTATATGACATCACGGCAAACTCAGTTGTAAGACTCCTTCTTTTATTCAAAGATAATACAAATGGATCGTGTTTTCTCAATAAGTTGTTTATGTGTTTACTTGAATTACTTATTTCTTAAATTCCTTGATCATTAAGATAGATTTGAGATATGTTGCAGGTGCTTTTGATTCTCTTCCATGTCTTTGTTTGCAGGTCTTAAGAGGTGACCTCTTGGAGCGATGAGGAAAAAGAATTCAACTAGCATTGGATCACAAGTAGCTCCTTTCTTCATCATAGAAAATTCTAAATCATATATAATCTAGAGAAAATAGTTTACATTTGTCTCGTTTGTTTGTAGCTATCCCTATGATACTAGGGATATATTTCCTATCCGCAAGAAATATTTATCCTCCTAACAAATAGTCTACGATACGATATACACGCAAGGAAAGAGTATCAATCTCAATCCCCTTGAAGGCTCCTCGATATGGTAAATCTAAGGTTTTCCAACAAGTGACCCCAGGGTCCTCGACAATGGTTAATCTGAGGTTTAATTTTTGTATTATGTGCACATCTTCTATCTTTTCCAATGAGATAGGTATGATTACCTCAATGGGTCCGACATGATCTCATGCTTGACTCTTTTAAGAAGAGCTTCCCAAAGCACAATGCCACAATTTGATTTTCCTACAGCATGATTCTACTTGTTTGTTTAAAATATTTTGGAATGTTTATTACAACCTATTCCAAAACACTAGCCTAATATACGTTGGTGGAATGAGCCCAAGAAAATGTAAAATATCCAGATTGATTTTATGAACACATTGTATTAATTTGGCTGTTAATTAAGACAAAGGGTATGGAGTTGAAACTTTAATGAGGTTTGTGACCCTACTCAAAAGCACTCTAAATGCATCTAAATGAGAAGTGCAACTCTTTATTTTCAATGAATCTTATTTAAGAGAAAGTTGAGAGATTTATCAATTTTCAAAACACAAATTATTTCATTCATAAAGAAAATCCTTTTCGAAAAGAAGACGATTTCATGAAGAACTCAATTTTCAAGAATTATCAATTACTCTTTTGAAATGAAATTCCTTGAACAATCAAATAAAAAACTACAATTCAATAAACAATCTATTTCCAAAGGAAAAGAAACTCTAAAAACTCTACGAACATAAATTTCAAAATTAAAGAAAAATCTAATTCTGAAGTCTATCTGGAATGTTTGAGGATTATTTCTCTTAATTTTGATTAGTTTAAGAAAAATTCTACTTATCCCAGCAGAAATGAAAACATCCAAAAGTGCTTTTGGTGCTATATCAGGCTTGAGTAAGCTAGAAGCTCTTCTAGATTTGCAAATGAAAAAGGAATCAATTTTCATAAAAGTAAGGTTTGCAATGATTCTAATGGCTCAAAAGAAAATATCATAAATACTATTAAGCTGAGGCAAATGAAATTATATTTTGTATAGAGCAACAATAAACTAGGGAAAACTCTCACTTATAAAATGAAAATAGGATGATAAATCACACAAACCCAAAATTTGCTAAAAAGAAATTTTCACACAAGATTTGACAACTAAGATAGATTAGGTAAAACACAAAGAATCAGGTTATACGGCTCTAAAAGAGAGAAAATTAAATTCTTCAAATATTTTTCGGGGGTGCGTAGTTTATAGTGGAAAATAGAGTGCATGCGCACTGGATTGAACTAAAATCTGCGTAGGTGGCCGCACTGTTTTCTGCTGAAAACTGTGTAGGTAAATAAAAAAATTAGAAAAAATAAATAATAAGCTTTATTTTTTAGGGATTCTTAAAATTTATCTACCCAACCTGACTCAGAGAAGTCAAAATCAAAAAATTTTAAAATTCAAACTAAAAATAAACAAAGAAAACTAAGTTCTAGATCCCTAGTATGGTCGCCATTTTGTTACATGGATTAATCCCTCTTACAGAAAATAATGATCTCCCTAGTACTCGAGCGAGTAAATAGAAACAAATATCCATTTGGAAACCTTTTCCTCTAGATTAATTGCATTTTTAGAATTATTATAATAAAGTAGAGAGGACATGCCCCTACCTAGAAATTCAAACGTTTGATGTAGCCTTTTGTCCCGTCGCTCCAAAGTGATTTCTCCAAAGAGTAGAACCTACAATCAAAGACAAGGCAAAGGATCAAAGCATCTCTAATATATAATAATTAGGAAATGCTAATCCAACTTAGTGATAAAGGAGTATAAGTATTGATATTATTCCAATAAGAATATAAACAAATCAATGAGAAAAAGAGATCCATATGTATTATCTTGAATAAAAAGAGTAATCTTACAACTTGATGCCTTGATGCCATACAAATTTCTCCTGGGGTTCTAAACAATATTTTCTCCTTCAGTTTGATAAGCCTTCCTCTCTAAATACTAGCATCGATTTATAGACACAAGAGTGTGATCATTCTCATGCCAACTACAACTCACTAGTGTATAAATTATGCACTCTTATGAATTCTTCAGCTTAGAAACTATATAAATTTGTCCCTAATTGCATTGGTATCTACCATGTGTGTACCCTTCAACCTGAAACTTGAGCTCAATTTATAGGGAAATGGAGATAGTTTCAGTTCCATAAAGAGGGGTATGGATCCCTCTCATGAAGGGATTTGAGCTCCATGGACCAAGGGATAAGCTCCATGAGTGGAGGGATAAAGCTTGAACTAATCGCGACTCTAGAAGCTTCTAGTTGGGAGAATATTCGACCAAATAGGCTTCTATATTTACTTTATCTTTTATTTGATTTTCACAGGGGTGTAGAGGTCATAGTGGCAAAAAGTGCGAGATTTTCCGCAATTTATCAACAAGGAAAGGCTAGAAAAACTGAATAGATAGACTTTTAAGGTTTTTCCAACACTTTTCTCCAATTCCAAAATTTGATTTAGGAAAATTGGTGTTTTTTACCTCTAAGGGAACATGATGTAGGTAGTGATAGACCCATATGAACAATGAAATGTCATGGTGAGAAAACAACATGTAACACCAACCTTTAAAAGGTTTTTCATCTGTTGTAAAATATACTACCAATCCTAGTTAACATGTAAAACTATATATCTAGTCCAAGATATGGATAGGGATCTTAAATTAGGGTAACCTTTGAATTGGAAGACATAAGATACATATTTATATTATGGTACAAGTTTTTGATTCAAGAGATGAGTTTTTAAAATTTTATATATTAGTGGAGAGCACAATCACAAGACATGGACAAAGGAAAAATTAGGAAAAGTATAAAAAAACAGTATGATTTGGATTTCCCAATATAAAATTGGCATAAAAGTTCATAATTAGAAATAAACTTTGAAGTAGTGGCTTGCCTGGTTGGTAAAAGTGAGGTGTCGAAACTTCCCATATCAGTGTTCAAGCCTCTTTGATGACAAAATTCCGTTTGTACTTACGGATGACACAACACAAAGAAAACTGATTGGAGTCAAATGCAAGTTTTGAGCATCTTTTTGCAGAATAAATGCCCCTCACTCACAACAATTTAGTGGAAAATATTGGTTCTAATTTTTCACGCTTATCTAACCACATTATGGTAACAAGAGGCTAGTTCAAATACTCACTTTGAGACATAAAAAAGGGAAAACTTGTAGAAATATTGCAGGGTTGTCATTTCTATCAATTTTATTTTTCAAAATCTTGGGTTGAGCTTGTTGACTAGCTTAGGAAAACATAATTAAGATCATTTCATCTTGGAAAAAATTGACAATATTTGAATAGGTTTGGTCGAAACCCAAAGAAATAGACATATTTAAAAACAAATTTGGGAACTCTTATTTTAATGTTGGAGAGTTAGCATAGATTGTAGCAAAAAACTCCAAGCCATACATAGAGGACTTATTGCAGAGGATAATAGGCAAGATTTTATTATTTCCTTCTTTTTTACTGAAGAAGTAAATGCCATTTTATTAATTGCATAATAAATCATTCTAGGTTCTTTTGTTTCCTCTAATATTTGAGTACATATGGACACATGTTCATATCAGTAGATTTTGTTGCTAATTATTTATTTGCATATCTTATTTATTTTTCCCACTCTAATATATTCTCTATGGATCTTTTTTTTATTCAAATAGATCTATTCTATAAAGGTAGAGGGGGGATCAAGCATATTTTTGTATTATGTAGTTTTTTTTTCTTTGAGGTTCTTATCTCCACACCCCTTTTATAGTTGAAGTACTTGTGGGAAGAAATAGTTATCATTGCGAGGTAGAGAGTGTTTTCATTGTATCACACAATTGCATCTTTGGTTACATGTGCTTGGTGTGGCTTTGGACGTGTTTAAATTCCCCTTGTATATCTTGTTTTTTGTAACATATATGCGCCAAACTTTGTTATTACATTTTAACATCTGTTTATTGGTTAAATTTCACTATCATTGCTATTTATCATTATATTTTGACATATTGAATTAATTAATAATAAGAATCACTACTAATTATTCATATAGACACCATAGCTAAAAATATTCTATCTTGTATATCATTTTTCATAATTACATCATATATACTCACTTTTTTAATTTTTCGCATGCAAATATTTTAGAGACAATTTTTTATGTTGTCAAAACATAATTACATGATTCACAAGGTGAGAAATTAATCTTTGGTGTAATTTCATATCCTAGGTTTGATAATTATAAGTCATTTATAGGATATAAATGTTTTTAAAGTTCCCCTTGTAATTTAATATTTGAATAAACATATTGAGTATCTTATACACAACTATTTTTCTCTCCACCCACTTTTCATAACTTCCATAACTATTAGGTAGAGACCTGCAAATGTGATGTTATTTTTCTTGTTTAGAAAAAGATTTTCCAAGACATTACAAAATTTTATAGTTTATTGAAAGTTGTAAAAATTACAATTTATAATGTTTAAAGACCTACTTTTTTAAAGCCTAGTTCCCTAAAGGGTGCTAGCTCAGTGGAAGAGCACTTGCTTTACAAGTAAGAGGTTGGTAGTTTAGCTCCATCATGACCTGATATTCATATGGAATGACAATGATTAGTTTTTGGTGATGGAGGCTCTTTTAACCATCATCGTTGACCTTATAGAGAATTGTTTTTACTCTACAAAATATCAAATGGTGACGGTCAATGAATGCCACCATATATGCATCAATAGTGATGGTAATGAAGGTCCATAACCATAAATTTCTATTTTTCATATGAAATGGTGATGGTCACTATCTGTCATTATAATCATTATTTGTGAGAAACCTTGAATGTCACCACAACACTTTTACTTTTGGAAATGCAGCCTTTGGTGACATTCAATTTTTTGTGATAAAGGTTATTTTGGCCATCACCAATGAGCTTATGATGAATTTTTGCGACCCTCACCAAAATATGAGCTGGTGATGATCAATGAATGTCGCTATATATATACGTCAATAGTGACAACCATGAAGGGTCCATCACAATAAATCATTATTGTTTATATGAAATGGTGACTGGCACTTTCCATCATTAAAATAATTACTTTTGGTGACGTTCAATTTTTTGGTGGTGAAGTTTTAGGTCTATCATCATTTCTCATGTGAAATGGTGACAATCACTATCTAGCATTATAAATAATTATTGGTGATGAACCTTGAATGTCACCATAATACTTATACTTTTGGTGAAGCCGCCTTTGGTGACATTAACTGTTTGGTGACAAAGGCTCTTTTGACTGTCACCAATGAGCTTATGGTGACATTTTTCAAACCTCACCAATGCCCTTTTTCATTGTAGTGAGAATTGGAGATCATGACATTAGGTTTCATTACAGGATTGCTAAAGTAAAGAATACAAAATGACTCCATAATGGTGGTAGTGGACAAGTTCAGAAAATATTCTCATTTCATACCAGTCCAATCAACTTGTAATGCTATACAAATTGATGACATTTTCGTGAAAGAAGTCCTCAGACTACATGGAATACCCAAAATGGTAGTTTCAGACATGGATGTAAAGTTTACTTCTGCCTTTCGGAAGGCCATTTTCGTAGGCTTGGGTACTCAAGTGCAATTAACTACCACCTACCACTCACATACGTGCAGGCAGACTGAGTGAGTGAACCAAGTGTTGGAAGAAATGATTAGGATATATGTGATTCAGCAACCCACGAAGTGGGAAGAGTATCTACACTTGGTGGAATTTGTGTATAATAATAGTTATCACACATCGTTAAAAATGAGCCCATTTGAAGTGTTTTATGGGAGGAAATGTAGAACACCTGTTACTCGAAACAACTCGAAAGATAAGATAATACTAGGGCCTGATATGCTCAAGGAGATGGAAGCTATAGTGAAAAATGTTCAACTTAACCTAAAGGCTACTCAAGATCATCAAAAAATTTATGTTGACCAATGAAAATCCTACCGAGAGTTCCAATAAGGGTATCATGTTTATGTAAAGGTAATACCCAAACAAAGTACCTAGAGGTGGAGTGGTTGCTCTAAATTAGCTCCTCAATTTGGTGGTCCATTCCAGGTCATTGCTTGGATTTGTCTAGTATATAGCTTATCAATTAACCCTAACCGGTCATATAAGTGTGAATAATGTGTTTCACATATCCTTAATAAAATAATACATACATGACCCTTGACATATTATTTAATGGAAAAATGTACAAGTGGCGTAATTAAAATTTTCTACAAGATTGTTTTAAGTAATACTTCTAAGAAATAATAATGAATGCTGTGTGATGGTAGGTCAAACAAGATGGGGAATTATTGGTCAAACCCCTTTGTATCCTTGATTAGAGAGAAAAATTATTGCGGAAATGAGTTATCCCCCAGGTTAAACTACAATTGAAACACTTTAGCAAGGAGGAGGCTAACTGGGAGGATGAACAATTGATGTATGGAGCATATCTTAGCCTATTTTGGAGGCTATAAAACACCGAGGATAATGTTTCATTCGAGGAGGGGAAGATGTAGCACCCCTATGTATATATGGTAAAATTTAAAGCTACTTATTTTTTATTATGGAATATGAATGTTTAAACTCAACTATAAAGAAATATTTATTTTATTTTATTTTATCTTCAGATGTATATATGATTCAACTATAAAACTATGTGAAATGAATGTAGAAGTGATCTTCATAGTCAATATAGTTAGAAATAGTTAGGGTGGGGGAAGTTTCCTGCCCAATATTTCTCTCTCCTAAGACAAAAAAACAAAATTTCAAAGGAAATGGGATAAGAGGGTATAGTGTACCTAGGAAATTAGAGAGAGAAACAAATGACGATATAAGGAAAAAATCTAAAAAATATTGTGTATGAAGACAAAACGCTACCAACACAAGGGTTTTTTCCTAATTTTTAAGTGGAACCTAACCCTGATTATAGTTGGTTTGGACTAGGTGGTCATGGGGTTGACTTGAATACGAAAATTAGCTAGGAGGGGGACTCAGAAACCTTTATGGTCTCAAAGGTTGGGAGGAAATTCCTTGTCCCAGTAGTTGGGCGATTGATTTAACATACAAAATGGATAATCATATAAGTACTTTAAATGTCTGTTAATTGCTGAGAGGAATGCTTGGTAGCTCTGTAAAATGATTCTATTACTGATATAAATATTACCTTCTTTCTTTGTGTGTGATGTGTTGTAAATGTGGTTAAGTTGACTAGAAGACTTTATCGTGTATGAATGAAATGATCCAGAGTTGACACTATTGTTTTGTTATAAAAGATTATAAATATTTATCCCTATGTAAATTTTCAGTGAGAATTGTTAAAAGGGAAAGTAGTAAAAGTGGGCAGGAAGAAAGGGTTAGGTCCTAGGGCCAGGTTGCATGAGGAAATAATCCAGGACTCGTCCCACTCTTCCTTTAGGGACACAGATAACCTAAGGCCATACCTCATCCAAATACTCATATAAAATAACATATGAATGCCAATTTAATTAACAATACAACATTAACAAAAGAAGAAGGAAATATTAATAAATTATAGACTGTAGAACTTTATTGATATGGCTCTACACAATCCCAATTTATTTACACATTCTCTAAAAACAAAATCATGACGGAGTATTCTAAGGAAACAAATAGGATAGAAGTCAATGAACCGGTTCCACAACAAATTCAAGTAGCATAAAAAGTTATAAGATTTCCAATGACGAATTCATGAATTTCCATCATAGTAGGCACACCATTATAACACTTAAAGTTATCAGTCAAACATTGCCTATTCAGGAAATGGAATTAGCATAATAAATAATTTTTTCCCCTGTAATGGATTTAAAGAAATTATATACATAAGATATAATACAACAAAATGCATAAATTCAGTTCAGTATGAATAGTATGTCACCCAAAATTTAACAACCATAGAGATTATAATAGTCACTATAAAACTCTAGTCAGTCAAAAAAAATTGAACAATTGTGGCTAGGGACAACGTAAGAAGTATACAAAATATAGCAATGATAGAACCCGAAACCCTAATTTCCAAGGAGTGAAACTTTTGTAAAAACCCTAGAAATTCAACCAATCATGGTTCATATGGTAGAAACTAGCATGCAATCTATATACACTAACATACCTTATTGAATATTTCTTGCTTATCCCCTGGAAAGATAAGGGAGAGAGTTTAGTTAGAAGAAAAATCGGTTAATAGCCATTCAAAAGAATTTACTCAAGTCTACCATGACATGATAATCGTACCATAAAGGAAAGTAGGTTTCAACAATATTATTCTCTCTATCTCTACAATGCACCACCCACACAAATAAATAAATTACATATTTTCTCTTCCAAACAAAGGAAAAAACAACAACAACGTGAGAGCATAAAGATACCTAATAAAATGAAATTTCTAGCTATAAGAGTGTATAAAAAACCTATAGGACTTGAAGAAGAATTAGTATAGGCCAAAGAAGCTCGGTCTTCCATTGAGCCCCATAGCCATGAGTTCCCCTTGCAAAGAGGGAAAAAATAAGGTAAACAAACCTCAGTTGCAAATTGTATTACCATATGCTAGTGATGCCTTGAGAGGAACTCATAAAAAACCTCACCTAAAATTGAAAAGGTTCTTAAATCCACTGGCTAGAAATATCAAGAAATGCAGAGCCATTTTTAATAGAGGTGGCTTGGAGAATGAACGCTAGTACAATGTCGGGGAAGAGGTTGAGGGAGGTAGTTACTCTTCATCTCAAATCTGGTCCATTCAATTGAAACCCTACTATGGAGAGTCATCGATCCATCAACCCTACTAATCTAGTACTAGGTGGCTAGTGGGCATAGAAGAATTGCGAAGTAAACATGATGTAGGTCTTAAAATCATATTTCCCAATGATAAAGTGTTGACACCCAAGAAGGTGATATAGACCCATAACATATAGAACCGTGGTTTACACCTATATTTTAGTTCTGAATAAACTAATCAATCCCCTAGGAGAAATAGCCACAAATTCCATTACAAGGGTTCTTATGTGTTCCAAAAGAAAATAAAAAAAGGAAGTATTAGCAATAACTTTAGTTATGAACATTTCACTTTTAATAAATGTTATAATTTTTTTTTCCCTATTTTTCTTTGTCTTCGGATGTGTTACAGAATGGAAGTTCTCCATTTTTCTCTAATTTGATGGTGAATTTATCGTTGGCCATTTGGTTGTTCATGTGGTTTAATAATTCCAAAAAAATTTCTCTGCCATCATGCCAAATCCAATAAGTGTCATCCGAAAATCATTTCCAATGAGTTCAATTCAGAGGGAAATAATTTATGATATTCTCTTCAAAAATTCCATGAAAATATTTGCTACCAACGAGGTGAGTGGATATGGCAGAGTGATGCCATCATTTTTCTTATACATCTCTCTTGTATAACTTAAATAAGTGGAATTTAAAGTTCTCTATAGTTCTCTTATGAATTTTATAGTTTCTTCCACCGGAACCCTAGTATATAATTGAGTTACATCAAACCTAAAAAAGGTTGAATTATTTTAAAGAAGTATATTTTAAATTACAGAAAAAGTGTGCAAAGTATTTGATGAATGATTAGGTTTTTCGCACTTGAGTTTTTCAACTAAAAATTTAGCTAAACCATATAAGGGAGACCCTATTGTATTCACAACAATCCTCAAAGAACAACCTTCTTTCTGAAACATTGGCAGACCATATATGCAAGATAGGGTTTTTAGGAATTATCTTATTTTTTATGCTATCATTCAAAGCCAAGTTATCTATGGCATTCGTGACATCATTCATAACCTTTTCTCGAATCTTTGGAAAAAAATTTGTACCTGCCACTTGTAGTCAGATGCTCCATTATTTTTTTTATTGTATTCATCAGTATTCATCACCACTATGGTGTTTCCTTTTTTTTCCTTCAATATCATAATATCGTTGTTGATTTTGAGTTCCCTAAGAGAAATCAATTATTTGTTATTTAAATTTATTTTATGTGGTTTAGTTTTTCCCAAAAGTAAGGCTCAATCTTATCTAATATTTTCTATTGCAGATTCTGGAAGAGCAGTGATCGCATCATATATAGAGCATAATATGTCTTTGTGGAGAATTCTCTTGGGAGTAATAGCCCAATTAAATCCCTTATCAAAAACATTACAGGATGACATACTTATTTTTATTATCAAAAGGTTGATGAAAGTAGTTATTTTATTGCATGGACGAGGAATGACTTTATTTCAAAGGGTTTCGATCATTTTCGCTCATCTTTTAGTGGCCTCATAAAATCGCTTATTGGCCCTTAGAGTCATGCACATTAAAATGTTCATCAAATGTCGTATCTTATGGTGTTAGCCACATAAATATGTATGTTTATACAATCAACATAAATTTGATTTAGCTTTTGTCTAGTACATTGGATCATTTTCTTATTTGTTGACTTGTTTCATTCCTAAAAATATTTACAATTATTCCTTTGTTGGGTTGGCGTTTTATTTCTACAAACCTTGGAAATATGTTATTATCTTTTCAATTTTTTAAAAATGCGAGGTTATATCGATATGATTTTACTCAAAGGTACTACTAGCAATTGCACCTAATGTTGCAAAGGAAACGCCGTAAGGAAGATGGTAGAATGAGAGTAGCTGTAATTTTTTTGATATATTATATGTCATTGGAGATATGTATACAGAATGTATAATGTTTGAAATAGACATTGCATTTTGATAGTTGAAAAGAAAGTTATATTATAATTTCATTGGAGATATGTATATAGAATGTATAATGTTTGAATGTAATATGAACACCTTCATGAAAGAAATATGAAATTTTTCAATATGCTGAAATGAAGAACATAAAATGTTTCAATATTGAATGAGATAGTAATGTTTGTTTGCATAAGAAAATAACATAATACCGTGTCTTAGAACAATAAAGATAAAAAACAAATGAAGTTGGCAAAAACCCCATACAATTTCTAGCATAACAAATACTTGGAATTCCCACAATTAAAACCCTTCTATACCATACAATTTGCAGCTACTGAAACACATTTTTCACTTGAAAAATTATGTATAATTTAACCAATGTATAATGAAAAAGACCGTTGGAAAAATCTGCAATCAACGCATGGCTCTCCTATAAAAATTTTAGTGTCAACACTTTAAAAAACTCCTAACTATTTTTTTCTCTTTGAAAAAATAAAACTGCTTCTGCAATGCAGGCCCGAGAGAAAATGATGGAATATCTTAGAATCTCACTGCTCTATTTTGTTTGAGAATAAGCTGTTGAAAACTGAAGAAAAACATAACTTGCATACATCCCACACTTGGTTAAAGAAAGGGCATTGCTTGAATAAATGTTCAGTGGATTCTTCATCTCCTTTAAAAAGGGAACACCATCCCGACCCAATGGAAGAGAATTTCTAAAGGATGTTCCATGTTGGAACCTTCTTGTCCATAAGGAACCATGTTGAAGCAGTTTTCAAATTCCAGATGGACTATTGACACTGCCTTCATCCCAAAAGACAAGATTCAAAACCATTGATTTTTTTCAACCATTTGCCTACTGATATACCATATTTAAAATAAGGAAGCCAAAACAGGTTCACCGTTGTACACAAAAAACCAGAAATCGGTGTGGCTTTGTTGAAGGTTGTTTTAATTCTTACTCCTGCTTCTAAATCGATGGCTTGGATCAAAAACCCTGAATTCCACCTGACATTTCAAATTAGAGCTATAGTTTTTTTTATTTGAAGACAAATAATTGTACAAATAATAAACAATAAAACTGCTTCTGCAATGCAGGCCCGAGAGAAAATGATGGAATATCTTAGAATCTCACTGCTATGTTTTCTTTGAGGATAAGCTGTTGATTCTAGAAGAATCATTCCCAGCTAAGAATTTATAAAGTTATTGCAAGCTACAACAAGCACAGAAATATTAGAAATACTGGATGACAATGAGCATGTTTTCAGTATTAAAATCCTTGGAGGCGATCATCGACTACAGGTAACCCCTTTCGACTGGCTTAATTTTGCAGGATAGAGATTTATGTTACAAATTTTCAGCAGTTCAACTATAAATTATGAGTCTTTGCATTAAGCTATTGTGACTTGCACTGTTTATATCTAGAATTTCCGCATCTTAGTTGGTAGTTTATTTGTCTTTGTAATGGTCATGTGTTCATTCTGATGCGAGACAGTCAAGCTGCGTGTCATGTGTAGGTTTGGTCGATACTGAGAACATTTGACCAACCAAAAAAGTAGAAGTGTGAGGGGCAGTGTAACAATAGGAAGCATAAGAAATGTTAATGTCAAATCTGGCCTGCCAGCTACAGCAAGCACAGAAAGATTAGAAATACTGGATGACAATGAGCATGTTTAAAAGTATTAAAATCCTTGGAGGTAATCATCGACTACAGGTAACCCCTTTGGACTGGCTTAATTTTGGAGGATAGAGATTTATGTTACAAATTTTCAGCAGAAATCATTTTTTTTAGTTTAATGTAGCCTAGAGATTTTTCAAGTTTGCCATTTGATGGGATATCTATTTCACTTTTGTAGTGCAGTTAGAGGGGGCAAGCATGGACGAGACTCAGCCATTTTCGCTGGTCAAGCATGCTATGGTGATAGATAAGGTCGATGAGCTCATCCACTGCCCTAAATTCGGACTTTGTAACAGGGAACCCAGTCTCTGTATTTACAAAGCTGTAGAGGGCATGATTGTTGTCTTTTCTTCAAACTTGTGGCTTAAACTAAGCCGAGTCTATCTAGCAAGCCCTGCAATTTATCAGATTTCTTAAAAGGTTTCTATATTATTTTAATGTGATCCTTTTGTCTAGTACTTGTTCATGTCAAATGTATTTTGTAGTGAATAGTGATTTGGCTTCGCAGTAGGATCTTAGCAAGCTGCTTAAATTTAGACCACAGCCCGAGAGCATGTTTTATTTTGAAAGATACACCAAATATTATCAAGCTCCCTAAATGCGTGTAAAGGGTGTAGATTCAGAATAATTAGAATTCTCCTCTGATTTAATGGTGCTCCTTGGAGGTCATTAACTCAGGAAATCAGCAAAGTTGGCAAAACTGGGACGTGAAAACTTTAAAAATCTCCTAACTATTTTTTTCTCTTTGAAACAATAAAACTGCTTCTGCAATGTAGACCCGAGAGAAAATGATGGAATATCTTAGAATCTCACTTCTCTGTTTTTTTTGAGAATAAGCTGTTGAAAACTGAAGAAAAACATAACTTGCATACATCCCACACCTGGTTAAAGAAGGGGCATTGCTTGAATAAATGTTTAGTGGATTCTTCATCTCCTTTACAAAGGGAACACCATCCCGACCCAATGGCAGAGAATTTCTAAAGGATGTTCCATGTTGGAACCTTGTTTTCCATAAGGAACCATGTTGTTCCAGTTTTCAAATTCCAGATGGACTATCAACACTGCCTTCATCCCAAAAGAGAAGATTCAAAACCATTGATTTTTTTAAACCATTTGCCTATTGATATACCATATTTAAAAGAAGGAAGCCAAAATAGATTCACCGTTGTACACAAAAAACCAGAAATCGGTGTGGCTTTCTTGAAAGTTGTTTTAATTCTTACTCCTGCTTCTAAATCGATGGCTTGGATCAAAAACACTGAATTCCACCTGACATTTCAAATTAGAGCTATAGTTTTCTATAAAAAAAAACTATTTTGAAGACAAATAATTGTACAAATAATAAACAATAAAATTGCTTCTGCAATGCAGGCCCGAGAGAAAATGATGGAATATCTTAGAATCTCACTGCTCTGTTTTGTATCCTGGCATTTTCCTTTCAATTCCCACTCTCACATAACACAAATATTGGAAAGCTCTAATAAAATAGAAATTGCATAGTATTCTTGTGGAAGATCTGGGATCTAATCTTGGTAAGACTGTCAGATGGTCTGAAGATGAACTGTGTTATGAACTGTATTTCTTTTCAGTAATTTTTAGGCCCTGCCCTGAGTATAATAACTGTTTACATGGGAGTTTTAAGTTCTCTAACTAGGTATGTAGATTTTGATTTTGGAACTATGTATTCAAACTTGATATGATTAGGCATGTACACCAGTCAATTAAGAATAAGAAAATATTCATGTTATGTGAGTGAGAATCCAGAGGCAGATGCCAGGATACACAACATACAACTATTGGATAACTCTAATATATGGTAGTCTTGTGGAAGATTTGGGATCTAATATTGGTAAGAATGTCAGATACTATATAGTCTGAAGATGAACTTAGTGTTATGAACTGTGTTTCTTGTAAGTAATTGCTAGGCCCTGCCCTAAGTATAATAACTGTTTAAACTTTATATGGGAGTTTAAGTTCTAAAACTGGGTATGTGGATTCTGAAATTGCATATTGAAACTTGATACGATGCATGTAATGACTGTTTCCCAGTCTGCTGGTTTTTTAATATAAATTACCTTTTCCTGAGCAAAAAAATTTACAGAAGCTAAGGGGTTGCCTAAGTCTATTGCAAGGAATAACCTTTTTGTGTCCCTTCCTCTTCCATCCAACAAAAGGCATTTGAGAATCATGCTATCAAACAACTGAACTGTACTAGTCATATTAACATGGAAGGAAATCATCAACAAGGGATATGCCACTTTGTTTTAGATAAGCTTACAACTAAGAGGGCATCACAAATATAACAAACACTACGTGGGGCCTCACAAAGCATCTACAAGATGTTGGTAATTTAGTACCAAATGGAGGATGCTATCACATCAACCCTGGGACTTGCACACCAAAGCCAGATTCAAGATTGGCAAAGATTTTGGTGCATAATACATCATAAAGCACCCTTTTCTACAATTACTGCCAACAAGGGATTAATTGAACCACATTCACTCTTTTTTCATCTTTTTACTTATTTTTTAACACAGGGAGATACATATATTGATGTGGAATGAAATCCTTAACTAGACATATGCCACACTGATTTTTCGTAAGCTTGGAAATAGATGGTCAGTGCCTGGTCACAGATTGACCCTACTGCGAAGTACACAAAACCTAAGGTATCTTGATCAGAGTTCTCAAGTGCAGTATACCCAGGATGCACCTATAACCCATTCAATGATGGCACTAGATATGTCTATGCTGTTTAGAGTCAAAAGAGATTTACCACAGAATGTCATAATAATAATGATATTTATACAATGTTGCAGGGATCGTTCACCCAGACTGTAAGTTTTGTAACTAATTTTTTCATTTGTTTTCTTATTTTTAATACGTTTTTGGGTCAAAACTCAATATATTGTGAAGCTCATACCTGATGAACCCAATTGAAAAAAGAATATCGTACTTGTGCCCAAGCACCCACCTGTATCCACTCCTACCCCTACAATCACACCATGAAACCATGGCAACTATGGGTAAACCTTAATATCCATTTATTAGGATGTCTTGGCCAAAGAAAATCAGTATGTCTCATGAGTCGAATTTGCCTATATTCCTTGTCCAAAATTGGATTCATTTCTAGGTGATTGTCATTGTGCAGACAGGCTGACCTCCATTTGGTTTGTACCCCCGATGTCTAGTTTAAAAATTTATATTTTCTGTACTTATCATTTGATTTCCAGTATTTCTATTTTGGAAGCCCACAAAACTATTTTTGTTTGGAAAACTATCTTTTTACCAGTATAGCCCTTGTTATAATATATACATGAGAGGAAAACTAAAGTAACCGGTTGCAACATTGTCTCAATAAAGACACTTGTAAAGCGTGCAATTTATCATAAAGATCTAAAAACAACCAATCATTGATCTATAAAATTAGATATACAAATAACACCAGCAACCTTATCTAGAAATTTCCCACATCTAAATGAGAATTGCGCATAATTGACTGTCATCTATAGACAGGGCATAATGAAAAAATTATAGTTGATAACTAAATCACATAGAAAATTTTATTTCTGCTCTCTCTAGCAACGTCTGGATTCCACATCACATGTTTAACTAATTTGGAGGCTACTAAGAGGTTCCCTCTAGTGAAAACATGTACCAGATCAAATTCTACGAGATCCTAGCCCACCTAAAAGAAGGCATTCATATTCAACATAAACCCTCCCTCATTAATTTTGCCTCTCCTTTTACTATGTTCTTTCCTATCCACTGCATGTAACCCACAAAACAATGGAAGAGAGGGAAGATATATTTGAATCTCTGAAACAAAAAGTGAAAAAATTTGAATGAAATGTGATATAGAGACTTCAAGAGGAACCTTCTTGTTGCTCTGATAATTGTCATTATGAACTATGAACTGTCATCTTTTATTGAGGTGGAGAAGCCTCCAACACAAGCTGATTTATAGCATCACGAAACTTTCGATAATCATCAACAATATTGTATATTTGATGAGATATTCTTGCATAAGCTGAAAACACTGCTTTTGGACAATCAGTTACGTCAAAGTCAGTTTTTGCTATTTGGGGCCTGTGATATATCGGAACCTCCACTCGAAAATCCTTTCTCAAGCGGGTCCTCAAGTCGATAGCATCTTTTTCAGAGCTAATTGTTAGAGAATATGGTAAACCGACCATCTCCATTGCCGAGCACAATTCTGGAGGAGTGCCCAAATGGGTATCCTAGGCCTTCACAAGCATCTCTCCCATGCGAAAAACAGAATCATGATTCTTTTTCCTGATGCCTTCAACACCATCCTCAAATTGTTTAACAAACTCTACCGCAGCAAGCACACAAAGCTGCGAACTGTAGTCCCTGTTTCCAATCCAGGCAGACTCCATAGCCAATCCGTTTCCATATTCACTCGAAACAACTGGGTGATGTAGATTAGGAAGAAGGGAACGACGGAAGTAAAGAAACGAAACCGACACAGGACAAAAAAACCATTTGTGAAGATTACTAGTGTAAAATTCAGCCTTGATGTCTTGCATATCAATGTCCAAATTCCCTATAGAATGAGCTCCATCTACAAAAACCTGGTCCACACCCTCCTCCCTTCAAATCATAATAAGCTCTTTTATGGGCAAGACAATCGATGGCATAGATGTCACATGATCAAGAACTGCTAATCTGATTCTCCCGGATAAGGCCTTACCCTGCTGCAGAGCCTTCCACTCTAGTTCCAGCACTGTAGCCATACGTTCTAAAGCTGAGAACTCAATGTTAGGTCCCTATATCTCTAGTATAGTCCCTTATTATTGGTAGTGTAACCCCCTTATTGTTATTATTGTACCCTTGTAACCCCCATTTTGTTATTATTGTGCCCTTAAATTATTATTGTTAGGTCGGCTAGGATTACATTGTGGCCCACTAGGATTACATTATGGCCCCATGGACTCCTATATATAGAAAGGAGGTTTTGTGAATTGTATCATCCAAGAATTGTTCATTCATGTAATGTATTGGAGGTTGCACCCTCGAAGTGGCTTATTTCTAAGGCGTTGATATCTCATTTCTTCTATTTTTGGAGCTGGTTACACAACATTTGGTATCAGAGGACTGGATTCTAGGGTTTCGCTGCTCCAAACAGGTCATCGTGGAATTTTCGCTATAAATTTTTTTCTACGAAGTTTCAGAAGCTGAAATTTTTAGGGTGCGAAGCTGAAATCCTGAGGAAGATTGTCTAGAAATTTCAGAGCTTGGTTCGCAATATTTTTGGAGATATGATCTGTGGAAGTCAGGTAGTTGTTCAGGCTCCTAAACAGGTCATCGTGGCATTTGCGCTATAAATTATTTTCTACAAAGGTTCAGAATCTGAAATTCATATGGTGCGAAGCTGAAAGCCTGAGGAAATTCATAAAAAAATTTCAGAGCTTGGTTCGCAACATTTTTGGAGATATGATCTGTGGAAGGTAGTGCTTTTTCAGGCTTCTGAATCTCATCTCAAAGAGGTGATCGTGGGAAACGTTCAATAAATCTTTCTCTGGAGATTGGATTTGAGTGCTGTCAAACGTGGTCACAAGTACACGGCCTGTAGTTTCTTTGCTATCAATTTCAGAGACAAAGGACAAAACAGTGACACGTGGCAAGTCGTACAAGTTCGCTCTACTGAACCAGTCCAGAATTAGGTCATTGTGGGAGATTGGACACAAATTTGTCTTGGAGAATCCAAATCAGGTCAGACCTGTGGCATTTGAAAGACGCTTCAGAGGGCTACTACAGGGCTGAATTTCAGATATTTAATATTTTCATATACAGAGATAATTCAATTTCAATAGCGAGCTCCTAAAAGCTAGTAAAAGGTGTGTATTTTTTTTCCGAATTGCATAAGTCTTGTTTGAAGAATCAAGTTGAATTGATTCCAAGGGCAGCTTGTAGAATATATATCAATATTGGATTCTAAAATGGCCCCTAAAAATAATTCAACACCCATTAAGCCTTCAGAAGGCTCTACTATGACTCATGAAGATGAAGAATTGCAACATGATCTATCAAAATTACAAGAGCAAGTGCAACAAATTTCACTCTCGCAAAAAGCAACAAAAAATGAAATGGAAGTTTTGAAGAAAGGCGTGGAAGTGAAGATGGAAGGTTTGAAGAAAGGCATGGAATCTAAGATGGAAGGCATGGAATTGAAGATGGACGGTTTGAAGAAAGGCATGGAAGCTAAAATGGATGGCGTGGAAGCTAAGATGGATGGCGTGGAAGCTAAGATGGATGACATGAAAGAAAACATGGAAAACATGAAGAGTGATATAAAAACATACATGGAAGGCTTGATGACAAGCTTAAAACCAGAAATGATTCCTAATGGTGGAAATATAGGAGAAGAACCTCATGATGAGAACAAAATAAATGTTAATCATGATTTCATAAACTCAAATGTTGGTGGGAAGAACCACCATATTCCAAAAATGGATATGAGGAAGTTTGATGGAAAGGATCCTGTAACATGGATACTACGGATGGAGCAATATTTTGATCTCCATAACGTGCAAAACACACAAAAGGTACGCATTGCAACTTTACATTTAGAACAAAATACATTTGTATGGTATCGATGGCTTTGCTCCCGTAAAAAAATTGTCACTTGGTCGATTTTTACGGAGGAAATGATAGCATATTATGAGGATACAAAGAGCAACACCTTCTTTAGCCAATTGATAAATCTCAAACAAAAGGGTTTAGTGGGGCAACACATTGAGGACTTCCAAAAATTGAATATAAGGGTAACTGATATTCCAGAGGAACACAGGATCAATCTCTTCATAGGCACTTTAAAGGATAACATCCAGCATGAATTTCGCATTTTGGAACCAGATTCATTGGAGAAGGCATTCGGGTTGGCAAGAAAATTTTAATGTAAAATAATGGCGACAAGGAAGCCTACCACTCAATTCTATAAAGAAGGAAATGTTGCTACGCCTAGATTTCCACAACCTACAAGGATGACACCACAGCAATTGGAAGAAAAAAGAGAAAAAGGGCTTTGCTACAGTTGTGATAGAAAATACACTAAAGGTCATAAGTGTGCTGAGAAGAAATTATTTTACATAGATTGTGAAGAAGAAGAAGAAAATGAACAAGAAGACGATATACACCAGGAACCACCCCTAGAAGAGGAAGAAATGAATCCGACCATATCGTGTAATGCCCTGGCAGGAATTACCCCTCCTCAAACTCTCAAGATAGCAGGACAAATCAAGAAGAAAAAGGTAATAGTGTTGATTGATTCGGGTAGCACCCATAATTTTATTCATTGTAAGGTAGCCAAGGAATTAAATTGTTTCCTATACCCAGCACCAGAATGTCAAGTGATGGTTGCAAATGGAGGAACTATAAATTGCTTTGGAAAATGCCATAATATCAAGCTAACCATGGGGAATATGTATTGACTAGTCCAATGCTTTCCATTCCTATGGGAGGTGCTGATGTTGTACTAGGAGTACAATGGTTACAATCTTTGGGGACGGTAGCTTTTAATTTTCGAGAACTTTTCTTGAAATTTTTTTCAGAAGGAAAGGAAGTCGAATTACGGGGTATTGCAGGGAAGCCAGGAAGGATAATAAGCTCTAATGTCATGACAAAGCTTCTAAAGAAAGAACGGCGAGGCGTAATTGCACAATTATGCTCACTAGAAGTTCCAACATCAAAATCATCTATTTCTGCAGATCTCCAACAAGTCTTGGACAATCATTCCAAGGTGTTTGAAACTCCCAAAGGACTCCCACCTATTCGTGATCATGATCATGCTATTCATTTGATTCCGGGAAGTGTTCCTCCAAACATCAGGCCTTATAGATATCCTTACGTCCAAAAGAGCGAAATTGAACGTATGATTGCAGAAATGTTAGAGGCAGGTATAATTCAACCTAGTCAAAGTTCTTTCTCTGCTCCTGTAGTATTGGTACACAAGAAGGATAGATCATGGCGAATGTGTCTGGATTATAGGGAGCTCAATAAGCTCACCATTAAAGACAAATTTCCCATTCTTGTGATTGATGAATTATTGGATGAATTACATGGAGCAATTTATTTTACCAAGTTGGATCTTCGTTCAGGATATCATCAAATTAGAATGAAGACTGAAGATATTCCGAAAACAACATTTCGAACTCATGAGGGTCATTATGAATTTTTGGTCATGCCTTTGGCCTTACCAATGCACCTTATACATTTCAAGGATTGATGAATTCCATTTTCAAACCCTTCCTTAGAAAATTTGTGCTAGTATTTTTTGATGATATACTAATCTACAGCAGGTCTTGGAAGGATCATGTTGAACATGTTGACAGGGTGCTCAAACTATTGCAAGAGAAACAATTATATGCAAAAAGTCCAAATGTTTCTTTGGAGTACAAGAGGTGGAATATCTGGGTCATATTGTATCTCACGAGGGTGTTAAAGTGGACCCTAACAAAATTAAAGCCATTAAGGAATGGAAAGTTCCCACAACCATAAAGCATTTGCGAGGATTTCTCGGGTTAACAGGGTATTATCGCAAGTTTGTTAAGAATTATGGGAGAATAGCAGCACCTCTAACAACATTATTGAAGAAAGATGCATTCTCATGGACTCCTGAAGCAACTAAGGCCTTTGAACATCTTAAAGAGGCAATGTGCCTAGCACCGGTCTTAGCTACGCCAGACTTCACAAAAACCTTTATTGTGGAATGTGATGCCTCAGGAAATGGAATTGGTGCAGTTTTAATGCAGGAAGGAAGACCCATTGCTTTGAAAGTCGTCCAATCAAAGGAAAGTATTTACAGAAACCTATTTATGAGAAGGAAATGTTAGCAATACTACATGCACTAAAGAAATGGCGAACTTACCTAATGGGAAGACACTTCAAGGTAAAAACTGATCATGATAGTCTTAAACACTTTTTGGAACAAAGACTATCGTCGGAAGAACAACAAAAATGGGTCACAAAGATGTTGGGTTATGACTTTGAAATAATCTACAAAAAAGGAAAGTTGAATGTTGTTGCAGATGCACTCTCAAGAAAGAATGAAGAGGGGGAAGCATTGCTTTGTGCCATTTCTATTATCCAACCAGATTGGATAACTGAAGCAAGAGATGAATGGAAGAAGGACAAAGATGTATGGATATTCATTCAAAAGTTGCAGCAAGATCCTAGTACATCTGATACATTTAGTTGGAAAAACGATTCCTTATGGTACAAAGATCGCTTATATCTTTGTAAGAATTCCCAACTAAAACAAAATATTCTTCTGGAATTGCACACTTCTCCTTTAGGAGGACACTCAGGATTTTTAAAAACTTACCACAGGGTGAAGAAAGAATTTTTTTGGGATGGCCTTAAATATGATATTCGAAAGTTTGTGGTGGAATGTTTGGTTTGCCAGCAGAATAAAGTGGAAACAATTAAGACCCCAGGACTTCTACAACCTTTATCCATTCCAAGTCAACGTTGGGAGGAGATTTCAATGGATTTTATCACGGGTTTACCTAAGTCCGAAGGAAAGAGTGTCATCATGGTGGTAGTTGATAGACTTACCAAGTATGCACACTTTTGTGCATTATCTCATCCATTTAAAGCAAGTACAGTTGCTACTACATTTATGGACAGAATTCAAAAGCTACATGGAAGCCCAAGGGTTATTGTGAGCGACGGAGATCCCATTTTTACTGGAAATTTTTGGACGGAGTTATTTTCTTGTTTGGGTACTCAATTAGCTCATAGCTCATCTTATCATCCGCAATCTGATGGTCAAACGGAGATAGTAAATAAATGTTTGGAAGGATATCTTCGTTGTTTTGTATCTGATAAACAAACACAATGGGTCAAGTGGTTACCTCTCGCTGAATGGTGGTATAACACTTCCTTCCATACTTCAGCAAAAATGACCCCATTTATGGCACTTTATGGATATCATCCACCATCGATCACATCATCTTTAAGGGAAAATTTGAAGGTTCAAGCAGTGGAAGATCACATCGAGCATCAGCAAGAAGTTCTCCAACTCTTAAAGGATAACCTGAATTTGGCACAAAATCGAATGAAACAACAGCAGATCAACATCGCAGCGAGAGAAGTTTTGATGTAGGAGATTGGGTATTTTTACGGCTACAACCATATAAACAAATGTCCCTCAAGCAAGCTAAGAAGGATAATAAATCATCGCCAAAGTACTATGGTCCTTACAAGGTGTTGCAAAAGATTGGTACTATGGCATACAAATTGGAGCTTCCTGCTTCTTCACGAGTACATCCAATTTTCCATGTTTCATGCTTAAAGAAGGTTATAGGTGAAAATCTTCCAGTTCAAACAGTATTTCCAGAACTTGATGGGGAAGGGAAAATCATATTGGAACCTGAAGCAGTCATGGAAAAAAAGAACTCGACAACTACGGAATCGATCAATTTCAGAGTATCTCATCAAGTGGAAGAACTTACCCACTGAAGATTCTACATGGGAGGATGAGAATTTTATACAGAAGCACCCGTAGCTACTCAAGTGTTGAGGACAACACTTTTTTGAAGGAGAGGGGCATGTTAGGTCCCTATATCACTAGTATAGCCCCTTATTATTGTTAGTGTAAACCCCTTATTGTTATTATTGTACCCTTGTAACCCCCATTTTGTTATTATTGTGCCCTTAAATTATTATTGTTAGGTCGGCTAGGATTACATTGTGGCCCACTAGGATTACACTATGGCCCCATGGACTCCTATATATAGAAAGGAGGTTTTGTGAATTGTATCATCCAAGAATTGTTCATTCATGTAATGTATTGGAGGTTGCCCCCTCGAAGTGGCTTATTTCTAAGGCGTTGATATCTTATTTCTTCTATTTTTGGAGCTGGTTACACAACACTCAATGAGAAGAGCAAGGCATTCAGGAACAATCCGGTGAGTCTTCCATCATTGCAGTAGCATTAGTTTCTGTAATTTTGTACTTTTCTGCCTTTTTTGTTTTTTTTTGGCCCGCCATTGTTAGATGAGCAATAGGGCAGTTTAGGATAAGGAAATGGAAACGAAGGAAGGGGAGGCTGGGTGTTTATGTATGAGGGGTGTTGATGATTCAGATGGGTATTGCCACCCGGGGAATAACATTCCAAGAGTGCTGAGGGTATCGAAAAAGGAAAAAATCAGAGAAGAAGATGAATATGAGGGGTTGATCAGAAGGGAGTTTGGGCATCACAAGAAGGGAGTGGCCCGCATCAACAATGGAACCTTTGGGTGCTTCCCTTCTTCTGTGTTATCTGCACAAGCGAAGTGGGCACGCCTGTTCCTACAACAGCCTCACAGTTTCTTCTATGGCTCTCTTCAGAAGGGGCTATCGCAGTCCAGACAGACGATATCTACACTGGTTAATGCTGCTCATGATGAGGAAATCTCTCTAGAAGGATCATTCCTAGCTAAGAATTTATAAAGTTATTGCAAGCTACAACAAGCACAGAAATATTAGAAATACTGGATGACAATGAGCATGTTTTCAGTATTAAAATCCTTGGTGCCGTATCTGCAGACAAAAGCCTGCAATCGAATTCTTCCCCAACATCAAAAAAGGGAACCCATAGTAGCTCAGCAACGTCGTCAAATCTGAACCCATATTCCACATTCCATAATGAGAATGTTTTTGCATAGTTAAACAAATTGATGAGAAGAAATAATAAAAAATCCAACCTAGAGCCGTCATGTTTAGCACATCGCCAACGCCCTTGCCAAAAATTCTAAACAAAATACCTGAAAACTTCAAATTAATTGCATCAAGTCCATCAAAGTCCTATGAAGAAAACCCCTATGCTATTATCGACTGTGGGTTCTATCATTCGGCAGATTCAAAAATTGAGAACCGCCCAGAAGAAGTTGAGAACGATTATGGAGATACTTCTGTGAAATACGGAGCAGAAAGTGAAAGGAGCCGATTATCGAGAGGTTGAATGCAAGCCTCGATTCCACCATTGCGCTATGGCTCTGTAGCTTCGTGTTATATAAGAATCCGGTTGGAAAATGATTCTCTACTTGAAACTGAATAAAAGCGTTTTCATAACTGAATAATCCATCAAAGGTTGAAATCATTTGAATCGTATAACATGAACATCAACAGTACATAATAGTACAGGTGGCACTTTAGGTGGGTTGTTTTCAAATAAATATGCCTGATGGCGTAAATATCCTTCAACTTATCCCTTCCACGACAGGATAAGATTGATATTTCCATGTTTTCATAGGTTTTCATTGAAGACTTTATGGAGTATTTTGTGGAGAATTGATTTATCGATTTTTCAATCTAACTATCACAAGTAATCATCACTAGATTTCAGAAGAACTATGAATAATTTAATTGATCAAATATGTAAATAAATAATAAATAATTTTTAATGTTAAAAACTATTGTGTCACTCAAATTAAATAAAAATTAAGCTATTTTAAAAAAATTGTTAATTAGAGATGTAATACTAAATTACAAAATACAATAAATAAGATAATGTATTGTAATTAATTAAAAAAAAAAAAAATATAGTTAATTACAATTGTAGTAAAAATACAATAATATATAATAAAATATAATATAATTAATGAAATAAAAGTAATTAAAATAATGAACTAATAATATATTTAGAAAAGTGGTGGATGAATAATAATTGATTATTATGATATTAATCAATCTAATGATTATAATAATTAATCAATATAATTATCATAATTATTAATTATTATAATCATTAATATAATATAATAATAATTATGTTGTAAGGCGTCATTATTTGAAAACAACTTTCCTACCTGCCCGTGTGTGCTATTGCTGATCTTCAGATGCCTTGTTAGAAAATTGAAGAATGCTCAGCCATAGATAAAAAACAGTTAAAAAAATAAAACATAACTAAAAACCTTAATATGCAATATCTAACATTAATCAACCAAAATCATCCTCCTTCCTAGGCTAATAACCCCATTTGCTGCAGAGAAGGAGCAACTGGAAGAATGAGAAATACTTTGCTACAATACAGGAGCGTTGATGGACACAGTGAGAGAGACCTGCAGCCGCAACTAGAACAACCAACAACCAGCAAGCTTGTAGGTATTAATTAGGTGCTGGTAGTTTTTATATTTTCTTTTAAATCTCTTTCTTTCATTCATTGTTCATCTATATCTTCTGTTGTTTGTTTGTTCCAGTGAAAAACTGAAGAAGGTTGCCGCGTCTAACTGATTGGTGCTGAGTGCTGAGCATTTCCACTAAAATTAGAGAAGTGCAATAATATTTTGTATGGCTGCAATTGCTGGGCTGTTGTCTGAAGGCTTCAAGCTTCCTATCAGAATAAGGTTTCTTTTCGAACTCCCTGATGTTCTAGTTCTTTCACAAAGTCAATTTCACCTCCAATAATGGAGGCCTGATCCCCCTAAACAAACAAATATATAAATCTCTGAGCCATAAAATTCATATAAAGTTATAGGAATAGGAATGAGAATATCATGGTGCTGAAGTTTTACCCTTTGGAAGAAAGAGACCAGCATAAGGGAACACAAGACTGTTAAATGCTCATTCATTTTCTTTCTCCTATTTCTCTCAACAGCAATGTGATTCATTCTTTGGCTCTCAACTTCTTCATTGTTCTTGTAGAGCATGCAACACTTTCTCTTCATAATTCATTCACGGGTGGCTGTATTGGCAGTGTAGCCATTAATATTCCCCTGCCACTTGTGAGTTGGGCTCCTGGCTTAAAGAGCTCACACCCTCCTCTTGGGCATCCAAGCTGTAGAACTGATCTTTTGCTTCAGTTTTCATAAGCGAAGTACATGATTCTAAGACATGGGTTATGCAGCTTTCAGGTTCAAAAGGCTGAACTTCGACACTCTGCATAAAGTTATAGTTGGGCCATTCTGCCCTTCTACAACTTGTCATATTCAAATCATATTTAGATCCATCACCACCACACAGAAACTCGTTAAAGGATGGACCTTCACATTTTCTATCACTAACAGATTGGAAATGATAGCGGCTCCTAAAATTCATTATTGAAAGCACCTTACTACATACTCTGGCCCATTGTTGTTGTGGTAAAAATAACCATTTCTTTGAATAACGTGTTTGGCCATTGAGACAAGGCATTGGCAAAATTGCAAAAATAGAGTGACTTCTCCAGAAACTTCACCGAGTAGTAGTAGGAAGGTGATCCCCTAACTGAGGGATGTGTTCCTGTATTGGCTCTGGTGAGTATTACCACATTTCAACGCAGGACTGTTAAATTCTCGTTCATTTGATTTCTCCTATTTCGCTCAATAGCAATGTGAGTCATTCTTTGGCGCTCAGCTTCTTCACTATTCTTGTAGAGCTTGGAACACTTTCTCTCCCTAATTCGTTCACGGGTGGCTGTATTGGCAGGGTAACCATTAATATTCCCCTGACTCTTGTCGTTGTAATTGTCTAAATAATTTACAGTGTTAGAAGAGTTGGGCTCCCGGCTTGAACAGCTCACACCCTCCTCTGGGGCATCCAAGCTAGAGAACTGATCTTTTGCTTCAGTTTTCACAAGAGAAGGACATGATTTTGAGACATGGGTTATGCAGCTTTCAGGTTCAAAAGGCTAAGCTTCGACGCTCTGTATAAAGTTATAGTTGGGCCATTCTTCCCTTCTACAGCTTGTCAGATTCAAATCATATTCAGATCCATGACCACCGTGCAGAAACTCGTTAAAGGAGGGACTTTCATGTTTGATATCTTTATCACAGATTAGAAATGATAGGAGCTCCTGAAAATCATTACTGCAATCACCTTACTACATACTCTGGCCCATTTTTTTGTGGTAAAGATATCCATTTATTTGAATAACGTGTTTGGCCATTGAGACAAGGCATTGGCAAAATTGCAAAACTAGAGTGACTTCTCCAAAAAATTCACTGAGTTGCAGTAGGAAAGTGATTCCTTAACTGAGGGATGTGTTCCTGTATTGGCTCTCATGAGTATTACCACGTTGCAACCTAAAACAAATATGGGTAGTGGCTTCAACTAAAGAATCACTTCTTTCTGTGCATCGATCTAGTTATTGATCTCCTTTATCATTGCTCTATAATTGGTCTTTGTGTAATAACCTAGTTTTGGCCCTTGGTAAGTATTAGATTAAGTTATGTATAAATTTTCAATGTATGGTTATAATGATGAGAGTCAAGCTGTGTGAGGTTTAATAAATTACCCATCTTTTATTGTTCTAACTATGCTAGTATGGATTCTTAGTATGGAGCTCAATGCGAAGGCCCAAATAGCGAATGGCTAGGCATGTAAAAAAGGTAAATATACTTTTATTGAGGATGTGGTTGGCTTGCCACGATGAACTCAAGCTATGTAAATGTTAATGTTGAAATATAATATATGATGGATGTCACTCAATATTGTATATCAAGTACATTTTGTAAGATTACATGAAAATTATGTAGTTTGTAGTCACATACAAAATGCTTTATCACACTCAACTAAATCCCTGGGTTGCAAATCTTCATCTGCATATCTATAGGTTGTCAGGTCCAAGTTGTAGCTTGCAAGTATTTAACATGATATAGTTTTCACATAACATTTGAAGCTAAAACTTAGAATGCTAACTCATGTTATTTTGACCCCTGCAATTCTTGTTTGGGATTAGCTTGTACGCTTCAGCTGGGTGAAAGATTATAATGTTTCTCTACCTCACCCAAAGGCTTCCGTGGGCATATGGCAATACCATTATCCAAATGGGCATAGACCATGATGGAAAACTATCCCTCGGGATTTTTCCCCTTTCCGGATCCAAAAAATCATTATTGCAAGCACCTTACTACATACTTTGCCGCATTGTAGTTGTGGTAAACATAACAATTTCTTTGAATAACTCAAAATAGAAAGGAAAATATCATTTAGGAGACAACCACCTAATCTAATTCAGAAGACAACCACCATTAAACTAGGTTATTCATCCTCAACCTATCAATCAGACCATTATTTTGTGGACACCCATTAACATGAAGATTGTGGTGTATTGAAATTTCACCATATTTGACAATGGAAATCAAAATAACATGTACTGGGGACTAAAATTCATTACCTTGAAGTTGAAGGAGTAGAGCACTGAAAGATCAATGGTAGTAATATTCAAGTGTAAAATTGTCATATCAATATTTTGAAGAGCCAAGATTAATTTGAGAAGCTATCCATGCCTCTTCAGGGAGAGAATATTGAGACTGGCATGTGTTTCTATCACAGTCACCTCTACATCAGCGATTGCAGACTTGCTTTCTGTAGTGATTTCATTGTGCTGATACAAATTAGAGTTTTCCATGACACATCTCAGTTCTGCTCGCTCTGAAGAATATGAAGTATACTTTGGAGAGAGGATGAAAATATTGAAGGGACTGGTAGTTGATTTGGGACTTTCAGATCCTTCCAGTTCACATTGTTTTCTACCCTTTTGAGCTTGAGCTTGAAGAGACTGCAAGAGCTGCTCTAGTTCTTTCACAAAGTCAATTACACCTCCAGTAATGGAGGCCTAATCCCCCTAAACAAACAAATATATGACCCAAATAAATCCCTGAGCCATACAATTCATATAAATTTATAGGAATAGGAATGCGAATATCATGGTGCATAAGTTTAACCCTTTGGATGAAAGAGACCAGCATAAGGGAACGCAGGACAGTTAAATGCTCGTTCATTTTCTTTCTCCTATTTCTCTCAACAGCGATGTGAGTCATTCTTTGGCTCTCAACTTTTTTACTGTTCTTGCAGAGCTTGGAATGCTTTCTCTCCCAAATTCGTTCACGGCTGGCTGTATTGGCAAGGTAACCATTAATATTCACCTATCTCTTGTCGTTGTAATTGTCTAAAGAATTCATAGTGTTAGATGAGTTGGGCTCCCGGCTTGAAGAGCTCACACCTTCCTCTGGGGCATCCAAGCTGGAGAACTGATCTTTTGCTTCAGTTTTCACAAGTGAAGTACATGATTCTGAGACATGTGTTATGCATCTTTCAGGTTCAAAAGGTTGAACTTCGACACTCTGCATAAATTTATAGTTGGGCGATTTCATCCTTCTACAGCTTCTCAGATTCAAATCATATTCAGATCCATGACCATTGTGCAAAAACTCGTTAAAGGATGGAATTTCACGTTTGTTATCATTATCACAGATTGGAAATGATAGCAGCTCCTAAAATTCATTATTGTAATCACCTTACTACATACTCTAGCCCCTTCTTGTTGTGGTAAACATAACCATTTCTTTGAATAACGTGTTTGGCCATTGAGACAAGGCATTGGAAAAATTGCAAAACTAGAGTGACTTCTCCAAAAAACATCACTGAGTTACAGTAGGAAAGTGATCCCTTAACTGAGGGATGTGTTCCTGTATTGTCTCTCATGAGTATTACCACGTTGCAACCTAAAAAAAATATGGGCAGTGGCTTCAACTAAAGAATCACTTCTTTCTGTGCTTTGATCTAGTTATTGATCTCCTTTATCATTGCTCTATAATGGGTCTTTGTGTAATAACATAGTTTTGGCCATTGGTAAGTATTAGATTAAGTTATGTATAAATTGTCAATGCATGGTTATAATGATGAGAGTCAAGCTGCGTGAGATTCAATAAATTACCCCATTTTTAAATGTTCTAACTATGCTAGTATGTATTCTTAGTATGGAGCTCAATGTGAAGGCCCAAATAGTGAATGGCTAGGCATGTAAAAAAGGTAAATATACTTTTATTGAGGATGTGGCTAGCTTGCCACAGTGAACTCAAGCTATGTAAATGTTAATGTTGAAATATAATATATGATGGATGTCACTCAATATTGTATATGAAGTACATTTTGTAATATTACATGAAAATTATGTAGTTGGTAGTCACATACAAAATGTTGTATCACACTCAACTAAATCCCTGGGTTGCAAATCTTCATAAGTTGTAGCTTGCAATTATTTAACATGATATAGTTTTCACATAAGATCTGAAGCCAAACCTTAAAATGATAACTCATGTTATTTTGACCCCTGCAATTCTTGTTTGGGATTAGCTTGTACCCTTGAGCTGCGTGAAAGATTATAATGTTTCTCTACCTCACCCAAAGGTTGTCATGGGAATATGGCAATACTATTATTCAAATGGGCATAGACCATGATGGAACACAGTCCCTCGGGCTTTTTCCCCTTTCTGAATCCAAAAACTCATTATTGCAAGCACCTTACTACATACTCTGCCCCATTGTAGTTGTGGTAAACATAACTATTTCTTTGAATAAATCAGAATAGAAAGGAAAATATCGTTTAGGAGACAACCACCTAATCTAATTTTGGAGACAACCACCATTAAACTAGGTTATTCATCCTCAACCTATTAATCAGACCACTATTTTGTTGACACCCATTAACATGAAGATTGTGGTGTATTGAAATTTCGCCATATCTGACAATGAAAATCAAAATAACATGTACTGGGGAATAAAATTCATTACCTTGACGTTGAAGGAGTAGAGCACTTAAAGATTAATGGTAGTAATATTCAAGTGTAAAATTTTCATATCAAGACTCTTAAGATCCAAGATGACTTTGAGAAGTTGTCTAGGCCTCTTCAGGGAGAGAATATTGAGACTGGCATGTGTTACTATCACAGTCACCTCTACATCAGCGATTGCAGACTTGCTTTCTGCAGTGAGTTCATTGTGTTGATCCAAATTGGAGTTTTCCATGTCACATTTCAGTTCTGCTCGTTGTGAAGAATATGAAGTATACTTTGGAGAGAGGAAGAAACCGTTGAAGGGAGTGGCAGTTGATTTGGGACTCTGAGATCCTTCCAGTTCACATTTTTTTCTACCCTTTTGACCTTGAGCTTGAAGAGACTGCAAAGTTGTTCCAGTTCTTTCACAAAGTCAATTGCACCTCTAATAATGGAGACCTCATCCCCCTGAACAAACAAATATATTACCCAAATAAATCCCTGAGCCATACAATTCATATAATGTTATAGGAATAGGAATGAGAATATCATGGTGTAGAATTTTTACCCTTTAGATGAAAGAGACCGACATAAGGGAACGCGGGATTGTTAAATGCTCATTCAGTTTCTTTCTCCAATTTGGCTCAATAGCGATGTGAGTCATTATTTGGCTCTCAACTTCTTCACTGTTCTTACAGAGCTTGGAACTCTTTATCTCCCTAATTTGTTCACTGGTGGCTATATTGGTAGGGTAACCATTAATATTCCCATGTCCCTTGTCATTGTAATTGTCTAAAGAATTCATTGTTAGATGAGTTGGGCTCCTGGCTTGAAGAGATCACGCCCTCCTCTGGGGCATCCAAGCTGGAGAACTAATCTTTTGCTTCAGTTTTCACAAGTGAAGTACATGATTCTAAGACATGGGTTATGCTGCTTTCAGGTTCAAAAGGCTGAACTTCGACACTTTGTATAAATTTATAGTTGGGCCATTCTTCCCTTCTACAGCTTTTCAGATTCAAATCATATTTAGATCCATGACCACCGTGTAGAAACTCATTAAAGAATGGACTTTCACATTTGCTATCATTATCATAGATTGGAAATGATAGCAGCTCCTAAAATTCATTATTGCAATCACCTTACTACATACTCTGGCCCATTTTTTTTTTGGTAAACATAACCATTTCTTTGAATAACGTGTTTGGCCATTGAGACAAGGCATTGGAAAAATTGCAAAACTAGAGTAGGAAAGTGATCCCTTAATTGAGGGATGTGTTCCTGTATTGTCTCTCATGAGTATTACCACGTTGCAACCTAAAACAAATATGGGCAGTGGCTTCAAATAAATAATCACTTCTTTCTGTGTGCATCGATCTAGTTATTGATCTCCTTTATCATTGCTCTGTAATTGGTATTTGTGTAATAACCTAGTTTTGGCCCTTGGTAAGTATTAGATTAAGTTATGTATAAATTTTCAATGCATGGTTATAATGATGAGAGTCAAGTTGTGTGAGCTTCAATAAATTACTCCATTTTTAAATGTTCTAACTATGCTAGTATGGATTCCTAGTATGGAGATTGACTAAGTCAACATTTTGAAAAGGAAATTTCAAAGCTTCGATGAGAAATATATTATTGTAGGGGAGCACAAAGGATAGACAAGTGAGGGATCCTTCACCTACTGTGAATATGTTGATGATTGAAAGCTTGAGAGCCAAATTTTTTTTGTAAGTTATTCCTAGATGGCATTCAATAGATTGGACTCTTTCTTCCTACATGAGATAGGAATGGAAGGGAAGAATATTGAGAGAATGTTTAGTAGAGAAGGAGAATATCTTTTTTGTGTTATGTGGGAAGAATCTCCCTGAGAGGTTGTTTAACGGAGAAGGATAAGGTCTCTTTTGTGTTTTGTGGGACAATGGAAGAGACTGCCAAGATTATTATATAGTTGGATGAGATTATTAGATTTTTATGTGATGAGTAAATTCTCCAAGGACGAGTGAATGGGTTAGGTTGAGTAAGCTAGAAGCTTGTAGTTTGGTACCTTTGCCTTGGTAGCCTCTTAGTTGTGGTATCTACACTAGATTCCTATAGATGGCTGGAAAAAATCTCATAATTGTAGCTCTCCCCTGGAGATCTTCCCCTATGGAGATTGTGGTGCAATGGTATTTTAAAAGCTTAAATTCAAATGCCTTATTTAGAGCCTACCTGTCCTGTCTCTGGGGATATTGGGAGGGGATGACACACTTTTATTATTCTTTTCCTTGTCATGCAATTCAACACATGCGCTAAGATCTTTAATTATTTTGATTTGAAATTTATTATCATTTATAAATAGGTCATTGTTTTTTCAACGTCTAAATATATTGTTGAATCTCCCATTATAAATATATAATTGTATTTTTTTATGACTTGCATTACATGGGAAAATTCTATAGTTTAGATAAAACTTTAGATGAGTCTACAAGTCCCATATCGAATAACTCACCCACTTTTCCCAACACCTTTTGCTTCTTCATGGCTTCCATGAGCTGCAAAAGCTTCAGTCTGTGCTTCTTTTTTTCTTTAGAAATTTTCATTTAGTTGTTATATTATCTTCTTGGCCAATTCCTCTTTCTTCTTCATGACTTCCATGAACTCCAAAAACTTTAGTGTGTGCTTCTTTCTGCACTCAATATTTGCATCCATGACTTCCATGAACTCCAAAAACTTTAGTCTCAGCTTCTTTCTGCACTCAATATTTGAATTAATTTGTTCTCAAATTTTGATCCTCTGTTTTTAAGAGCATATTTTCATCAAACTATAAGTACCTTTAGTACTCAATTTTACCCGGTATTTACAGTTTCTTTACCTTCAGATTCAAACTTTTTTTGAATGCTTTTCTTTAATTAATGAAAAAATGCTGAGCAATTGACTGAAGGGTGTAGCACTATTATTAACCATGATACCACAAGAAAAAATTAGTGAGGGAGTTGGGAAATCATCTTTCCTATTAAGAAAACAACCACAGCCAAAAACCCATTTTTTTAACACCAAAATTTGAATTTTAAATTGAAATTGTTTTTCTTCTTTTCCAATTACCAAAAATCACTTATTTATGGGATTTGGGTAGTTGGGAAGCCAACCATGTACACTTATAGAGATATGGAGACTAAAATGGGCATATGAAAAGGGTCAGAGTAGCATACAACAAGTACCCATCTCGAGTATTTTAAATTATGTGAATGCTTTTCTTTAATTAATGAAAAATTGTAGACCAACTCACTGAAGGGTGCAACATTGCTATTGGCCATGTACCAAAACAAAAAATAAATGAGGGAGTTTGGAAATCATCTTGTCTATTAAGAAAACAGCCTCAGCCAAAAACCCATTCTTTCAACACCAAAATTTGAATTTGAATTTGAAATTGTTTTTCCTCTTTTCCAATTCCCCAAAATCACTTATTGATGGGAGCTGGGTAGTTGGGCAGCCAACCATGCACAATTATGGATGTATGGAAACTAAAATGGGCATTCGAAAAGGGTCAGAGTAGTGTACAACAAGTACCCATCTCGAGTTCCATGCTGCAACCCACGGAATTTCCTGACACAGGCCAGAAAACCGTGGGTTTTACTTGGCCTGAGGAACAAAATGCATGTGGGAGTTGAAGTTTCCAATTTCATGAGTGTGTAGAGTGGGTTGAAGGCCTCATGAATGCAGAGGAAGAGAGAGAAGTTATAAAGAGCTAAGAGAACCCACAAGTGAAAAATGAGCTGATTTGTGAGTGGGTTTTCTACTGGTATTTATAGGAACCACTTCTCTATTCATGCCCAAATGGTGTCGAATTTGAATGGGAACCACTTCTAAGTGTTTGAACATGATAAATATGGATTTTCACTACAAATTTGAGGCATGAAACCTTCTTTACGGCGTTTCCTTTGCAACATTAGGTGCAATTTCTAGTTAAAATAATGTAAATCACATAGTATAATTAAAGTGGTAATAATGCTAATTAATAAAATAGTGTATTTAAAGTAAAGTAATGGAAATAATCGAAATTAATTTAATTGAAATTAAAATGAAATAAAAATAGATTAATATTGTATTAATAATATTAAATTTACTAATGAGATAATAGTTTAATTGATTAACTTAAATTAGATTAGTGCTAATATAGTTAATTGTAGAAAATTAAAATTGATTTGTGATTATTAGGTTAATAATGGGGGACCAAGACTTATTAAGTTTCTATCCATCATCACGATTAATGTTAATAGGTATTTTTGTATCTCAAAGGTGTCTTTGATTTTATTTTTTAATAATGATCAATAGGGGTGATAACTTTGGCATTCTCTAGGCATATGTTGTTTTTAGTTACTTTTTGATGTTCAAATAATATAGATTTCTTAATTATATCATGAATAATATTAGCACAATGCTCCCTAAGCCTAACGTGGACTAAGCAACCATTTTCTCCAATGTAAAATTTTACACAACCACAAGGGATTAAATAGACTCCCTTATTTCATTTAGTACCATTTGGTCTTTAGAATGGTCAAGAATTTTTTCTAAGGTGTTAGGAGGAAGGCAACCCTAATTTGGTTTTTGTTGGGGATTTTGGTTATATTATTAGTGGTGCCCTTGATATATGGAACCTTAATAGTTTTAATGAAATCCTTCTTATTTTTTTTTTGCTTATTGTGACCAAGATATCTTTTGATCATTCTCCTAAGTAGATCTTCATTATACCCATGATACTTTAATACCTATGTAAGATGTTCAATTTTTTTATTTAAATGATTATTGTCACAAATTATCTTAGCTCTAATACCAAGGGTGATTATTACACCAATTTTTTGTGAGGGGTGGTGGTGTGAGTCTTCTTGAACATATCTATTAGTGTGGAGTTTCTTATGATAAAATTTATGAGCAAACCCACCATCTTTCCTCTTAGATAGAGGATGTCAAGGAATGGTAGTTATCCATTTTCCTTTAATTCCATGGTGGATTTAATGTTGTCCATTTGGTTATTCATTTCGTTCAAAAATTTCAAAAGTTTTTCTCTGACATGAGGCCAAATGAAAGGAGTGTCATCCACAAATATTTTGCAGTGAAATGGACTTTAGAGGGAAAGGGTTTATGGCTTTCTCCTCAAAATATTCTATGAAAATATTTTCAACCATCGGGGAGAGTGCAGATCCCACAACGATGCCATTGGTTTTATAATATATGTCTCCTCTATAACTGAAATAAGTGGAATTTAAGAATATCTTTACAAGGTCAAAAATTTCATTATCAGTAAGTTCTCGTATGACTTTTATAGCTTATTCCAAAGGAACCCTAGTATATAATTGAGTTACATCAAACGTAACAATAAGGTCAAATTATTTTAAGGAGGTAGATTTAAAATTAGATACAGAGAGTGCAAAGTATTTGATGAACGATTTCATTTTTCCAACATGCAACTTGAGTTTTTCAGTTAGAAATTTAGCTAAACAATATGAGGGAAACCCTATTATATTCACAAAAGGGCTGAAAGGAAAACCTTCTTTTTGAACCATTGGCAGACGATATATGCAGGGCAAGATATGGTCTTAGGAATAAACTTATTTTTTATGCTATCATCCAAAGAGGGTTGATTTCAATGTATTTGTTAATGCCATCATTAATAAAATTTCTCATTTTCGTATCTTTAGTTTTTATTTCTTCTATCATGCATAGCCACATTTCATAACATGTTAACCCAATAAAAGAGGGTTTATGTTAATGTATCTGATAACCCCATCATTAATAAACATTCTCATTTTCATATCTTTAGTTTCTATGTCTTCTATGATGCATAACCACATTTCATAACTTGTTAACCCTCTGTGTAGCCACATTGAAGTGGTGAGTACAACTTGTTAAAATGTATAAGAATTGGGTAACATTTATTTGGATAAAATCTCCTTACTTGATTTTAGTAAGTGGTAGGTGCCACATTATATACTTTTGAAAAGTTTTGGGTGTTTCAAAATAATGACACAAGAGGGAATTAATATAAACCCATGCACATCAACTTCAGAAAACGTAGGATTCTCCAAAAAAATATAAATACGTCTTTTCCCCTCCATTTCTTCCTCTTAACTTATTCCATTTTCATCCATTCATTGTGCACTTATGGTTGTAATTGCCTAGAAGGAGAGATTAACTCATGGATGTTAATTGAAACTATGCAATGACCCTCATAAATTTTCATTTGTCAATATACATGTTTTTTTATTCATTTATTGTAGAATATTTCCTTATAGATATTTCAATGTGGGTTGCAGGTGGAATAGCAGGGTTAAGAGGTAACATTTTTTTACTTTAGCCTTTTTTTGTTGGATTTACTCTTGCATGTGTGTGAAAACCTGTAATTTTTATATAAGACCATTTTGGTGGGGAAAAGAATGAGTTATAACCATAGTCTACTTTATTTGATATAAAAAAAAAATTAGATTTCATTCATGAACATTTCATCCAAATTTCTCACCTTGAAACATGAATGCTAATATTCTCTCAACATTATAATAGACGTTTGTCATAGATAATATAATATTACCTCTTAATTCTTTATGGTATTGCTTGAAAGTGATGATGGTATATATGCCTTATTTACTAGGATGTGTGTGTATTTTCATGGGGTGGAACACTTTATCATTTCATGCATCTTTTCCTCAATATCAACCATAGAAGAAAATTCCCTTGGGTGATGCATTAAGGGGAATGATCTTCTTTCCATGATTCATTCCTATAGTATGTCACATGGCTTACCTAGTTGGTGCCAAGTGGAAATGGTACAAATGTGTATCTTATTATTACCACTACAATAAATTTATAATTAACATCATAATTATTACTATTGCCACTATAATTGGGCTATAGTTGTGTTAATATAGATTTTTATCCCTTTGGAAATTGGATTGCTTGCGATATTTGGAATATGAAATGTTAATGCAACATGCAAGAAATTTCATGTCAGCTGATAAATTTTCCCTCCATTTTTGCATGATCTTGCCAACCACAAGGGGTTTTCCCTAGTATTCCAAGAATTGTTTCTTGTCTAAATTTGCAAAAAAACATAGAAACAATCATGTAATGGTTGTTTTGGGCCAAAAAATTAGTGACCAAAGAGGTGAAATGGTAGCCCTAGGATCAAGCATTGGTATAACAACAAAATATTGTTTAAATTATAAGATTATGGATAAAAAAATGGCATATATATCACACGTACAATTGTTCTATAAAAAAAAATTCTTTTATCTTATTTGCATTCTCTAGTTTTCCCATATATAGGGGAATATGAATTGGAGTTCAAACAATTACATGAATTTTTTACACTGAAGCTTGATTCACATCAAGTCTTATTAGACCCCCAATGTAATGTCTATGCTTTCACCGTCTTGCATTAAAAAATGTGAAATTCAAATGATATATTAGATAACATAAAGATATTATCTGACATAATAACACATAAACATGAATCATGCCTAAGAAAAAATTGTTATATTTTCATATGCATATTGGTGTTACTTATATAAGGGGTTATGACGCAATTCACTAAACCTTTGTGCTAGCTTCACAATGTGTTGGGGGATTTTGGGTCATGATGGAATAACTCGAATGTTGGGAAACCAGCTCCAAAAATAGAAGAAAAGATATATCAACGCCTTAGAAATAAGCCACTTCAAGGGGGAAACCTCCAATGCATTACATGAATGAACAATTCTTGGATGATACAAGTTACAAAACCTCCTTTATATATATAGGAGTCCATGGGGCCACAATGTAATCCTAGCCGACCTAACAATAATAGTTTAAGGGCACAATAATAACAATATGGGGGTTACAGGGGTACAATAATAACAATAAGTGGTCATGTTCTAAATGTGTGCTCTCTAAGAATGTTAGTCAGGATTCTCAATCTATTGAATCAAGATAGATCATTTGTGTTGCACAATTTGAACTACTTTATTCAGCTAGTAGAACATGTTTTTATTATTTTAATTTCTTTTTTGATTGGTAGAACATGTATTTCAAGATATGCACTATCTAATTTCAATGGAAATTCATTGTCAAAAGATTTTCAAACTTTTATAAATAGTAGTTTCTCCAAGAAATGAAAAAAATTGTTTCCAACGAATTATGTCATTCCAACATCATTGGGTGTCCTTCAAAAAATGGAGGACCTTGATGATATCTATTCAAATCTCTTCTACTATGGCACTACGGAAAATGGCCTGCTTGCAAAATTTGCATCTGGGCTTCTGCAAGTTTTTCATGATTTGAGTGACAACAATTTTATAGGCTTGGTGCCACCATCACTGATTAACAAGGTATTTATGGATGAGAAACCATCAAATGGACTCATTTTGAATGATAATAAAATTTCTAGGAACATCTCAAGTTATATGTTTGCCTCATGTCCATGTTTATAAATATTTTTCCTAAACTTGATTGCAAATCAAATATTAGGGTAAATAATAGCACTAGGACATATAAACTATAGTATTGTGAAGCCATTGTATGTAGCATTTAGTTATATTAGAGGACCAACACCACCAATGTTTAGGAACTTGCATCATTTTTATATTATAGATAGTCCAATATGCATTTGTCTAACTAAATATTGCAAAGTTACTACTAGTATGATTCCACACTCGTCCTTCAGATAATACTAACTGGTATTATATCTCCATTCTTCGTATTTATTATTGTTTTAAAATATTACTTTTTCATTCCTATATGCTAGGGATTTACATTAGAAATTATGATCTTCTAGTGCTTATTTTATATATTGTCCATCAATGTAGTGATTTTTTTCTCCAACTAATAAATTGCTTCTTCCAATGGATGAATATAAAATTTCCAATAAAGTAAAATTTCTTATTTCCTTTGAAACTATGTAGGTGCTTGAAAAGGTTGGTGGCTTTATTTCAAAATGCAACTTGGAAAATGGTGCAAGTTGGATCGTGGAATTTGGTGGTAAAACCATGGGGTGCCATATCAAAGTGGAGAATATGAGTCAGCCTTGGAAATTTCTTATAGAGGTTAGTTAAATTCTTATATTTATAGGGTTTTTATATGCACTCAATAAATCATTTTTATTATTTTGCGGCATGGTTTAACATTGTTTGTTATCTTGTATTGGTTTTGAAAAATATTGTAAATTCCTTGTGAGGATCGGGGGTTCTTCCTTCAAATAATTGGCATCATTCAATGCTTGGGGCTTGTGATTTTAAAGGGATTCATGGAAGCTCACAATGACAACATCTGGGCTTTCTTTTGTGTTGACGTAATTGCATGGTTCCAGATAATATAATTAATTATTAGACCTTTTATTCCATGTAAAGCTTCTTATTTTATTTGTCTTTGGTTGCTTGAGAAGACCATAGACTTCAAGAATTGTAATTTTGATTTATAATTAAAACATGGTAGGTAATTTATTTTAAGCCTGCGTGTGTTTCTAGAATAGGATAAAAGTGTCAGTAAACAAATTGTTGTGTTTGATGCTTAATAATTGATAGTTGGAGATTTTTCTTCAGAATTTTATTGTGTAGGGATGGCGACCATAAGATATTCTAGCTATAAGCCTCTATATTTAACCATATGTACTCATGTATGTAGCATATAAAATTATGAAAGGACCCTATCCTGATTTTTCATGTTGTGTGATTTGGCAGTTTCGTGGTATTTTTGCGCAATAGTGATTACCTGGATTGGAAGTGAAATATAATGATGTAAAAATGCTAATAATGTTATAATACACACAATTTTTTTTGAAAATCCCAATTTTGATATTCACTGACCCCTGGACATGCATGTTACTAAAGACTACTTGAACTCAATACAAGACAAGGTAAATCAGTGAAATTGTTTTGATAGACTTAGTACCCTCACTTGAAGAAATTAGAATTATGGAAGCATAGGAAGATGCACAAGGAGAAATAATATAACACTATATTATATGACTTCTCCATAGGTACATATGTAAGTGGTTTTGTGCAATTAGGTTAGGCTGTAATGCAAATTTTAACCTCAAAAATGCAAATTTTCCACTTGACATGCAATTTTGACACTTTCGGGTGCATTCTAAAAATATAATATGATATTTAATGGCATATAGGATAGAAGATTTTTCTTATCATCCATAATGTTTGTAATATATGTACATGTCATGCATTTTTTAATGCAAATGGACATTTTGGCAGTATGAAAATAATAGGTAGAAAGAAAACTTAGCCTTACAGAAAGAATATTTTGGCCCATGGGAGTATTAATCAAGGTAGGAGATGGTGTTGGTGACCAATATGAGTAGGTTTCCCCTTAACATTGGCATGCAAAAAAATTCACAACAAAGGCTAGCTTGGAAAATTTCCAATTCCAAAGACCTCCAAGCATGGAATTGGTGATAAGGTTTGACTTTTCCAAACTCAAAGATGACATAATTAAGTAGTCCTTATCCTCGGAGCCCGACTTTATATATTTTTAAGTTAACATTACTCTGGGATAAAGAGCTTCTGGTGGGGTCCACTTCCAACTAGATTTTCCTGCGATGTATATAAATAACGACTCGCATAAAGCGAGGAATCTCATAGAGTATAACGCTCGCAGGCTTGGTGCCTTATCACACTTGACTTGGGTTTCCACCTGTTCTCGAAGCCTAGCCGTACATCTCTCCCTTCTCTGTCTCTCCCTCTGTCAAGTGTCATATCCCAGTGTTGTCAATTAATGGATCCCAGTTGCTTATACATGGGTTCCAAACAAGTCTTTTGAGATATGTTCTCCAAGATGACATGGCCCGGTGCTTTCATTTTGTCTGCTAGTGTCGTATGTTGTTGGTTTCAACACTTTCAATTCAGATATTCTCTGTCAATGCTAATTACGCAATGTAATGGAACCTCTCATCTTTGTGTTTGACTCTCCCTTCGGTTCTGCCACATGCTTATGTTGCATACTCCAATTATACTCCAACTCACTCCCTCTACATTATGCTCATAACACTAGTTAAATCGTCCCACAGTCCTTCTCAGTTATACTCTACGCATAGCGCACTCCTCTAATCCTCCCACAACCCTTCTCGATTGTACCATGCATGTAGAACAATCCTCTAACCTACCTGTTAATTTATATAAATGGTGCGATCCCCTCCTAAGCTTTAACACACTGCAAAAATCAATAAATAAATCAATGCTCAGACTTCTTTAATGAAAAATGATTCATTCCCGAGATACACTATAAGCAAAGTGTTCTGAAATATATATTTAATTAAAAGAAACAAAGGCCCTTCTCCTGAAATACAATAACTTGGCCCTCTCTTTCCTTATGGCCTCTCTCGGCCCTCTATTTCGTTATGGCATCCTTGTACGCACACTCCTTCCTTCTATGAACACACTTTCTTCCTATCTATTTCATTGTAAATTTAATTACATAGTTTACAAAATAGGACGTTCAATTGATTTAGGTTCAGATCCACAAATCCATCAACAAATCCCTATTTTTGGACTCTAATTCCACTAAATCTTCCCATGATTGAAACTAATTTTCAACTCTCCAAAGTTCTCTCGAGATCTCTATTTTTTAGAAGGTCTGATTACTTCAATTCCTTACTTTATTTATTTATGTATAATTATGTAATAAACATAGAAAAATTCAATAAATTAAATAATTTTACACTTAGGGAACTAACTCTCTTAGTAAATGGAAAACACCCTAGCCTAGTCAAATCACATTTTGACATAGGGTAAGATGCTCCTGCATCAAATTCTCAAGGTAAAAATGATTCATGGTATCATCACCATGTTCTTTCATAAGATGATGTAATCCTCCTGGATCGCAAATTTTGTCTTGTAGTAAGTTAGCTTCTCTTTCATGTTCTTGCTATCCCAATAATGATTCCTTTTTCCTCCCTATTTTACATACTTTATTTTGTAACTGCCCATTAATTTAACTGATACAAAGTTCTTCAGTAAGCTACAATTTTCCATGCTATGTCTTCTTTTATTGCATATATTTTACTTCCTAAATGTCTTCCTCATCAACATCCATAATTCGCCAATTTGTATGCCCATCTTGTCCTCTAGATGGTACATATTTTTCCAATCCCTGGTGTCATTGGTTTCCTTCCTTGACTATTGCTAACTTTCACAAGGAATTTGTAGGCTTTTTGTAACTTCCAACTCCTTATTCCTATATTCAACAAAACTATATGTCTTATGTTAGATGTTTTTGAGATGTAAAATTCAATTATCTTCTTACTCCAATAATTCATAACTTTGTGTAGATTTTCCTCTAAAGATTTTCTTTAATCATCTTTTGTTTTCATATCTTTCAATGCCATGGTTACTTATTAGATTATAAATCTTCCGGGAAATCACATGAGAAATTTTAGGACCAACGCGTTTCGAAGTACCAACTGTAGTTCATCATCAGGATAATGAAGATTGGCTGATCCGACAAACCTATTTATACCATGAGGAGAGAAGCAACGATCAAAACCCAAGAACGATTAAAATTAAAAATATAAACCAAAAATAAACTGTCAAAAATAAAAATAGAAATAAAAACAGAAAACATAACAAACCCAACCCTAAGATTTATAATCTAATATGTTATGGATCACAGAAGCTTGCCATGCTTACTTCCTTGCAGCCCTACACAGCTCCTCCCAATGTTACTTGCGATTTTCTAATCAAATTATCTTCAATACACCATATTTTTCTTTGCACACCTTTGCTCCCTTGACAGTTTGTGTCCATTATGCCAACACATTCTTCAGTTTTTTTTGTTTTTGTATTTATTATTTCATGTAGTCACAAGCCAATCACTATTTTTAAAAACATGAAACTTTAGTCTCTACATATGCCTCTAATACCTCCTCCTTATTCATTATTGAGAAAATGAAATTGTTCATCAAGTTCTCATTTGCTTCTTCTACTGCAACAAATTATTCCTCTTCCTACCTGATCAAAGCTTCACCATCCTTGTAAATTTCATTGGAAAAGGTAAATGTCTCCATCTCAGACATCTCAAATAAAAATCCATCTAGCTTAGGGTTTTCCTTCATGGTTACATTCACCCATTGCATGCAATCTCCATCTTGATTTCTTTTACAAGAAAAATATTCCTTTTCTTCATTATTTATGAAATTACTCAAGGAAGGTTGTCTCTCATCCACAAAAATATCTACAACCATAGACAAATCATCATATTTTAAAAAAAATGATCTCTCGCCTCAATTTCAGTGTCTCCATCACTTTCACTTTCTCCTTCTCCAATGATTGATCTGTGCTCTGGTTCACAATAGTGTAATTCCTCCTCACACTCAACTGCTCCAAGCTTTCCCTTTATCCTGTTACATATTCTCTCCTTCAATTTATTTTGTAGTGAATCCCATCTCTCCTTCTTCTTTCTCATTATCTAGCCATATATCTAGTCTCATAATAACTATCTCAAATGATTAAATCATGCTTTCAACTCAATCATTTCCTCTTAAATTCTTCATCACTCATCCTTCTTATGCTAGCTACTTTGGCATTCTTATTTTACTGATTGTGACTCCTCTCCTATAAACCCTTATCATAGCCTTCAGTGGCCATGCTTTCAAATTAGGGGAATTTTGAGGTCTAAAATGGGCATCCTAAGAAAATAATAAAATAATAGATAAACCAATAAAATAATATTTATGAATTTTCATTTTAATTTTTGCACCACAATCTATGTAACCATGGTTAAATTTAATGAAACAGGTATACCGAAAAATTAATAAAAAAATTGTATTGATGTCACTATAAATAAGAATGAGTTTTTCGAGAAAATATCATTATTATTGATAAACTAATGGATTTGTCCTTTGTACTTAAATAAATTAAAAAAAGTTATAAATATAAATTCATAAATTCATAAATTATTAATATTATAATATAGTATTAATTAAAATTTATATTATTTAAATTATATAATAACATGTAATTAATATACTATATAGAAATGTAAAATAATATAATATAAGAAATGTAATATATTACATTATGTTTTTTTTTAATTACATATTCAAGTGATTTCATTTATAACATAAGAAAAAATAATATATCATATAAAATTCAATATAATATATATTCTATAACATTTAGATTATTTTTTGTAATGTTATGTATAATATTATATAAAATTAATATAATCATAATGAAATTAATTGAGTTATATTTAAAATTAAAGAAAAAAAAAATATTGTAATAGATTCAATTTATATTTATAAGTATAATATAGGATTTATATACATTTAAGTTCTAGACTTTTTCCCCAAACTATGTTAAACCTAATATATCTTTTTTTAACATACAAAACTAATGTGCATTTTTTCATCGTAAAAAACTAATATACCTTTTTTCCTTAATTTTAATATGTTTCTATTCTTATTAATATTATAATAATATTATTCATAGGTTTGATTTATCCTAAAATTACAACGTTACATTTTCATTTATTTTGATTTCATATGTATAATATATATGTATAGATATTAACTTATAATTAATTTGAAATTATAATATTAAATAAAATAAAATGAATATATAATTTAAAAATAAATATATGAAAACAGACAAATATAATATGTATTGAAAAATGTGTAAAGACATGAAGATTATGTAAGGATATGCATTGTTTCTTTCAAAAAAAAAATGAAATGACAATAATAATATTTTATTCAAAACATGTGAAATGAAATTTATTACTACTACTTTATTTTATGACTTTAAAAGCACTTAGAGCACTACCATGGCTAACCATGAGTTTTTATCCACCATTGAGAATGTGACAAGTAAGTACATTTAGCTCAAGCAATGCCACCTCAACCATTAGGGATGATGTCATCCCCTAAAATGTGATAGGTTCTGATATAGTGATTTTTAATTATATATTTTCCTTAGGAAGCCCATTTTAGACCTCAAAATTTCCTTAATGCCTCTTTCCGTGAACATTCCTTCTTCACTTCTTGTGAGTTGCAACAAGCCTCCTCTCCGTCTATCTCTGTCATTGTCTCTAAGAACTTCTGCCCGCAATCACTATGGAACTGCCTACACCAACTTCTACCCAACTGCTACTTGTTGGAAGTTTTCATTCTTATCTTGGTTCTTTCTGTTGTAGAACCTTCTCTTTCTCTTTGTTTCAACACAATTTCTTTTTAGCTTTCACACTTGTCTAGATCTTCCAAATTCAACTACTCGCTTATCCTTCTTTGAGAAATTATATTTTCCTCACCTTCAACAACTCATAAATTGTTGTTGGGTTCTATAAATATTCTCCTACTTTATGGTTGTTACTTCTCTGAGTATTTTACCTGCAAAGAACCTCATAAAAAATCATACCTGTAACACAATTCCTTAGTCCATGCTCTAAATCTATTCTCCTTGCTCCTATGTTCTCAAAACAATTTTCTCTACCTCTCAAGCCAATTATGCTCTACTTCTTCACAAGTATTCATCCTCCCCGTCTTCAAAACACTTCATTATCAGTTATTAATTCAAATTGAAAAACAAAACTTTTACTGCAACAAGATTTGCTCTTGCTTCTAAAACTTCGAATAATACTTGCCCTATTAGATGTTTAAGATTATTTTGGTTCTGATTCATTATATAAATCTCCTAATCAAGCATCACGATTGATTCTTTAAAAACACTTGATGCAAACCCAACCTAATGTGTGAGAGTACTTTCACTTAAAACCCACTAGCCCTAGTGTTTTGTCTAAAATAACGCTTCTTCTGTCCCTCGAGATATAAATCCCTTAATAAAATTTAAAGCATAGTGAGAGGGTTTTAATAGGTAGTCCCTTTACATGATTGGACTAATTACAAGTGGGAGGAGAAAAAGGGTTTCAAGCCCTTTATTCTTTAGCATAGGACCTTCGCGACCTTATGTAACTGTAGCATTGGCCTTCGCGACATCATCCCCAAATATCTGAATACTCCAGTTGTATCCGTTTTGCAACTTTTTCTCCTGTGCGTATCGTGGATCCTGGAATGCGACGCTTTCCTTTCAGGTGGGGTCTGCGTTGCCACGTAGCCCATCTCCTCGTAGCCCAACTTTATATAATTAGATCTTATCATTGCCTCTAGCAAAATACCTCTGGGCGAGGTCCACTGCCACCTCCCTTCCACTGTGATGTATATAAATAAAGGCTCTCGTTGACCTAAGACTGACGTAGAGTCTGACGCTCGCAGGCTTCTAGCCTTATCACATTAAAATTGGGATGGAGCGTCTTCCTGATTCCTAGTCAGCCAATACTCCCTTCTCTACCTCTCCTATTTTTCAAATTCCATATCCCGATGTTGTCAGTTGTTAGATCCTGGTCGCTTAAGCTTAGGGTTCCAAACAATTGTTTCGGCCTATGGTATCTGAGATGACATGGCTAGGTGATTTTATTCCATCCCTCGGTGCCATCTGTTGTGGGTTTTGACATTTTCACTTAATATATTCTTTGTCAATGCCAATTACACTAAGTATTGGCTCGTATCGGATTTGTGTTTTACTCTCATTTAGTCCCTACCACATGCTTCCACTGCACACTCCAATTGTGCTCCAACACTACTCCAGTCCTCCCACAATCCTTCTTATTTGTACTGTGTGTATAGCGAAATCCTCTTACCCTCCCACATCCCTTCTCGGTTGTACTAGGCGTGTAGCACAATTCTTTAACCGTGTCAACAATTTATATAAATTGTGTGATTCCCTCCGGAGCTTCAACACTCCTACAATAGGGATAAGAACTCATGAACTCATTTAGGTTGAGATCCACAAATCCATCAACAAGTCCCTATTTTTGGACTCTAATCCCACTGAATCCTCTCATAGTTCCAGCTAATTCTCAACTCTCCAAAATACTCTCTAGATATCACTTTTTTGAGAAGATATAGTTACATCAATTCCTCACTTTACTTAGTGATATACAATTATCTAATAAGCATAGAAAGATCCAATAAATTAAATAATTCCACACTTAGAGAACAAACTGCATTGGTAAATGGAAGACCCCTTATCCTAGTCAAAGTACATTTCAACTTGGGTTAAGATTCTCATATATCAAAAAGAGTTTATGGATTTCTCTTCAAAATATTTCTTGAACGTAGAGCGGATATCCCACAGCGATGCCATCTATTTTATCATAAATGTATCTTTTATAACTGAAATAAGTGGAATTTAGTCATACCTTTACAAGGTCATCAGTTTAATTATCGGTAAGCTCTCTTATTACTTTTATAGCTTCTTCCCTCGGAACCCTAGTATATAATTGAGTCACATCAAAGCTAACAAGAATGTTAGATTCTTTTAAACAGGTATATCTAAAATTATATATGAAGTATGCAGAATTTTTGATGAATGATTGGGTTTTTCCCAAAGATAGATTTTTTAGAATTATTCTTTTTTCTTTTTTTTGCTATCATCGAAAGACAAATTTTGGATGGATTTTGTAATATGCTTCATTCTCTTGTTGCTCAGATATTTGGATTTTTTTTTTGTAGCTACCACTTGTAGTCAGATGCTCCATCATTTTTTATGGTATTCATTAGTATTCATGACCACCCAGGATTTTTCTTTGTGTGTTTTCAATATCATAATATCTTTGGTGATTTTGAGTTCTTTGAAAGTAGGTTAATTCTTCACGATTTAAATTTCTTTTAAGTGGGTTTTTTTTTTCACAATGCCAGAGCACAATATTATCGAACATTTTGTGTCAGCTTGTACCAATCATATTATATCTTCATGTGAAATTCTTTTAGGAGTAACAATTAAATTCAATCCCTTATCTAAAAAATTACGTGCTGATATACTTAGTTCAATTCTCAAAATGTTAATCATAGTCATTTTGTCATTGATATCTTTTTGGTTTGTATTTTAGTGTCCTGATCAAATCGCTTATTGGCCTTTAGTGTGATGCACGCTAAAACGTTCATTCAAATGTCGTATCTTAAGGTGTTACCTCACTGGAAATTTCATTTATCTTTTGCTAATATATCTTATCGTTCTCTTAATTATCTACTTTCTTGCATTCGTAAAATTATTTACAAATATTCACTTGTTGAGTTCATGTTTTGTTTCTCGAAACCTTGAAATAATGTTATTATATTTGCAATTTTTTAGAAATGTATGATGAACTAAATATCGTGACATCTTAGATACATTTCTTCTCAAAGCATCTAATATTCTTCAACAGATCCCTTCCATGTAGGTAATAAGATTAATGTTTTTGTGTTTTCAGAGGTTTACATCAAAGAGTGTGTGGAGTCATGAATGGAGAATTGTTTTATTGATGTTTCGGGTATGTATTACAACCCATCATTAGTATATCTTCAAAAGAATTATAGATAATTTAACCGAATAAATTTAAAAATAAATAGTAAATAATCTAATATTTTAAAAATTGTTATATCAGCCAAAGTAAATAAAGGATAGACTAATTTTTGAAAATAGTTAATTAGAGATGTAGTAATAATGAGAAAAAATAATAAATAAGATAACTTAATGTATTGTGAAAAAAATCTTTCGGTAAAAATCACATCCAAATAAATTTGGTCGACGCGTTTTGAACGAGCCAGTGTGGTTCATCATCAGGACTTGATGAATCACAGAAGCAATATTCCTAAAATAACTTAACATAACTAGTTTAAAAAATATTGAAATATATTTAACTAAAGATGTAATACTAATGAAAATAATTAATTTAATATAATGTAATTAATAAAATAAAGTTAAATATAATAATGAACTAATAATATAATTAGAATAATGGTGGATGAATAATAATTGACTATTATGATATTAATCAATAGAATGATTACAATATTAATCATTATAATGATTATAATAATTAATCAATATAATCATTATAATGATTATTATTATTAATCGTTATATTGGTTAATATTGATCATTATGATGATTAAGATAATATATTAATAATTAAAATAATGTAAATAATTATGATGATTAAGATAATATATTGATAATTAAAATAATGTAAATAAAATTGTGTAATTAAATTGATAATAAGATTAATTAACAAAATAACATATTTAAAGTAATAATAATGTAAATAATGTAAAATAATTTAATAGAAATTATAATGTTGTAAAAAAAAAAGATTGATATTGTATCAATAATATTAAAGTGATTAACGGTATACTAATTTAATTAATGAACTTCAATTAGATTGCATAGTTAATTGTAGAAAATTAAAATTTAGTTGTGATAATGAGGTTAAAAATGGGGGACCAAGACTTACTGATTTTTCATTCATAATCCTGATTCAATTTATTAGGGTTTTTCGGCTTCTCTAAATTTTCTTTTGGAATAATGACCATAGAAGCATTAACTATGGAATTATGTAGGCATATGTGGTGTTTAGTTACTTCAGAGTGTTAAGCTAATGCATATTTCTTAAATCTATCATAAATAATATCAACACAGTGGTCCTTAAGCCTAACATGGATTTAGCAACTAGTTTCTACAATACAAAATTTCCACAACCACAAGGGATTGAATACTCGTTTCTTTCTTTTAGGATCAGCTTGGTCTGTATAATGGTAAAGAATTGGATTGAATACTCGTTTCTTTCTTTTAGGATCAGCTTGGTCCCCTAATTTAATTTTTGTTGATGATGTTGCCTATATTATGAGTGGTGCTCTTGATATATAAAAGCTTAATATTTTAAATGAAATCCCTCTTATTTATTTTTTTCTTATTGTTACGAAGAGATTTTTTGATATTTTTCTTAATTATATTTTCTTCATACCTATGATATTTGAATACGGTGGTGGTGTGAGTTGTCTTGAAAAGATTCAATGAAAATATTTGCATCCAGTGGGAATAGTGCAGGTCCCATAGCGATTCCATAAGTTTGATCTTAAATTCCCCCTTTATAAATTAAAGAAGTGCACTTTAAGCATATCTTTACATGGTCAGCGATTTCATTTTCAGTAAGTTTTCTTATGACTTTTAAAACTTTTTCCACAATAAACCTCATCAAACCTAACAGGAAGGTTATATTCTTTTACAGGAACATATTTTTAATTAGATATGAAGTGTGAAGAGTCTTTGACGAATGATTAAGTTTTTACAACATCGAACTTGAATTTTTCAACTAGAAATTTAGCTAAACCATATGAGGGTGACCATATTGTATTGACAATAGGCCTCAAAGTATAGACATATTTGTGAACCTTTTGACAGACCATATATGCGGGGAAATATAAGGTTTTAGAAATGACGTTATTTTTTATCCTATCATCCAAAGTTGAGTTTTGTATGGCTTTCGTATTATCCTTCATCACCTTGTTGCTGGTATATTTGGAATTTTTTTTGCAGTTGCCACCTGGTATCCATCATTTTTTGTGACCACCATGAATTTTCGCTTTTCTTCCTTCAATATTATAATATATTTTTTGATTTTAGGTTCTCTAAGACCAGTGAATTCTTCCGTTTTTAAATTTCTTTTAGGTGGTTTAGTTTTTTGCAACACTAAGGAACAATATTGTCTAATATTTCTTGATGTGGATTCTATAAGGGCAGTAATTGTATCATCTATAAAGCATTTTATGTCTTCACGTGGAATTATCTTTGGAGTAATGGTGAAATTCAATCCCTTATATAAAACATTACATGCTACTATACTTAGTTCGATTCTCGAAAGGTTGATGAAAATCATTTTGTTATTGCACCGAGGGGGAACAACTTTATTTCCAATGGATTCAATCTTTTTGGTTTGTCTTTTAGTGGAATCATTTATTGGACTTTAGTGTGTCGTACATTAAAATGTTCATCCAAATGTCATGTTTTATAGTGTTAGCAAGATTAATAAGTATGTTTATACGGTTAGTAGAAATTTTATTTGGCTTTCGTCTAGTAGAGTAGATTGGACAGTTCCCCTGTTTATTGACTTCTTTGCATTCGCAAAAATATTAAAAAAAATGGTGTTTTACTTCTCCAAATCTTGGAATAATGTTATTATCTATGCATGTTTTTTTAAATGTGATATAAGTTAAATATTGTTACAATCTAGATACGCCTCAACGCATCTAATCTCTTTCAGCATATTCCTTCCATGCAGGGATAAGATTAATGTTATTACGTGTTTTCGAGTTTGCATTGAAAAATGTGTTAGTCTCCTGTATTTCTACAGTATCACAAGATGATTGTGGATCTCTTACAATCTACTGAAAATAATATTCTCTGATTATAATTTATTTTCAGAAATCTCAATACCTTTATCATTTTCCATTTAACCTATTCATTATCTCTCATTTTACCTTTTCCAATACCCTCATTCGCTGAAAACCCATGTTTGACTTTGAATCCTCTCATTTAGCCTTGCCCCTTTATTAAAACCTTTTTCCCTATGCTAAAAACCTCATTTTCCTCACTAAAATCCGTTCCCCTTCACTATTCCCTTTGTCCATTAAAACAATGTAAAAAGTAATTTTTGCATTATTTTGAAATAAATATTAACCCGGGTCCCACTTTAAATAAGCCCTGTTTATTTAAGCAAACCTGACCCCTTATATGTTTAAGCTCCCCGCCTTAAGAACCTAATTCCCATTCTTTAATACGACCCTGGACACACCATATTAAACACCTTTGCTTTAATACTTTCCCCTGGCCCTGCATTACTTTAAACCCTCCACTTCATTTAAAGCCCCCGACCCCACCTATAAAATCGATCCACCATTCCATCTGATCTCGACCAACATCCGATCTTCTCCCCTGCATCCAATGGTCCTCACTCCGTATCGCAACCCGAACCGTCTGATTTTTAAAACCTTCGAAGGGTTGCGAAATGGGTAGTTTTCATAGCCCTCCCATCTGCCATGCATCATCTCAACGTTTTATCGCACCCCTCCAACCAAAAAACACAAACCACCTACGCACCATGTGATAGACCGGAAACTACTTTCATGCCTTAAAGAAAAACTGCCGACAATCTGAAATTCTATGAGCTCTGTGCCATTGCGATAAGACCCCGAATCACCATGATAACCTCTGAAGCATTCCTAAAAGACCTAGAGGGCCATTGCTAAATGCGGAAATTGAAAACCTCCATTATCCACACCCTGTCTACAGTTTTCCCTCGTACATCCAAGCCATATTGCCTCCTTGAAAAGCTTCATTTTTTATTAACATTTGTTTTTAAGTTTTGCAGGTGCCATACATATCGAATGATCCGATAAATTTTCATTTCTAAGTCCAAGAATTGTTAAATCAGAGCTCTCTGGATGACAATTCAGAAGCTTTTTTCATCGAAGGATTAGGAGGACAAGAATAATCAGAAGTAGCAATGGATCATTATCAACAAGGATCATACAATTACTCCAACGAAAATGAGTTTTCTTCAAATAACAGTGAAAGGTAAAAGAAATAAAAAGATCAGTGAAAGGTTAAAGATGAAAGACAATATTAGAAGACAGAAGAAAAAGGACAGATAAGAAGGTTGAAGAACAGATTACAGTGACATCTAAGGTAGAAGAAGGAAAACAGATAAAAGATATGGATAAAGATAGTTTTAAGGTTTAAAGACAAATAAGAGGACAAATTAATGAGGAAGACTAGGCTAGGTGTCAAGGGCATCCAACATTTGCTTCTTCACAGTCACATTGGCCACCTACAACCTAATTTTAATTTAAATGAAGGCAACTGCAGTTAATATTACAGTAAGAGATATTTTAGTAGCACCCCAGAAGTTATTGTAAAGGTTAACTTTGAAGGCATATTAGTCGAAGATATTTTTAAAGTTAGCTCAATAGTAAATTAGAAAGTTATTATTACAGTAGGTCTTTCAGTGATATCTTTGGCTTGGGCCTTGCATGGTCTCAATTGTAAAAATTGCATTTACTCTGTAATAAATACAAATTTGTCACCCTAGGTTAGGGAAACCTCCTCATCTGCAGTTAAATACTACATGTATTTTTCATTATCAGTGTTGGTTGGCTGCTAGGTTGGATTTTGATCAAACTCTGAGTTGCAAATATTATTGCACTAGAGCATTGTAACTATTTTTGAGCTTGACACCAATAATACAAGAACGTTCACAACATCCTTGAGCTATGTTAATGGTGATGTTATCTCTTTTATGTATTTTTTGTTTTCTTTTGTTTCCATGATGTACACCAATTTCTCTGACAATAGAACAAAAATTTTAGACTGATATATGCTATTTGGGCACCTTAACTCTGTCTGTTATTATTATCTTTATGTTTTCATCTGGAAGTATAACTAAATAATTCTTAATTTCTCTTTAGTATTTTTGGATTGTTGCTTGAGGTTTCTTAGTGAAGTACAACTAAAGAATTCTTAATTTCTCTTTAGTTTTACCAAATTGTTATCTTAAAGGATTTCTTTGAAGTTCAATTAAATAATTCATAACTTTTCTTTAATCTCACCGAACTTTTATCTTAAATGTTTTCTCTATCTAAAAGTACAACTAAAGAATTCTCAATTTCTCTTTAGTATTACTGGATTAGTGTCTTAAGTTTTCTTGGTGAAGTACAACTGAAGGATTCTTAAATGATCTTTAGTTTTACCAAACTGATATCTTAAAGGCTTTTATGTTGAAGTATATTTAAAGGATTCTTAATTTCCCTTTAGTTCTACTAAATTCTCAAATTTTTGTCATCTCATATTCATCTTACCTAAAAAGATCCATTTGATATAGTTAGCTTGTCCTGTGAAAACCCTTGAAAGATTGATGTAAAATTTAACCCTTTTCTGACTCCATAGCCCAATGGTTTAAGCTTCTCACACTCTATCTATCCAACCAAATAATAAATCAAAATAAAAAACCCCAATCTTTATAACTAGCCTAAAATCAGAAAACATAATCATAAAGCTAAATCATTTCATCACAAAATATAGAGAGAGCCCTCTCTGAGCCCAGGAAGGCTAGGTCATGGACTCAAAAGTGGTTTGATGTGGTTCCCTGCTACTTTTTCTTGTCAATATTGCAAATTACAGGGAGCCAACATACGGGCGACCATACTGGGGAACTTGAGTTATTGAAAAATCTTAATATTTCCTCAAGAACTCAGAAACCCAACTCAAATCTGGATGACTCAAATATTAGCCAAGATTGGTATCTGGTTGCTGATGATGGAAAACATCCAACCTCAAGAAAGTTGAAATCATCCACCTGGCATCTTCAGTGGTTTTCAGTAGGCCTGGAGGCTCCACTGGGAAATTATTGCGAAAAATATAAAATTATCAAAAATAAAAGAAACCCAGTCAAATTATTGTGTGAATAAAGTATTTTTCTTTTATAGATTGGTTTTTTTTCAATATATTATAAAAATTTCAATCTCTTTGTGCCTTGGGTCTAGGTTCTGTCTTCTAGAAGAATCTGTACTAGATCCCATCCTGACCCAAACCCTCCTGCAATAGTTGACAATCCTGAGCACATCCTAAGTAAAACTCCTAGGTCTAAGAAATAAACTGTTAGCAGGCCTATTCACAAGGAAAGTTCCTTACCTAAAAACCTAAAAGACTTGTGGGATAGCTTATCTGACTCACACCTGGAACAAAGCTTGTTCAAGACTAAATCCCAGAATTGGATAACCCAGATAATTTTGGACCCATCCATCTTACATCAAAGCCCTATTGTAGAAGCATCAACCTCCACTCATACACCCACTTCTCACCTTCCCCCATTCAAACCTTCCCCTCCTTTTTTCAACCCTCCACATGTTAACCCCCCTTTGTTTCTCCAATCACCAAACATGGCAAACTGATATGCCTCATTAGTCCTATCATTACCTTTAGTGCCTCTACCACAAGACTATTAGTCCAAAATCCCCTTATTTGATGCAAGTGGTTCTGCAATTACTGAACAACATGTGGATAGAATGGATGACTCTTTTTATAGAAAAGAGATAGATGATGAAAACGTTAAGATCATAATGTTTTCCCAAATCTTAGGGGGAGAAGAAAGAAAACGGTTTAAAGGCCTAACCCTTAATAGTATACATGACCTCCCTGCTTTTCATCAGCTATTCCTAAATAAATGGGAAGTCAATAAAAACCCTCTCCAAATCTTATCAGAATATGAAAAAATTAAGAGAAACGTTGAAGAGAGTGTCCAATATTACTACAGTAGGTTCAATAGTGTATATAACGCTTTCCCACCTCACATGAATCCCCCACAAGGTCTAGCCCTAATGAAATTTCCAAATGGTTTTGACCTAGAGATGGATTATCAACTAAGAGAAAGAGACCCTCTTACATTAGAAGATATGCGGAGGGGTGCAATAAGTGTAGAAGTAAATCTAATTGCCAAGAGGGCTAGAATGAAAAATTAAAAGAGAGTTACATATAGGGAAGAGATTATAGCCTCCACATCTGATACTAAGATTGATAACTTAGTTAGAACCATGGAGAGGATGATGGATCAAATCAACATAAATGAGAGAGCTTTCCCCAGAAAAAACCAAGCAGCTCCTCAAAATAGAAACTAGAACCAAAACCAAAAATTTAGGAGAAAACCCCCTCAAATAATATAAAGAGAATAGAGGGAACCTTACTAGCAAATCAGGCCTCCTTTCCAAGAAAAATATGCTGATGAGGATGAGGGGGTGATTGAAGAACCAGAAGAAATTCAAATCAATCTAATGGGAGTTAACAATGAGGATATTGTTTTCCTCACAGAGGAAGAGCAAGGCATGTTCACCCCAATTCAAAATTAAAAATAATGCCAAGAATCTGAGGATTATAAACAAGGATTCGAAAATGCTATCATGGAAGTGCATAGACAGTATGACTTCAGAAGCAAGAAAACCCAAAACACTCCCAAAAGAAAGAATTGTGAAATTTCTGCTAGGAAGAACCCTGAAATTGATCCTAAAAAGACAGCAGAAACTTCAACTCAAATGGTTAAAATTTCTGATAAAAATAAAAACAAAAAAAGCCTAGAAAGAAGCACTAGTAAATCAACTAGCAGCCCCAACAAAGATGATATAACTAATATCTCTAGTGCAAATCAGCAGTCTAAAATTGCTGCAAAAACATTGTCTGATAAAACTGATTTAAATCTTCCAAAAACACAAACACCATTTAGTATTGAGAATGAAATTTCCAAGATAAATATTTCCATACCTCTCACTGAATTGGTAGGCCAAGATGTATATAGATCCCAAGTTTTGAAATCTTAAACATAGGAGAAAATATTGATACTATGAATTTGAATGATGACAAACATGAACTTCTAATTGGACCTGAAGTATAAGGAATATTCCAAGAAGGAGGTGTCCCTCCATTTTATGTCAGTTTGAACATCCATGATAAAATTCTCCATAATCCCACGTTAGATTCAGGATCTTCTCATAACCTCATGCCAAAGGTAGTAATGGAAATACTAGGCCTTGAGATAACTAAACCATACAAAGACTTGTCCACCTTTGACTCTGGTAGCATTAAATGTCTAGGCTTGATCAAAGATCTCTGTGTTACTTTAGCAAAAATACTAGCCAAAATCCTATTAATTGATATCGTAGTGGCTAAGATTCCCCCTAAATATGGCATGCTCCTATCATGCTCATGGGGAGCCAAACTTCAAGGCACCCTCCAAATGGATATGACCTATGCTACCATACCAATCTTTAGTCAACCAAGAAGATTATATAGGGAGACTGATATCAAATACATGGTCAGAAATCAAGAAAAGCCTGATAAATCCCCTCTCTATTATGTCCACATAGACCTTGATTCATTTATCTTTTACAATGATGAAAACATTAAGAAACAAGTAGCAATAAATGAACAAACAACTGAAAAAGAGGAAGAAAAAGAAGAATATTCAGACCAAATAGAGAATGAATAACATAAGTAGGAACCTAAACCTCTTTGGAGCACGAGCTTTGATGGTTCTTGTGGGAAAATTGGTTCAGGGGCAGGTGTTTGGGTAAACAAAACTAAGAATAATCACGCAGAGGGTTACTCCTAAAAACTGAAATTTCAATGTACAAATAATATAGTAGAGTATGAGGCCCTCCTTCTAGGATTACAACTTTTGAAAAATCTAGAGGCCAAAAGGATTTCTATCCATGGGGATTCTAAGCTAGTCTTTAGGAAAATTAAGGGAGAATATTCAACTAAACATTCTAGATAAAGAGCATATAGGAATGCTTCCCCTGGCCTCCTAAAAACATTCAAAGGATATGACCTTGCCTCTATCCCTAGAAATCAAGATATCCTTTCCAATAGACTATCATTTGTAGCCAGTAATTATCAACAACATCATCCTAATGAAAAATATATAGTACATGTTAAATATAGACGAGCAGTCCCTGATAATATAAGATACTGGAAATTTTTTAAAGGTGACAAACAGATTGAAGACTTCTTACGATTCCAAGATGAGTTTGAAATTCCAAATTCAGACTTAGATCATGAAGAGGACTACTATACCGATGAACAAACATGCAAGGAGGATTCCCCTCATGATGTTAATATAAATCTGTTAGCAAAAGAATACCCACATGGGATGGAAATTTGTGAAGATCCAGAAAAAGAAGAGGTTGAAGTATTGAAGTTCAAAGATAATACCTTGCCAAGAGGAATTGTCCCTCTAGAAGAACTTTTTTATTTCAATGATGTTGATAGAAAGCCAAAAATGGAATCCACTAAAGAAAATGTAAAAGAGTGCAATATAGGGAGTGAGAAAGAACCCAAAATGGTAAAATTGTCAAAGACACTGCCAACACCTATAAAACATAAATGTATTGAGTTATTGAGAGAATTAAATGATGTGTTTTCCTGGAGCTATGAAGACTTGAAGTCCTATGATACTAATATCATTTAGCACAAGATTACACTCAAAGAAATACAGAAGCCCTTTCAACAGAAACTGCACAGAATAAATCCTTTCCAAATTCTACTAGTTGAGAAATAGATAAAGAAAATGTATGATGTTGGAGTAATAGTCCCACTCAGGTACTCAAAATGGGTTTCAAATCTTGTATCAATGAGGAAGAATACATGGGATATTAGTCTCTGCATTGACTTCAGAAACCTAAAAAAAACATTCCTGAAGGACAACTACCTTTTACTAAAAAAAGATCACATATTGCAAAAGGTAGTAGGCTCCAAAAGGATATCTCTCCTTGATGGTTTTTCACGGTACAATCAAGTGCTGGTACATCCAGATGATCAACACAAAACAACTTTCACCACACCTTGGGACACCTTCATGTATGTAAAAATTCCTTTTGGGTTAATGAATGTGGGAGCCACTTTTCAAAGAGAAATGGATATTTCTTTCTCAGAAGAAATAGGTTACTTCATTGTGATATATCTTGATTACATCACAGTCTATTTAAAACCTGATGAAGAAAATCTAGCTCACTTAAGAAAGGTCTTTGAGAAATTCAGAAATTATGGCCTGTCTTTCAATCCCAAGAAATCCTTATTTAGCCTCCAAGAAGGAAAGATTCTAGGCCACATCATTTCTGAAGAAGGGATGAAGATTGACCCAAAGAGGATTTAGGGAATATATGAAATCAATCACCCAAGAGACATCAAAGAGCTGCAATCTTTCATTAGAAAGATAAATTTTTTAAGAAGGTTCATACCAAACCTTACAGAATTCCTAAGGAACATCACTAACATGCTCAAAAGAGAATCAGGAGTCAAATGGAGCAAAGAAGAAAATCAATCTTTTGACTTGGTGAAGCAAGCTCTTACACAAACACCAGTTCTGATGAGCACTGATTTCACCAAGGATTTATTTATATTTTTCTTCACATCAGAACACACAATTTTTGTTGTATTACTGCAGAAAAATATCAAAGGACAAGAGAAGCCCATAGAATTTTTTAGCCAAGCTTTAAGAGATGCACCTTTGAAATATAATATCATAGAAAAGCAAGATTTTTCCTTGGTCAAAGGACTAAAGGATTTCAGAGTCTACATTCTGCATTCACACATCATTGTGTTTGTGCCTCATACTGTGGTTAAAGAGACAAGTGGATTGTTGTAATTTTGAAATATGATCTAGAAATCAAGCCCACCATATCAATCAAAGGACAAGGACTGGTTAAACTAATGGATAAAACAAAATTTCAATCACTCGACATCAATATATTCACTCATTGGATGAGCAAGAGGAGTTGGCAACTCCACCTATTGAGGAAGCATTCCTAAATTCTCCCTAGTACGCATATATATTGTATGTGCTCTTTAATTTAAATATTCCTCCCTTTTTATCCAAAACAAAAGCCAGATTATTGAAGTTAAAAGCTGCAAATTTCTACATTCTGGAAAAAATTTTATATTGGAAAAATTTTGGTGGTGTATTGCTTAAATGTTTGCCTGAAGAAGATGCATATAGGATTATGAATGAATTTCGTGAAAGGGAGTGTGGAGGCCACCTCTATTGGAAAACCACTATTAATAAGATTCTTAAGGCTGGATTCTATTGGCCTACCCTCTTCCATGATATCCAAAAAATGGTAGTTACCTGTCATAAATGCCAATTTTTTGAGGGAAAAAGAAAATTGTTGCCTTTGCCATTACAACCAAATTCTGTTGAAGCTCCTTTTCAACAGTGGGGTCTAGATTTCATTGGAGAAATCCACCCTTCCTCATCTACCCAGTATAAATGGATCCTTACTACAACTGACTATTTTACTAAGTGGATAGAATCCATTCATCTAGAACTGCCACAGACTCAGTAATTAACAGATTTCTTGAAAATAATATTCTATCTAGATTTGGCTGTGCTAGGAAAATCATTACTGATAATGTTGTTGCCTTTAAATCCAGGAAAATGGTGGATTTTTTCCACAAATATCACATTACTTTGGGACATTCTACAACTTATTACCCTCAAGGTAATGGATTGGCTGAATCTTCAAACAAGATTTTGGTAAACATCATTAAAAAGTTGCTGGAGGAAAATAAAAAAACATGGCAAAACAAATTGATTCATGTGCTATGGGCAGACGTGCTAACAAATAAGAAGTCAATTGATATGTCACCCTATCAGCTAGTCTATGGAATGGATTCAGTCTTCCCAACAGCCTTGGGAGTTCCAGTAATGAAGCTCATTCAAGAGGTGTAGTCTGAAGAGAGTGACATACAAAGAAGAATAAACCAAACTATTTAGTTGTAGCAAACGAGAGAAGGAGTGTACAACATAACACAATTGTTACAAGAAAATATCAAGAAGATATTTGGAAAAAGGACCAAGGCAAATGATTTTAACATTGGAGACAGTGCTGAAGTGGGATTCAAGAAGAGAGGACAAATGCAAGCATGGAAAATTTGATAACTTGTGGAAAGGTCCATACACCATTCATTCTGCAAGAGGTAATAATGCATTTTTCTTACAAAAAATGGATGGAATAGAGTTTTTTAGAGGTCCTGTCAATGGAAGAATGTTGAAACATTATTTCAGTTAAGAATTGTTGAGATGGCAACAAGATGATGAGCTTAGTGAAAAGAAGTCGTCTTCACTAAGTGGGCCCGCAGGCTATTTTTGGCGCAAAGTCTATTTTTAGACATATGGATCATATTCTATGAGTTTTAGGATGGTATTTGTGGAGGGTTGGTCAAGTTGGAAAAATATATGGACTTCTATTTTTAGACATATTGGGCGGAATCTATTTTTAGATTGCCAGTCTAAAGATAGATATGTCGAATATTATTAGCTCTTAATAATATTTGGACTATAAACATTTTCTTATTCTCTTGGAGCACTTTAGTTAAGTGCACAGATGTGGCACAGGAGCTGACAAAAGGAATTATGCTATTCCTGAGGGTTATGTGGAGTTATTGCATGGATACTTTAGTTAGAACTCATGTGACAGAGTTTGGTGGAGTTGATTGAGGAGTTAATGGAGTTGTGTTCAGTTTAACTATTCTAAAAATAGTTGAGCTAGTTGTATTTAGTCTAACTGATTAATACACTAGTGAAGAGTGGTGTGAATTAATTATTAATTAATTCACTAATTATAAACTAATTAATCAACTAAGTAATACATCAGTTAACTTTAGTGCATGGACAGTTTCAGTGGAGACCAGTGAAGAGATAGGTGAAAGAGCAGGTTAACTATTAGTTGTGACTATAATGTTGCATATTTACATCTACCAGTGATTGGAGAATCTCATGAGGATTGTGCAGTACAAGCTAGGTGGTTCAAGTTATTTAATGAGCCATTCTACAACATTGATTACGTAATAGAGGCTGGCTATCAGGTGGCAGAGATTGGAGCATGTGTTTTGCTAGATCTAGCTTGATTAGTGTGTAGCAATTGGAGGTTGTGCTGAGAGCTTGTGAGGAGTTTTGTACAATTATTTGTACATGATCTCTATGATATATAATATACAGATAGTTAGGGGTTTTTAGATTTAAGCTTTCCCATGAAATACTGTGTTCATATGTGTGATTTTTTATGGTTTTAATGTGCGCATGCGATTGTTTTTATTTCCGCAATTAATGATCAATGGTAGAAGAGATTCTGTATTGTGCATGAAGATAAAATAGTATGTCATCAAGAGAATCTTGGTGAATAATATATCAATTATTCAAATTTATGCATGGTATCAGAGTGATATTGATCATTGGAGCAATTGCAAAACATTGAAGTGGTTGAGTTTTGTGCTGGTGGAATTCGAATTTGCAGCAGTGTTTTCTTGGTGTCGAAGTTGAGATGTCTTTCAACGGATTGCGATTGGAGTATGCCCTTGAGGGAAGCTCAAATTATATTTCATGAAAGGAAAATATGGAGGTGGCATTGGATGAAAATGGGTTGTAGGAGTTCATAGATGCAGAAATTCCAAAACCTGCTTCTAGTGATGCTGCCACACTTGATGCATGGAAAAAGAAGACAAAAAAGTGTCAAAGGATTCTATTGGAAGGTGTGAGGGATCACATAGTATCTTGCCTTCATGGTAAATATTCTCCATTCTTGATGTGGAAAAGTTTGACACATTTATTTCAAAGCAAGAGCGACCAGAGGAAGTTTGTGCTCAAGGATAAACTTAGAAACATAAAAATGGAGAAAGGTGACAATATGCCCAAGTACCTCATGAAGTTCATCCAATGCAGGGATGAGTTGGGAGGTGTGGGGGTGACTATTGATGATGAGAACCTGGTGAGCTTGTCTCTCCTTAGGCTTCCGAAGAGTTGGAATTCCTATCAAGACTCTGTCAATGGTCGGGAGAAATTGCCAGGATGGGAGCGACTTTGGTCAGATATTGTGCAAGAGGAGATAAGGCGAAGTACCAGGGATGGATCTTCATCAAAGAAATCTGATGAAGAGAATTGCACTTTGTCTGCCAAAGCAAGGAAAGGGAAGAGCAAGAAGAATGCTTCTCAATCCGGTGCAAAGGCAAGAAGCAGGACATGTCCAGGGCGAAGTGCTTTCACTGTCACCAACATGGACATTACGCCACTAATTGTCCACAGAAGAAGAAAAATAAACAGGCTGCTGGATCTACAGCTGGAGAGGCCTTAGCTCCGCAGTTTGAGATATATTTTTCACTAATCGCATGCTTGGTCTCAAGTGTGATGGTTTCAGTGTGGTTTCTTGACAGTGGTGTGTCTTTTCACATGACAGGAGATTGAGATGTGTTTACTGATCTGGATGAGAAAGATCTTGGAGGGCACATCGAGATGGGCGATGATGGTAGATACAGTGCGATCGGTATCAGTACCATTTCCTTTGAGAGGGATTCTGGTAAACCCTTCGTATTGAAGGAAGTGATGCATGTTCCAGCATTGAAGAAGAATCTTATCTCTGTGGCGATGTTAGAAGACAAGGGATATGATGTTGTCTTTAGCGAGAGAAAATCTTTCCTGCGCAGTAAGGAAACTGGTGAGACCTGGAGGATAGGGGTTCAAGTTAAGAACCTTTATCAATTGCAGGTAGATGGCTGCACAGCAATGGCAGGCAAGGCAGAAGGAGTGGTGAGCCAGGATGATGACGAGTTGTGGCACCGGAGATTGGGCCACCTTCACCACGGAGAGTTGAAGATACTGCAACAGATTTCTACTTGGCTTCCTAAGGGTACTCTTGCGCAGTTAGATCAATGCAAGGGATGTACCTTGGGAAAATTTGTGAAAGCCACTGTTCATGAGAAGGATAGTCGCGGCACAACGATCCTTGAGAGAATTCACATAGACGTGTATGGACCTTTCTCAGTAGCTTCGACAGCAAAGCACAGGTACTATGTGATATTTGTTGATGATTTTTCTTGGAAGTGTTGGATCTTCTTCATACAGAAGAAGTGCGAGACATACTCAAAGTTCTGTGAGTTCAAGGCACTGGTTGAGAAAGAATCGGGGAAGCAGGTGAAGGCTCTTAGGAACAACAATGGTGGTGAATTCATCTCTGGAAAATTCAAGGACTTTTGCAGCGCAGAAGGAATTCGAAGAGAGCTCATAGAACCTCATAACCCACAGCAGAATGGGGTTGCTGAGCGGAAGAACAGAACGATCGTGGGTGTTGCACGGGTGATGTTGCATGATCAGGGCCTTTCCATACACTTGTGGGCTGAGGCATGCAATACTGCAGTATATGTGTAGAACCGTTGTCCTCACAGGATACTTGGCATGAGTACACCCGAGGAGGTGTTTTATGGTAAGAGGCCTAATATTTCCCATTTGAGTATTTTTGGTTCACCTGTTTACATTCATGTGACAAAGGATGCCAGGAAGAAGATGGAGCCGACTGCAGAGGTTGGGATATTTTTGGGGTACACTAATACGCCCCACAACTATCGTGTGTATGTGCGAGACAGTCACAAGACTATTGTGCGAAGGGATATCAAATTTCATGAGGAGAAAGCCATGAAGTGTTCCCTTGAGAGGGAGCCACACTTGCATGCAGATGAGGAGTTATTATTTGCTAAGGCTGAGCTTCAGGATGTGGATCAGCCACAAGAGAAAGTTCATGGAGTAGAAGAGACCACTCATGCAGCGCCAACCATTAGAGGGCAGAAGTGCACTACAGAAGCCGAGTGACTGGCTCAAGATGCAGAGAAGGTTGTAGGAGCACCTACATCACAGCGCAGACAGAGAGAGTCACCTGATTGGTATACTAGATACATGGTTCTTATGAGAAAGTGTATCATGATAGAGCCATCCTCTTTCGAGGAAGCTGTGGAGGATCCCGCATGGGTAGATTCTATGGTGGAAGAGTATGATTCGATTTTCAGAAACAGTGCATGGGAGATTGTCCCAAGCCCAGAAGGGAAATCAGTGGTGGGTTCGATATGGATCTACAAAGTGAAGCAGGTAGCTGACGGGAGTGTAGAGAAGTACAAGGCAAGATTTTTTGCCTGAGGCTTCTCACAGATTGAGGGGATCGATTATGAGGAAACCTTTGCACCTGTCGCAAGGTATTCTTCCATACGGACGATTCTTGCTCTCTTAGCGCAAATGGGGTGGCACATTCATCAAATGGATGTGAAGACTGTGTTCCTCAACGGGGTGATTGAGGAGGAGGTGTACATAGAGCATCCTAAAGGTTTCGAGATCTTCAGCAGCGAGTCGCATGTGTGTAGGCTCAAGAGAGCGCTGTATGGGTTGAAACAAGCACCTTGTGCTTGGTACACATGAATGGACAATTATTTCACCAGACTTGGATTTTCCAAGAGTGAGGAGGATCCTAACCTATACAAGATTGTGGTGGAGGGTAAGTTGCTGATCATTTTACTTTATGTAGATGATATTATTTTGAAAGGTGATGAGTTGTTGATACTCTCATGCAAGGATGATCTTGCAAAAGAGTTTGAGATGAAGGACTTGGGCCTCCTTCATTATTTCCTGGGATTGGAAATTTGGCAGCGCAGTGATGGACTATTTGTTTCTCAAGGAAAGTATGCTCAGGAGATATTGGAGAAGTTCAACATGCATGGTTGCAAGCCTGTTGATACTCCTCTTCCTGGTGGATGGAGGAAGGATGATGCTACTTCGGCGGAGATAGTGGATGCCACTGTTTATCGACAGTTGGTGGGGTCGCTTATGTATCTGGTCAATACACGACCCGACATATGCTATGCTGTGAACCAGCTTTCACAAGCTATAGTTAAGCCTACCAAGCTCTACTGGAAGGCAGGCAAGCATGTATTGAGATATCTTAGAGGCACATCACGATATGGATTATGGTACAGATAGTCAGATGAGGTGAAGCTGTGTGGCTTCACGGATGCAGATTGGGCAGGGATCCGAACGGACAGAAAGAGCACATCTGGAGGGATTTTCAATATCGGGTCGACAACCGTTTCTTGGAACAGCAGGAAGTAGAGATCCGTGGCACTTAGCTCAGCAGAGGCCAAGTATATGGCAGCGATTTTGGCTGCATGCGAGGCTATATGGATGAGGAAGATCCTGATCGGGTTATTCGGTTTACACTTAGATCCTACTGTGATATATTGTGATAATCAAAGTTGCATCAAACTCTTGGTAAATCTAGTATTTCATGATAGATCTAAACACATTGACATCTGGTATCATCATATCAGATATTTTGTGCAGTGGAAGATCATGTAACTTTCATACATTCCTACGAAGGATCAGGATGTTGATATCTTCACGAAGGCGCTCACCAGGAGAAAATTTGAATACCACAGAGGCAGGATACGGGTGGCAGATAATCCTTATCTTGTTGAGAGAAAGTTTTTAGATTGCAACAATATGATGAGCTTAGTGGAAAGAAGTCGCCTTCACTAAGTGGGCCCGCAGGCTATTTTTAGCGCAAAGTCTATTTTTAGAGTATGTCTATTTTTAGACATATGGATCATATTCTATGAGTTGCAAGATGCTATTTGTGGAGGGTTGTTCAAGTTGGAAAAATAGATGGACTTCTATTTTTAGACATATTAGGCAGAATCTATTTTTGGATTGCCAATCTAAAAATAGATATGTCGAATATTATTAGCTCTTAATAATATTTGGACTATACACATTATCTTATTGTCTTGGAGCACTTCAGTTAAGTGCATAGATGTGGCACAGGAGATGATAGAAGGAATTACGCTATTCCTAAGGGTTATGTGGAGCTATTGCATGGATACTTCAGTTAGAACTCATGTGACAGAGTTTGGTGGAGTTGATTGAGGAGTTAATGGAGTTGTGTTTAGTTTAACTATTCTAAACATAGTTGAGATAGTTGTATTTAGTCTAACTGATTAATACACTAGTGAAGAGTGGTGTGAATTAATTCTTAATTAATTCACTAATTATAAACTCATTAATCAACTAAAGAATACATCAGTCAAATTTAGTGCATGGATAGTTTCAGTGGAGACCAGTGAAGAGATAGGTGAAAGAGCAGGTTAACTATCATTTGTGACTATAATGTTGCATATTTGCAACTACCAGTGATTGGAGAAGCCCATGAGGATTGCGCAGTACAAGCCAGGTAGTTCGAGTTGTTTAGTGAGCCATTCTACAACATTGTTTACGCAATAGAGGCTGGCTATCAGATGGCAGAGATTAGAGCATGTGTTTTGCTAGATCTAGCTTGATTAGTGTGTAGCAATTGGAGGTTGTGTTGAGAGCTTGTGAGGAGTTTTTTACAATGATTGTTACATGATCTATATGACATATAATATACAGATAGTTTGGGGTTTTCAGTTTTAATATTTCCCATGAAATATTGTGTTCATATGTGTGATTGTTTATGGTTTTAATGTGCACATGCGATTGTTTTTATTTCTACAATTAATGATCAATGGTAGAAGAGATTCTGTATTGTGAATGAAGATAAAATAGTGTGTGATAAGGAGAATCTCGGTGAATAATATATCGGTTATTAAAATTTCTACAAGAATCTCACTGTAAGTTTTCTTCATTGTATATAACATTGCTTAAACAAAATCTCAAAAGAAATTGATACAAAAAAAGAAAGAAAGAAAATAAGAAAAGAGAGTAGATAAAAAGAAAAAAGGTAAGCCCCATTCCAAGAAAGGAATATTTCTCGAAGTGTTGCAATTGAAAATGCCACTACTTTAAAGAGGTCATGTTCAATCATACAACCTAAACATGACTGTACAAATTTTTAATTTTTGTTGATAATTTAGAAAATGAAGATTTGCCAAAATGCTTAAACTTGGCTTATCAATAGGTAGGTAGAAAATGACATGGGTTCCAAAGCCTAAATCTGAAACCAATAAGAAACGTGAGGGATAGGTGATAAATAAAATATTCAAGACCAAAGCCCTAGTTTTAGTTTACTTTTTTGCAAAACAATATTGTGTGTAGCTTGTCCAAAAATTCCACAATTCATGATGATCAAACTGCTTAATATTGACTCATTCATGATTTAAATTTCATGTTGATAGTTAGTGAATAAAAATCTCTCAAATTGTTTAATCTTGGTAGATAAGTAGTCAGGTAGAGAATAAAAGAGATGGTCAATCTGATTTGAGTGTTTGGAAGTCATAAGGTTAGAAATAGATAGTTTTCTTTCAAAATAAAAATGATGTCAAAGTTTGCAAGTCTAAATGCACTGACTAAATGAAGAAAAAATGTTAGAGTAGGTGATGGGTAGGCAGAATTAATTTGCATGAAGCACGATTTTAAATTTTTTATGGTCACAAGTCACAAAATGTTACATCAGATCAACAACTACAGAAATAAATCATCCAAATACAAATAGGCTATTGATCTACAAAAATTCTTGACACCTACTAAAGGAGTTTCCCTCCCCAGTTGGAGCCACTATTAGTCTCCTGCATTTCTACAGTATCACGAGATGACTATGGATTCCTTACTGTCTGCTGAAAATAATATTTTGTGATTATCATTTATTTTCAGAAATATCACTGTCTTCATTATTTTCCATGTAACCTATTCATTATCTCTCATTTTACCTTTTCCAATAATCTCATGCACTGAAAACCCATGTTTGACCTTGAATCCCCTCGTTTAGCCTTGCCCCTTTATTAAAACTGTTTTCCCTGTGCTAAAAACCCCATTTTACTCACTAAAATCCCTTCCCCTTCACTCATTCCCCTCTGTCCATTTAAAAAAAAGTAAAAATTAGTTTTTACATTGTTTTGAAATAGATATTAACCTAGGTCCCACTTTAAATAAACCCTGTTTATTTAAGCAAACCTGACCCCTTATATTTTTAAACTCCCCTCCTTAAGAACCTGATTCCCCCGCTTTAATGTGACCCTGGCCCCACTGTCTATTAAAAGCCTTCGCTTCAATACTTTCCCCTAGCCCCACATTACTTTAAACCCTCCACTTCATTTAAAACCCTTGACCCCACTTATCAAATTGATCCACCGTTCCATTCGATCCCAACCAACGTCTCATCTTCTCCCCTACATCCAATGGTCCTCGCTCCATATCGCAACCCAAACTGTCTGAAGTTTAAAACCTTTGTAGGGTTGCAAAATGGGTAGCTTTCATAGCCCTCCCATATTCCACGTGTCATCTTGATGTTTTATCCTCCAACCAAAAACCACAAACCGACTACACACCATGCGAAAGACCGGAAACCGCTTTCACGCCTTAAGGAAAAACTGCCAACTATTCAAAATTAGATGAGATCTGTGCCATTATGATAAGCCCCTGAACCACCATGATAGCCCGTGCAACATTCCTAAAAGACTCGGAGGGCCATTGCTAAACGCGGAAATTGAAAACCTCCATTATCCGGACTCTGTCCATAGTTTTTCCTACTGCATCCAAGCCATATTGCCTCCCTGTGGAGCTTTGTTTTTCATTAAAATTTGTTTTCAATTTTTGTAGGTGCCATACATATCGAAAGATGCGATAAATTTTCATTTCTAAGTCCAATAATTGTTAAATCATGTATCTTTGGATGACGATTCAGAAGCTTTGTTCGTCAAAGGATTAGGAGCACTAGAATAATCAGAAGCAGTAATGGATCATGATCAACAAGGATCATACAATTACTCCAAAGGCAACAAGTTTTCTTCAAATAATATTGAAAGGTAAAAGAAATAAAAATATCAGTCAAAGGTTAAAGAGGAAATATAGGGTTAGAAGATTGAAGACAAAGGATAGATAATAAGCTTGAAGAAGAGATTACAGTGACATCCAAGGCAGAAGAAGGAAACTAGACAGAAGATATAGATAAAGATAGTTTGAAGGTTTAAAGACAAATCAGAGGAAAAATCAATGAGGAAGACTAGGCCAGGTGTCAAGGCCATTCAACATTTTCTTCTTCACAGTCACTTTGGCCACCTACACCTTAATTTTGCTTTAAAGTAAGGAAGCTATAGTTAATATTACAATCAGAGATATTTTAGCAGTAAGCCAGAAGTTGTTGTATTGTAAAGGTTAATTTTGAAGGCATACTAGTCAAAGATATTTTTAAAGTTTGAAATTAGAAAGTTATTGATTTTTTTTTTTTTTTTCTAAATAAGACTAATCTATTAATTTTCACATAATATACAATTTGAAGCTTGCCTCCGAAATTGCTATGCTAGCTAATTCCGAAGGGAGCAGAGTTCATAAAGACAAAAGTATGACCACCTTAGATGGGGAAAATGGTCCAAAATTCTCTTCCCTTAGTAGGAAAACTATAATTAGCAATAAAAGACCAAGAGTTCACCAAAATTTTCAGGAAAAACATGATATCATAGATATTAAGCAAAACAGAGAGAGGTAACCTCTCATTGGTTTGATTGCATGTCATGATATGTGTCATGAGGCAGTGGCGAAGGCTCTTAAATGGTAAGACACTTGTAATAATCAGAATAATCCTCTTCTACGAATGTTGTGCATTGGGCTTGAGCATGGTAGTGGTGTGCACAAGGATGCCACTACCTTTCCTCTTCTCATCCACATAGCGTTCTGGGCCACCGCTTCCACTTCCTTTGTTGCTAGAGGAGTGCGCTCTTGGTCTGATTGGCAAAGCTTCATATTTCTGAGAGTACTAAGGGGGTGCTAGAGAAATTGTAGATTTCTTGGGATGTTTTCTAGAACCAGACTCAGTAGAGCTCGAAGGCATCTCCTGAAAGCTAACAGTGATGGTGGCGGTGACTCGAGGTCTATCCAGGGAACATTCATAATGGAATTGATAGGAATTGTCTTTAGGAGGTAGGGAGCGACTGTCTGAATGAATTGAGATAGGCAGTCGAGAGGACTAGCCCCTACCTTGACCGCATCTACAACACATTCTATGCCTTCATGACATTCTTGAGTGAGAGTGAGAATGAGGGAGGCTAGCTTGCAAAGGCATCGAGGTCGAGAGGTGGTTGGCGTGTACAGGAGGTAGATTAGTGGGATGGTTGGAGCAGTGGGATGGTAGGAGCATCGAGGCCAAATGGATATGAAGGTCACAAAGAATCTTAGAGGGTGAAGGGGAACTCTAAGAAGAGAGGGATGAGGAGTGAAGGCGGAATGAACCAAATGACAGTGAAGGAAGGAGCAGCGCCATGAACTAGTGCACATGCCAGTGGATCAGATGGGCATTAAGGCAAGAGGTAGAGACAGTAAGGTTGACATGAGATGAGAAGCTAGAGCATTTAAGGTCAGCATGACAGGCCCCATGCATGGCCATGTGGCTAGGTCATGTGCCTCGCAGTGGAGCTGCCACCTACTGTCCCCAATTAAGCACCTGCATTCGGGGGCATGGCTTCATTTTTCACGAATTGGGTGCATTTTTGAATGAGAGAATAATCATTGGTACCAGAGAGAGGGCCGATAAAAAGAGAAATATCATTCTCGACTCCTTTTTGGGCGATGAGATCTGCTACCTTGTTAGCTGAGAATATGACATGGTTAAAGGAGATGGCCCGCTGAGTCTAAAACCATTGCTCAATTTGTTCAAACCTCGCTATAAGATGCCAAATCTTAGATAATTTTTAGGCGGAGGCTCCCAAGATGAGGTGAGTGGGCACATTGATGATAATTTGAGAGTCTCCTTCCACTTCTAAGGGGAATAAATTGTGCTCTTGAGTGAGATAGAGCCCCTGCAATAGGCATTCCAATTTAGTAGAATTTTTTGAATCCCATCCTATTGAGCCATAGAATATGACAAGGGGGGTCCCTGCTCAATATCTAAAGATAACACCAAAACCATCTGCACCAAGATTGCCTTTAGAGGCCCCATCAAAATTCATTTTGATCGGTCCACACATAGGGGGAATCCAAGAGCTGGGTGAATCTGGATGGTTTGAGGGAGGACAGGTACTCAAAGGGTAGTTGGGGATGGAAAGGTGCCAATTTTCGTAGATGAAGATTTCTAGAGGTTGATTTGGAATGTCTGAGTCCTTGCAATGGTGCAGGGATAGAGTCTCTTGAAGGTTGACACATATATTGGTCCAGATGGAATCCAAAGATGTGATTTGATTTTTGAAGATACTCCTGTTCCTTTTTTTCCAGACCAACCAAATAAGGATCCCAAGAAGAAGGGTCCAGAGAGTGTTGAGCAAATTGCTGTTGAAATGGTTAGAAGGCCAATTTATAATTCTATTAGCAATTTATCCTTCGATTTTGCTAGATCTTCTACACCGGATGGCTATATTATCCCATAGGTTGCTAGCCAGCGTCAATGTATCCATTAGATGTGATATGGTTTCAGCATAGTTTAGGAAATTGGGACATCTTGAAGGGCCTATGAAGCCCCTCTTAAGGATATTGTCCCAGGTGAGAATCCTTTTCTTGCTGAGAATCCAAAGAAAGGTGGATATTTTAGGCTAGATGTATGGTCTCCAAATTTGTGTCCATAACAAATCCTGGGGTTCCTGAGTAGCAGAGAAGAGCAAGTGGTAAGCTTCTTGGGTGGAGAATGTACCTTGAGGAGTGTGTCCCCATCAAAGAATGTCCAGATCTTCTGAGCATCTGATATTTCTTTTCCTTAGCTCTTTTTCAATCTCATCATGTAGTTCCCACTACTAGTTCTCCTGCCATTGAGCAGCTGGGAGCCATTAACGATATCTAGAGATAGAAAGGGGTTTCCAAAAGAGATTTACCTGATTATAAACTTGAGCTTGTAGAGTAGCTTGCCATCTAGGTCTGTGGAAGAGGTTCTCCAATTTGGGAAATTGTTGTCATGAGTCCTCCCAGAAGCAGGCAAAGCGCCCTGATTTGATCTCGTAGAAACTATGCTCTTGGATGATAGCCCTATGTTTCTTGGCCACATTCCAGATAAGAGATCTAGAGTCCTTAGAAATAATACGAATAAGATCTACGAGTGGTATATTATTTTCATATTTGGTAGTCCATAAATAGGCCCAGGGAGTGTGAGCCTTGGACATCCAGTTCCACCAAATGCCTACACCCATGACCGCGTTACTATGGTTTGAATCCCTTAGCCGTAGTCCTCCATCTATTCTGGGAGTGCATACATTCAACCATTTCACCAGTGCCCATTTACAGTTTAATTCAAAATTCCCCAATGGAAATTGCGTTGTAGATTTCTGATATTTTTTAGAACGCATTTTGGAGCTGCCAACATAGAAAAGAGGTAGAGGGGCATGGATTGGGGACCGCTTTGATCAGGACCAGTCTGCTAGTGATGTTGAGCAATCTGTAGGTCCAGAATGACAAGTGGGCCTCTAATTTGTCTAGAATTTATTTGCATGAGGATTGATTACTGAATCAATGACAATAGAACCAAGGTATTTAGAGGGAAAAGTGGCTATGGAGAAGCCTAGAATTTTGGCATTGTTGCATTGAATTATGGTTGGGGTATTGAAAAATAATATTTGAGATTTAGTTGCAATGATGGTGGTGCCCAAGGCTTCAGAAAATGTGTCCAACAGAGACTTGAAGGTGTTGGATTTTTGAAAAGAGGGTCATTGAACATCATATTATCATCCACAAACTGTTGGTGGGTGATGGGATGATTGTCATGGATAGTGATACCTTGAAGAAAGTGGGTAGAGGCTGCATGCTAGATGAGACACCCCAAACCTTCTCCCATAAGGAAAAATAGGAAGGGCGAAGGAGGGACTCCATGACGAATGCCTCGTGAGGGGGTGAAATGGGGAGAAGGAGCACCATTGACTAGAATGGAATAAAAAGGGGAAGAGATGAGGCTCACGATCCAACGAGTCCAGGTGAGGCTAAAGCCAAAGGCTAAGAGCATCTGGTTGATGTAGTCCTAGCTTAGTTTGTCAAAAGCTTTGGAGAGGTCAATTTTTAAGATCATACCTAATTTCCTCATATGCTTCAGAAAATGAATGACTTCATGGGTGAGAATGATCCCGTCCGGAATTTTTTGTCCTTCCACACAGCCTGTCTATTCTGGAGAGATGAGAAAAGGGAGAAAAGGTTTGAGCCTGTTGGTGATTACTTTGGAGATTAGCTTGTAGATGAAATTGCACAAGGCGATTGGTTTCAACTTGTAGCGAGTGACCGAGTGCTATTCTTTGGAGATGAGGGCTAGAAAGGTTGCATTGAGTGCCGGGAGGATCCAATGCATAGTTCTAGATTCCTCTACCATGTCCTAGACTTCCGTTTTGATGCTTTCCCAAAAGAAGTGGAAAACGTTTGAATTGAAGCCATCAGAACCAGGAGCCTTTCCGTCTTTGAGTTGAGCCATAGCTTGTTCCACTTCTTGGAGGGAGACTAGTTTGAGTAACATTTGATTACGCTCCTCGGTGATAAGCTTGGGGATATGCTGAGTGATCTTGTTGATTGCTTATTGTCGACATCCTTGAGGTTCCTGAAGGATATGCTTGAAGTGACTAAGGAGTTATTTTTCTATTTCCTCATGTTATTCTAACCGATCCCCTTGACTCTTGTTGATAATGGCAATGTGGTTATGCATATGTCGCTAAATGGTGGAGTGATGGAATAATTTGGTATTCTTCTCCCCTTCTTTGAGCCACCGAATTCTTGAATTTTTTTTCCATATTGTTTCCTCTTGCAGGCGTCGCTTATCTACTTTAGTGAGGAGAATATTTTCATGGAGTGCTAGAGAGTCTAATCTGCCCTCTTAAATGATGCTTTGTTGTAGCTCCGACATCTTCTACTCCAGTTACTTCTGATGCTGGAAGATGTTCCCAAAAGTGGAATGATTCCATTTCTTGAGAGATTATTTGAGATTCTTAAGTTTGTGATGAAATTGATACATTTTTGAACCATCAAGTGCTGTGAAAATGCTCCACAAAGTGGTGACCAAGTTTTTGAAGTCTGGATGAGAAAACCAGAAGGGTTCAAAATGGAATGGATGATTGTTAGTGGCTCCTGGACTTTACCACTGTAAAAGTGCTGGCCAATGATCTAAGTCGACAGAAGGAAGTATGGAGGAATAGATGTCACCTCCTAGATCAATCGCATTATCTGTGATGAAGAAGCGGTCCAATATTAAGGCTATCTGTTGTGAGCCAGATCTTCTATTGTTCCAAGTGCGCATACCATTAAAAACGGGAAGATCAATTAGCTAGTTTCTTTGAATGAAATCTTCGAAGCTGAGACTATCCATCTCAATCCTGGGTCGTCCTCCTTTTTTTTCCTCAAGCTTACTGATCATGTTGAAGTCACCTCCAACGATCTAGAGAGGATGGCGCCTGGATGAGTTAAGGATCTCCACAGTGTTAAGAAGGGCTATTTTCTAAAGAGGGGCATGAGGGAAATGCACATTGGTGAGGTGACCATGGACGTTGGAACCTATCAAGTGAAAGGAATCTTGAATGATGTTATGAGAAGCGTGAATGTTCGAAAGAGAGATGAGCTTGGGGTCCCAGGCTATGGCCAGACCACCTAAGGTGCCAGAGGCATCAACATATGTAGTGCTGCTTCCATACCATAACTTGGTGATGATGGTGTCGATGGTATTACTAGTAAATTTTGTTTCTTGCATGAAAAATACAGTTGGTATGTCTTGCTTTATAAAGTTCTTGATCATTTGATGCTTGGTGGGGCTATTGAGCCCTCGGATGTTCCATGAGGTGAGCTTCATTGAGAACTGTGGGAGTAGCTAGAAGAACTTGGCCAACTTGGGGTATCACTTGAATTTGACAAGAATTTCTCCCACAATGATGGTTCTTTGCAGATTTTTTCTTCGTCCTCTTTTCTTTGACTCTTTGATGATCTTTTTTCCATCCCAAGGATTTCCTACTTGAATACCCAGAGAGTTGCATTGTTGTGCCAGAAAGAGTGCTACTTCAAGGCTTTCGATCTGCATGGGGGGTATCTTGTCATATTCCTTGTGTTTGCATGCGATCTCCACATCTAAGATGTCTAGACCGCTTAGATCGATACTCTCTGGTTCTTCTTCCCTGTGGGTAGGTTTACTCATTTATTCCTTAGATCCTTCTTCTTGAGATGCTTGTTGAGTGTTGCCATCGATCTCCATTAGATTGGGATTCCAAATGACAATGGCTCTGTCTTTGCTGGGCTGGGGGGTGTATCCCTGTGGGACAGAGTGAGGGATAGGGGAGGTGGGGATGGGTAGAGGAGTGACAGAGGGATCGGGAATGGAAGGTTTGGAGGTTTCAGATGATGGACGCGAGGATTCCCCTTCTAGGATCAGATGGTTCGTAAGGATATCGAATCTATTGCTAGTAGGAGGGGTAGGGGAGACTTTGGGGTTAACATTGGATTACTTTGAGAGCTTTCTGCAGTTGGGGACTTTGGTTAAGCCTTCAGCATCAGTATTTGCAGGGCTACGGGTAGGTTTAGAACGTTGATTTAAGGGGAAGTCCCTGAATAAATGACCATGCTCATGGAATTTTCAACATCGAAAAGGGACATGCTCATAATCTATGGTTTCAACCCATTCAAAATCATCATGAAAGAGACTTACCAAATCTAATAGGGCTTTAGCTAAGTGTATGTAGACGCGGATCCTGGCATAAGAAGTGTATCATCTGAGTTTGGTTTCTTCGGAAATCTTGATGAACTTTCCCAGTCCATTTCCAATGTATTTTAAGGATTCCTCATCCCAGTATTCTGGCGACAATGAATACATTCGAATCCAGACTGGTGCCCAGTTAAAGTCCTCCTTGTCTAGGTTGAACCTTTCAACCCAATCCCCCAGATACAGGCCTATGGAGTTGAAGAAGTAAGGACCACCGTCCAAGATGCAATTTTTGTCCTCAATGTAGTTGAAAATGGTATTGAAGAAGCCCTTTGGTCTAAGCTTCACAGTGACATTCCCCTTTGGTTTCCATTTCGAAGCAATCCAGCCCTAAAGAGCCTTCTCAGTAGGCCAAAAGCCTATGAATTTACCAATGAGAGCATGGTCCTTCATATACTGAATCTTTGCATTGATGTGATGTCTAGGAAGGTTGATGTTCTGAAAGTTGGTTGTTATCAGTATGCATGTGGCAGAGGAGGCTTTATTCTACTCCGTATTAGAATTTTGGATCTCCGATTTGTCATTTTGTTTAGTGTTTGGATCAACCTGTGGCTCTTCAGAGTCAGAGGGTAGGTTCTGTCGTTCAAAGCCATATCAGAAGTGTCAGATGGGAAGTTACCAGGAGGGGAGGGGTGCTCACCTCTCCCGTTGGGGCAACCATTAATGGAATACAGTATCAGGCATTGTTTAAGAGCTTCTAGGGTCGTGAGATGTCACCGTGAGGGTAGAGGAGAGCCCTAACAACTCCCCTTGCAGGGTTGCAGAAACCCTAGGAGTCCATGGGGGAGGCTTTGGTGCTCACTCGCTCCATTCCTTTTTAATCCCTAATTGAGATATAATAATACGTTGGAAAGGGAGACACTAATTACAAATTTATTGTTACAGTAGGTCTGTCAGTGATATTTTTGGCTTGGCCCTTGCATGGTCTTAATTGTCAAAATTGCATTTACTCTGTAATAAATACAATTCTATCACACTAGGTTAGGGAAGCCTCCTCATCTGTAGTTAAATACTACATGTATTATTCATTATCAGTGCTTTCCGGTTGCTAGGTTGGATTTTGATCAGACTCTGAGTTGCAAAGATTATTGCATTGGATCATTGTAACTATTTTTGAGCTCAACACCAGTAATACAAGCACGTTCATAGGATCCTTGAGTTATGTTAATGGTGATGTTATCTATTTTATGTAAATATTTTTTCCTTTTTTTCCATGTTGTACACAAATTTCTCTGATAATAGAACATAAATTTTAGACTGAAATATGCTATTTGGGCACCTTAACTCTGTTTGTCATTATTATCTTTATGTTTTCATATGAAAGCATAAATAAAGAATTCTTAATTTCTCTTTAGTATTACTGGATTGTTGTCTTAAGGTTTCTTAGTGAAGTACAGCTAAATAATTCTTAATTGATCTTTATTTTTACCAAATTGTTATCTTAAAGGCTTTCTTTGAATTTTAGTTAAAGAATTCTTAACTGCTCTTTAATTTCACTAAAATATTATCTTGAATGTTTTCTCTATCTGAAAGTACAAATAAATAATTCTTAATTGATCTTTAGTATTACTGGAATGTTGTCTTAAGTTTTCTTATTGAAGTACAACTGAAGAATTCTTAAATGCTCTTTATTTTTACCAAACTGATATCTTAAAGGCTTTTATGTTGAAGTATAGTTAAAGGATTCTTAATTGCCCTTTAGTTTTGCTAAATTCTCAATTTTTTGTCATCTCATATTCATCTTACCTAAAAAGATCCATTCATATAGTTACCTTGCCCTGTGAAAACCCTTGAAAGATTGATGTACAATTTAACCCTTTTATGACTCCATATCCCAATGGATTAAGCTTCCCACACTCTATCTTTCCAACCAAACAATCAATCAAAACAAAAAACCCCAAGCTCTATAACTAGCCTCAAATAAGAAAACATAATCATAAAGCTAAATAATTTCATCCCAAAATTTAGAGAGAGCCCTCTTCGAGCTGAGGAAGGCTAGAACCTGGACTCCAAAGTGGTTTGTTGTGGTTTCCTACTACTTGTTCTTGCCAATCTTGCAAATTACAGGGAGCCAACAAAATGTAAGGAGCCTTGCATGTAGAATTGTTTTAATGACGCTTCATGCAAAGTATCACAATCCATCATCAAGAAATCCTAGAAAGAATCAAGTAAATAGTAAATAATTTACAATGTTAAAAAGTGTTATATCCCTCCAGATAAATAAAATACATGTTAATTTAAAAAAAATATGCTTAGTTAGAGATGTACTAATAATTAGAAAATGTAATTAAACAAAAATAATATTAAAAGATAGTTAATTAGAAATGTATTACTAATGAAATAGTAATTAAGGTAATTTAATCCTAATAATGTAATTAATAAAGACACATTTTTCTAAGATAATTTAGTGTAATTAATGAAATAAAAATAATTAAAGTAATGAACTAATAATATAATTAGAATAACGGTAGATAAATAACGATTGATTATTATGATATTGATAACCTAATGATTATAATAATTATAATTATTAATCATTGAAATATTAATATTTATCATTTTGATGATTAAGATAATGTAATATTATTTAAAATATGTAAAATAACTTTATGGAAATTAGAATGGTGTAATAAAAATAGATTAATATTGTATTAATAATATCAAAGTAGCTAATAAGATAGTAATTTAATTAATGAAGTTAAATTAGATTAGTAATAATATAGTTAATTGTAGCAAATTAATATTGATTTGTGAAAATGTTGTTAATGATGGGGACGAAGACTTAATAATTTTTTTCCATTCATCATCATGCTTAAATTTATAAGAGTTCTTTCTATTCATCATCTTGATTAAATTTATTAGGGTTTTTTTCTATCTCAAGAGACTTATGTTTCTTATTTTGGAATAATTATTAATTTAGGTGATAACTTTGAAATTATGTAGGCATATGTGTTGTTTAGTTACTTTTGAGTGTTCAACTAATGCAAAAATTTTAAATCTATCATGAATAATAACAACACAATGTTCCTTAATCCTAACGTGGGCTAAGGGAAGGCCACTAATGAAAATGGGAAGGTCACTAATGAAGAAAGTAAGTGCCAAGGAAATGAAAAGGAGAGGAGGGTGCAGATAGAAGACGTAATATTGTGCGCTTCTCCAATGTAAACTTTTCCACAACAACAAGGGATTGAATAGATTCCTTTCTTCATTTTAGGATTAACTTGGTCTTTAGAATGGTCTAGCATTCTTCCTTTCTTCATTTTAGGATTAACTTGGTCTTTAGAATGGTCTAGAATTCTTTGTAAGGCGTTAGGGGGAGAGAAGGCAACCGTAATATTGTTTTTTGTTGAGGATGTTGGCTATATTATAAGTGGTGCCTTTGATATATGAAAGCTTAATATTTTTAATGAAATCCTTCTTATTTCTTTTTTAATTGTTACTAAGAGAATTTTTTATCATTTTCTTAATTACATCTTCATTGTACCCATGATATTTGAATACCTTTGTAATATTTTCATGTTCATTATTTAAGTTATTATTGTCACAAATTCTATTAGCTCTAAGAGCAAGAGTGCTTATTATGCCATTTTTTTGGGAGGAGTGGTGTTGTGAGTCTTCTTGAATATATCTATAAGTTTGAGTTTTTTTACAATAAACTTTATGAGTTAACTCACCATACTTCGTTTTGGAGAAAAGGATGTAAAGTAATCGTATTTGTCCATTTTACTCTAATTCCATAGTGGATTTAATTTTGGCCATTTGATTATCACGTGGTTCAATAATTCGAAAAGTTTGTATCTTTCATGAGGCCAAATGAAATAGTGTCATCCACAAATCTTTCCCTTCAAAATATTCAATGAAAATATTTGTAACCACTAGAAAGAGCCAAGATCCTATAGGGATGCCATCAATTTGCTCATAAATGTATTCTATGTAACTAAAATAAGTGAACTTTAAACATATCTTTACAAGAACATATCTTTACAAGGTCAACAATTTCATTATCAATAGGTTATCTTATGAATTTTATAGCTTCTTACATTGAAACCATAACATATGAGTTACATCAAAGCTATCAAGAAGTTCAAATTCTTTTAAAGAGGTATATTTTAAATTAAATGTAAAGTGTGTGAAGTCTTTCATGAATGATTGAGTTTTTCCAGCATGGAAGTTGAATTTTTCAGCTAGAAATTTAGATGAGGGAGACCCTATATTATTCACAATTTCACAATAGGGCTCAAAGGAGAGCCTAATTTTTAAACCTTTGGCAGACCATATATGCAGGTGAATATAATGTTTTCACGAATGATGTTGTTTTTTATGCTATCATCCAAATACGAGTTTTCTATGCCTTTCGTAATATCCTTTATCTCTTTATTGCTAGGATATTTGGAAAAAATTTTATAGCTGCCACTTGTGGTGAGATGCTCCATCATTTTGCTTTGGTATTCATCAGTATTAATTACGACCGTGGAGTTTCCTTTTTCTGCCTTCTATATTATAATATATTTTTTGATTTATTGATTTATTTGTTGATTTTAAGTTCTCTCAGAGCAGCTAATTCTTTATTATTTAAATTGGAGTGGTTTATTTAGTTAGAGGAATTGTCTGAATGAAATTGGTCAGAATTTGGGTATTTTTTTTTAAGAAATCTTGCAATAGGAGTGTTTGAATTATGATTTTGATGGTGGAAATAGATTCAGCACCATCAAAAACCTCTAGAGCACCCAAAATATTGAAGCTTTATAACTATAACCTGGATTTAAGAAAATCCTTGTCATTTTTTTTTTAAAATCTTACCTGAATTTCAATGATTTTCAAGGCAAAAAGAAAATCTAATTAGACTACTGCATTTAAATAAGAAAATCTAATTAGACTACTGCATTTAAATTTCTTTTAGGTGGTTTTTCGCAACACCAAGGCCCAATCTTGTCTAATATTTTCCGCTATGGATTCTGGAAGAGCGGTGATCGCATCGTCTACATAGCATATTATGTCTTTGTGTGGAATTCTGATGGGAGTAACGATGAAATTCAATCCGTTCTCTAAGCCATTATGGGCTGCCATACTTAGTTCGATTCTTAAAATGTTGATGACAATCATTTTGTGATTCCGTGTAGGAGGAACAACTTTATTTCCAAGTGATTTGATCTATCTTTATTGGTCTATCTTTTAGTGGCCTCATAATATCTCTTATTGACCTTTAGTGTGTTGCACTTTAAAATATTCATCCAAATGTCATATGATATGGTGTTAGCAAGATTAATATGTAAGTGTATACAGTTAGAAAATATTTTATTTAACTTTTGTCTAGCAGATTGGATCGTTTGCCTAATTATTGACTTGCTTGTATTCGTAAAAATATTTACAAATTGAGTTGGTGTTTTATTTCTGCAAACTTTGGAATAATGTTATTATCTTTGCAATTTAAAAATAAAATGAAACCAGTTAAATATTGCGAGATATTGATACGTTTCTTCTTAAGTCATCTAATCTCCTTCAACGTATCCCTTCCATGCAGGGATATGATTAATTTTTTCATGTTTTCGCAGGTTTTCATTGGAGGGTGTATGGAGTTATGCGTGGATAATTTTTTTATCCATATTCCACGATAACTGTAATAAGGAGATCATAGATCATTGAAAGAAACATGGATAATTTAGCTGACTAAATATGTAAATAAATACAAAATAATTTGCAATATTAAAATTATTATGTCTGCTAAATTAATATAGGTTAATTTTAAGAAAATACTTAATTAGAGATGTAGGGTTAATTAGAGATGTAGGGAGATGTAGGGTTAATTAGAGATGTAGGGATAATGTATTGTGAATTTTTCAAAATATATCCCTTCCATGCAGGGATATGATTAAGTTTTGCATGTTTTTTGAAGGTTTGCATTGGAGGGTGTATGGAGTCGTGTGGATAATTGTTTTAGGATAACTATCACAACGCATCATAAGGAGATCATTAGAAGAAACATGGAACATGGATAAATTAGCTTATCAAATATGTAAATAACATAATAAATAAATTACAATGTTAAAAATTGTTATCTCTCTCATATTAAATAAAATTTAGGTTAATTTTAAGAAAATGTTTAATTAGAGATATATTAATAATTAGAAAATATAATAAATAAGATAATATATTGTAATTATTTAAAAATATATTAAAATATAGTTAATTAAGATAATAATTAAGAGAATATGATGTAAATAAGGAAATAAAAAAATTAAAATAATGATCTATGAACAATAATTTATTATTATGATATTAATTAATTTAGTGATTACAATATTAATCATTGTAATCATTATAATAATTAATCAATATAATGATTATAGTTATTATAATTATTAATCATTATAATTTATAAGGTCCATAATTATGATTATTGTAATAAAATAATAATAATTAAAATAATGCAAATTAATTTAATGGAAATTGGAACGATGTAATAAAAAAAAATTAATATTATATTTTATAATATTGAAGTAATTAATGAAATAATAATGTAATCAATGAAATTAAATGAGATTAGTAATAATGTAGCTAATTGTAGAAAAATAAAATTGATTTTTGATAATTAATAAAGGGAAATCAAGACTTACTAAGTTTCCATCCATCATCACGATTAAATTTATTAAGATTTTTTCTTTCTCGAATACCTCTTTGAGTTTTTTTGGGAATAATGATCAACAAAAGTGATAATTTTACCATTCTCTAGGCATATGTGGTGCTTATTTATTTTTGAGTGTTCACCTAGTGTAGATATATTAAATATATCCTGAACAATATCATCAGAATGTTATATAACCCTAACGTGGACTCAGCAACCAATTTTTCCAATGCAAAATTTTCCACAACCAAAAGGGATTGAATAGACTCCTTTGTTTCTTTTAGGACCAACTTGGTCTTTATAATGCTTAAGAATTGTTTGTAAGGGGTTAGGAGGATAGGAGGAAACCCTAATTTGGTTTTTGTTAAGGATGTCGTATATCTTCTCAGTGGTGTCCTTGATATATCGAAGCTTAATATTTTTAATGAAATCCTGCTTATTTATTTTTTGCTGATTGTTATCCAGAGATTTTTTTGATCATTTCCTTAATTAGATCTTCATTGTGCCCATGATATTTGAATATTTGTGTAGTAGTATTAAAGTAGTTGTATCAACGAAAATTCTGTCTAGTTAAGCTTGATTGCTTGAGAATAGATCGTGGAATTATGGGAAAAAACAAGAAGAGATAGTCTAAGAAAAGGAATAGAAAAAAACAAGTAAGAAATAGTTCCGATTTAGGAGAAACCCTCCTTTTTCTGGTCAAGGATGCATATAACAATAAAGGAGGTAATATAGGTGATGAATTTTTACATTAATTTTTATTTTTATAGTCATTATACATCTAGATTCCCGTTTACTTGTACTAACAATGATGATGGTATACTTGAGAATATTGAGCATGAAGATGATAATATTTCATTTAATGTTGATTATCCAAGTGCAAAGACAGTTGATCATCAGATTGAGAAATCATGATCAAAATTTTTTGAAGATGAAAAATAGAGAAACATAGTGGCACTTGAATTTGAAATGAAAAGGCTCACAACTGAAAATAAATATTAGCAGAAATTGATACAAATTTGTCATAAGAAATAATGTGCCTTCAAGAAAGAAATCATTAGATTAAAAACCCAACTAGAATAAGGTAGGCAAGTTCAAGAAGGAATAAGGAAGAAGTACAGTGAAAAGGAAGAACAATGCAAAATATTAGAAGCTGAAATGGTTTTATTGAGGATTCGTTTAGTGACAAAAAATGCTCAGTCAAAGAGTAGCGGAAATTTTTCATTTGCCAAATTAGATATCAACTTTCACAAAGGAGAAACTAAGTTAGTTGTAGCTACAAGAATAATAGATGATAGTAATAGAAAAAAATGAAATAAGGAAAGTCATCGACATAACTAGTATTCAAAGAAGGTGCTCAAGGAAGAGAAGCCAAAGGTCATGCGAAGAAAAGCACCTAGAAGATCATTCTCACCCTTTAGAGACGTGAGATTCTTCAGCTGTTAGAATATTCAATATATCACAACAAATTATAGTAGTATGTAGCAAAAGAAGCAGTTTTATAGAAGGCCTTATCAAGAAAACAACTAAGGAATACTGCCCCATTTTTAAAGTTAAAATAAAATCACATATAAAAATTATTTTTATGGTTACCTCTACTCATGCAATGACTTTATCCACAAGGCTATTAAATGCAGGTCTTATGCAAATAGAAATAGAAAGAAGCCTAGGAGATGGAAGTCCTTTCCCTTGTTCCTTGGTCACATTATGTGTTATGTGTGTGACAATATTGGCGATATGGCTAATGGTTGCAAGCTACCGAGGTTCTTAAGGACATCTATTCAAATAGAAAATTTCATGAAAAGTAGGCCAAACAAGAAGGAAAAGAGAGATCTACATTTTAAATATCAACCCCTCAAAGTTTTGGGGAAGAAGGAGCAACAATATTCTGTAAGGAGAAATTGAGGCTCACATGTCCTTAGGGGGAGAAAATGGTGCATCATGATATTTCATTCAAAATCATTGAATTTGTTTCCAAATAAAGAGTAGTGTATGCAAAAAAAGTTTCTTGTTGAGTAGGTGCATGAGATCAGGGTGAAATGCGAAAGGTTATGCTCTTGTTTTATCTTTGTCTTCATCATTGATATTTTTTTTGTTTTGACATGAGGAATTGTTTTTATCTAAGGAAATAGGGTTTGATGATTCTTATCCTTTTTTGTGATTATTTTATCATGCTATATTTGTAATACTAATGTTGTATCCACTAAGGTTGTTGTGATGAAGATTTTGATAGAGGATTTGTGATGTGAGTATGAGAAAAATCTCTCAAGGAAGAGGTTTTCAAAAGTATGAATATTGTTTGGAGATGAGACATGTCCCATGGGATCATCTGATGTGCTTCAAGTGTTTCAGTGGTTTTCTCATGGCATCATCGTTCCTTTCTAGCAAAATAGGAAAATTACATTGTTTGGAGGAGCTTGCTATGTTCCTCATGATTATGTGTTTATATGACATTGGTTTATTGCAGGAATTATCATAGTTTGAGGAACATGTGTCTTGGGTTTGCATGGTTTATGTGCTTCATCATAGTTTTGCATGAGTCTATATGCAATTTATCTATATTAGCTTGAGGAAAAAATTGTATTTAGAGTGATGGTTATTTGAGCTCATAATATGTCATGCCTAATTCACATTATTATATGAGTGTTATATATGTTTCTAGAAAGTATGAGATTCTTTCATGTATAGTAGAATGATGGAACTACATGGAAATTATTTTGCATGGTTGTAACTGCTTCCATTTTTCTAGTGATAGATATTTGTAGCCACTATGCAGAAGAATTAGGAGTTGATCATGATGGATATATTTCATATTGTTGCTATTATTCTACTGATCATGGTGGTTGCTTGCTGCTCATTTGACACATTATATTTTTGGCCACTAATTGATGTTATTGATGACTAAGATCTACTGAGTATTTCTCTGATGATGTTCTTATTGGATATTTTTCATTAAGATTATATTAATGTATCGACTCATTTTATTCCATATATTTTCTTACTACTTTCTACTATATTGTCTATTGCTATAACTTGCAATGGGTATGGTTTCGTGTTGTTGAGCCATGTGGTGTATGATTCTTATATTGATGAGGAGGATTTTTGAAGTCACATGCATTTCTACCACCATTGAATCATTGAATTTATGTTGTTGCTACTAGTTCAAATTATATTGCATAGGTTTATGCTCCATATGGAAATTGTATTTCTACTATGAACCTACATAGGGTTGATATCTAGTGTTGATCGGTGTGTTATGTTGTTGATTATTTCTGCTAGTGCTAAGGGGGTTTTCATGTTTCAGATAGCCTTCATTATCTTGTTGATATAAGTTTTGGTTAGGCTACTGAGCATTGCCATATATTATTGATTGTTGCTGTTGAGATATTAAGGCTATGATTAATATTTTGAGAGGTTGACACATATTAGCATGTGATATTTATTGTGATTATATTTATTCTATGCATAACACATATTGTGGCTCATATATGGCATGTAATTTCCTTATGGAATCATATTAGGCATGCGTTGATGACAGGATCCTTAGGTACATTTGAGTAGCCATGCATTGGCTTGTGGAGGAAATTGTCTTATTCTTGTATTATTCATGCATAGAGGTGATCCATGGTGTTATAGCATAATTTTAAGTGTAACATATTATTCTAGTCATCTATGCACCCTAGGGTTCAAGATAAAGTAATCTATCTTATTGATTTTATCGTTGAGTCATGTTGGTTGTTTAGTCATGAGTCATTCGTGACTTGAGAGAGAGATATGATAGTTGTATCAGTCATATATGGGATGTTGGGCATCATTTTTTCCCTCATGAGAATCATTTTCATGAGCATTTCCATCTATTTGGTTGAGTGTTTTAGGCGAGCATTATGATGAATATTATGAATTTTCCATGTAAGCACATGTGTGTGAAGTATTAAAGCCATGTAATAGTGTTTATTTTTTTTTGGGTTGTTGCTGGAATTCTCTCGGTGTTGGGAATTCACTGGAGAGAGAGAGTTAGAGTCTTATTGTAGCTATGTTTAGCCTATTGGTATTGACTTGCAATGCATGATAAAGCCCTGTAAACATTATTTTATTTTGTTCATTAGATATTTTATGGCCTTTTAGATGTGGAAAGGAGGTAATGACAACGGAAAATGTTATTTTACATCAACCATGTAGGTGTTTCTTGCATTAGTGCTTGCTTCTGCAGAAGAGAAAAGTTCAATTGCTGGATTGATTGTGTTTTCAAAATATAGTGTGGAGGTGCTTGTATGACATAAGTATGTTGTTGTTGCTATAGATATGGTTAAATTTTGTTGTTGCTGCTAAAGGTATAGTGTCTGCAGCTTTAGTGTCTTATTCATCATACCTATCTTGTATCCAAGGATATTTTTATTGCATATCTTTCTGACCTCTGTGATCAATGCTGGAGTGTTAAATTCATTGAAATTTTCTTCATATTTTTTAGCCATATATCCCATTTTATCATGATGTTTAGAGGAGTCATTGGTTCAGTTGATGTGGTCTCTTGAATGATTCAAGGAGGCATAAGCATCGATGGTTATTGATGTACAACAATTTCAGGAGTCGTTTTCATATCTTCTTACATGGTTTGGAGAATAATGGTCATCATGAGAGGATGTGTAGTGTTGTGTACCTTTTGGGATTATGGAGTTGTGCTAAAATTTTCTATCTTATTATTTTATCCATATATATCGTGAATTAGCCTTGCAATTATTATAAAAAAAATTGGTCGTGTATGTGTTGAGTTTTTTATATGTGAGAAGGAGGATTTTGTTGAGTAGATATGATGTATAACACCATTGGAAGGATGGTTGTTTCCCATTACATTCTCAGGTAGAGCATGTTTAACTTAGAGGGGGCATGTTGTTTTCCTTTATATGTTTCACTCCTTTCCATTGATATCAAAGGGGGAGAGAGATTAAACTCATCTTTTGTGATGAAATTCATGAAGGAATATCATGATCAGGTTGACATCAATATGAAAGGGGGAGCCTGTTGGAATTGCAATGTTTCCATCTATGTCAACCAATGCATAGTGGTGTCTTATAATTGTAATCATAATTTTTATGCCATGTATAGTTTTATTTTTTGGTCTCCTATGTTTGGAAAAATGTTTCAAAGTTTCATGTCCACATCCTGAAGCTGTGGTGAAAATTGAAAGGTGAAGGCATATGAGATGCATATGATTATTTCCTAATATAGAAGTATTGAAAATGTTTTTAGGCTTTTTCATGATTATCAAAGACTTGACATGTGTTTCCAGAGGTCCTACATGCTAAGGAGGTGATTGAAAAATTGCATGAATAAGTTATGGAAGTTTGTATCTCATCATATGAAAGAAAGTGGTTGAAATCATGGTAACTTGGGTTTCCTGAAGTAAGCATTTATTAGTAACTTGATTTTTGTTAATGAAACCTATTTTACCCCTTATTATAATGTTTTTCTCGAAGGGAGTACCTATGTTACCTCATGTAGATGGCTTTTTCTAGATTCGACATATATTCTAGTCATTTCCACGAGTTTATATTTTAGTATTTTCTCATGGTAATTGGTATATTGGTCTGAGAAAGTTCTCTCCTCATATATAAGGTGGTTAAACATGAAAACAAAATGATGAATATTACATATAGGAGCACACATTGAGGATTTTTTAGTCAGATGGATTGAGAGTGTCACTCATTGAGAGGGAATTGAGATAGAAATTCAGTGGTTGTAGGATCATATTGAATACCTAAATATAATCAAATTTTACTTTATATGTCCCAGACATTGTTTTATGTAGGTTTTAGTAATAAGAGTGGAGGAGAAGTTGCATAGGATTGTGTGATCGAGAGAGAGGAATTTCTATTGAGTTTTGTTGTTACTGATTTATTGTGATTGTGTTTCAAAAATAACTCCTTTGATGATTGGGATCCTACTTTGAAATATTTTTAAAAGTGACCCTAGACATGAAGGGGTAGTGGCTCCTTGATAGTGGTGTCTAGTTAAATTTTTTCATGGGTAGTGTCTTTGTGTTGGTGATGGCCAACTAAATTGTTTTAAGGGTAGTGGCTCTTTGCTAGTGATGGATAGTTAAATTTTTATAGGGGTGATGGCTCCTTGATCGTAGTGGAAAACTAAACATTGTATGAGATTTCTTATTAATAAGATATTCAAAGCAACATAGCAACAAGGTGGTTTTTCTCACCTTGATATTTTCCACCAGAAATGATTATGTCTATTTAAGAATTCATGTTTTATGCTTCTCATGGATATATTATGATGATTTTATGCTGCTTTTAGATTCAAATCTATTGATGTTGTTGATGTCATTGTCTATTTACTAAACTGGTAAACATAAATTGAAATTGAATAGGGGCTATCACTACTCATTCACACCCCCCTTCTAATTAGTGATATACATTTCTAACATTACCCATCTCCCCAAAAAAGTAAGTGAACATGAACTGGCAATGTGTATGCTAAAAAAAACATGATAAATATTAGGATAATGCTCTAATGAACAACATAACTATATCTAGTGGTTAAATTTGTCACATTACTCTTTCAATTTGCAACATACATATTAGATAACAACTAAAGAAAAAACATGATATAGTATTCATGAGATATTATTTTGAACATCTTTCTAATGCACTTGCAGACACAATATATTCATTTGTGATTTGGAAATTTTTAATTAAATAGTTATCATTCAATATTAAATGAATTATCTGTGTAATGCATATAAAAAAAATGAGTGGTGTGGAATAAAATAGGATCATAATGTAGAAAAGGAGAAAAGTGTAACTGTATTCCACACATCTGCATTAATTATTTAAAAAAAAAAGTGCTTATCAGTTGAATTTGGTAGTAATTTATTAAAATTTTAAAACCTTGTCTCTGCTCTGTAAAATTTTAAAATTTTAATTCGATATAGTCCCTACTGTTTAACAAATCCCCCTACACACAATTTCTCTACAAAACCTTTCTCCTACACTTCCTTCAAATATTATCAGTTTCCATGCTAAGAATGACATCCTCCATCCTGTTGGGAGAAAATATTCTCAAGAAATTCACTTCTTCATTCATAACCAGAGAAAGCACCTATTCATGCATATAATTTGTCAGCACACCCTTTATCAAGAACTTCATGCACACCCTTTATCCTTCCTCCACATAATAGCTCTGATGAAATTTCCTTGCGTATTCCATCAATGAAATAAAATGAAATCTTCTTCCACACCTATGCATTAACTATATTAAAATAAATTGCTATAAGAATAGCTTTAATAGTTAGTTGAACTTATATTTGTAATTTTTAATTAATTTTTAACTTTACCATCAATTTCACTTCAACATTTTGTACAATCGAGGACGTAGGTGTATGATAGAAGTACGAGGAAGGAGAAAAGTTATTGTTCTTTTTTCAGGAAAAGGGAATCCTTGAACACTCGAAAATGTTAGAAGAATTTTTAGATGAAACTAAATATGAGTTGTTATGAACAAGTTGTGATGTGTGCAACAATATTTTAAATTTTAAAATATAGATTGTGTCAAGTGTGAAGGAAAAAAGTATGACTTGATATAGTCCTTTCTCTTTAAAAAACTCCCTCACACACAATTTCTATGTACGCCACTTCTCTAATACTTCTTGCACATGCTATCTCCAGATAAAAATGTTTGGATATTGGGGGAGGCATTTTGCCAGTGAGTGCTTTAACAGTGCTACTTCTCTTCCCATTGTCTTAGGAGAGGAGGATTAAGGGAGGGCCTGAAGAAATATCCATAACTATGTAGAATGTAGATAACTCTCCATAACATTAATAACACATGATCAATTCCCTCATTGAGTATGACATCCATCTCGATCAAAGAAACTCTTCTCAATAAATTCATTTCTTCATTAATAGTTAGAGTAATCACCTGTCCATGCACACAATTTCTCAAGCACTTCTCGCGCACCCTTTTTCCTTCCTACATATAAGATCTTTAATGAAATTTCTCAATAAAACCTTCTTTTGCAGCAACGCATTAAAATTTTTTAAGAAGAAATGTTTTTGGGTTGAATTTAATTGTTATTTGAACATATATTACCTTATATTTCTAAATTTTAGTTATTTTTTACATTACCGTTGATTACATTTTCGTGATTTGAAAAATGAAAGAGATAAGTGTATGAAGAAAGTATGCAAGAAGTGAATGTTTGAAGCATTTGTAAATTAAACTAGCTAATACGCTTATCAAACGCTGGCATAAATTGGTTTCCATCTGTTGTTTCGAGTAATTTTTAAAATTTTAAAATACTAAGTTCACGTGAACAATTAATTGACTATGTAAAGTTTTTGTGCCTCAAAATTTTGTAGTCCTTTTCAATGTAAATTTTGAGAAATGTTATATGTTTTAATCATTTAATTTTTTGTCGACTCTTCAGACGTGGAAGAATATTTCATTCTTCTACTTCTACATAAAATCAATATAAAAAATTAATTTCGAAGTGTGGAAAAAGCTTTCATTTTGTAGAATATGGAAATATGGGAAAATTGTAATGAAAGCCTTTCCCACACCTATACACTTTGTATAAATCCGTTATCTTTAACAAATTCTCTTGCAAACAATTTCTCCACACACCCTTTCTCCCACACTTCTTGCACACCCTTTCTTTGCACAACAAAGTCGACTTATTTGTTCAGAAACCCCATGCTTACCTAAGGAACCTACAATCACATCAGTTCTAGAATCATTGGGAATAGCACATGTATTTAAAATTAGCATTTTTTAAAGGAAAAAATATTCACTCAATATAGTCCCTACTCTTGAACAAACTCCCTTGTAGACATTTTCTCCACACAATATTTCTCCCACACTTCCCGCACACCCTCTTTCCTTACTCTGCATATATGTTGATTCCCCCCTCACACTTTTGTAAGTATTATGGAAACCTATTATTTCTAGAATTGAGAAAATAAATAAGAGTGTTAAGCATAATAGTGTCAAATAACTCACAAATGGAATGACCACTCACAAAATTATCCCATTTTTTCTATTTTAAAATAATTTTTCAAACACTGAAAAATATTGAAAATAACTCACCCTCCACTAGGGAAAATATATCCCATCACTGTTTGTTCAACTAATTAAAAATTATCAATAATATTTTAAAAAATAAGAAAAATATTTTTTAAAAACAAAAAATAGAAATATTCAACATTTTCGCCAAAATTTGGACAAGATTGCAATAGAGGAGTAAAATAATTGAGTAAGTGCACTTTTACTCTGAGGTGAATGTTATAGTCCCTAGCGAGGTAGGGACTAATAATTATATTATATATTATTATTTCCATATGTATGATACAAGTATCCAACATTTGTATAAGAAAAAAAATCTTCTAAAAGTGATATTTTTCACACAAAAAGATAGCATCTTGTTTGGAAACACATTGGTATTATTTGTTACTCATCAAGTTGAAAGTTGAATATTATACAAATCTCCAAATTACATAAAATTTACGATGAAATTTTTTTATAGTTAAAATGATTTAATAAAAATAAATTACAAAATACATGTTATATGAACAAAATTTAAAATATTTGTTTTATATTTCATTACTTTATTTTAGAATTTAAACTTCAAATAATTTAGATTAATTTCAACTTCACATGCTATTTACAAATATTCATTGCAAGGATCCTTAACCATTAGAGTCAACTAATTAAGCAATCAATGTTGCATGAGAGATATTTCGTCGGTTATTCTTACTAGGGTGTCTGTATATTTCATTTGATCATCACCCTACAATTTATTTGTATTACCAATTGGAATATAAAAGAGATGCGCACAGTGAACATACAATTGAATCCACACTTATTATTGATGAACACTTCCTTGATGATAATTACACATATAGGAACACAATGACTATCTCTCAAACAATCTAGATCCCACCAATCTCGATCTCACATTCTAAAAATAGTAAACCACCTCTACTTTCATAAATACAAAAATAACAACTCAGAAAACTTGAAAATCATATCGCATTTCTAAAATCTTCCATTTCTGCATTATTGTAACATCCCCCCTTAATGGAGAAATGGATTTTCTATAATGCCTAGTTTATTTCTATATATTTCAAAGTCCATCTTTCAAAGAGGCCGTAATACCCCTCCCTTTCTGTAATGTTCTTTTCTTTGTGCAAGTTGTGTTATGTTAGTGTGAATGGTGGAAAAGCCATGAAGTACATTGAAATGCTTATGTAAATAAGTAATTTTATTAATAAATACATAATTGGATTGAAAGTTCTTAGGAATGAGACACTTGAGTATGAGTTTATTACCAAAGAAATAAAAACAAAAATCTCATTTGTAAATGAGATTTAGATAACTCTTCCATGGTCAAGATTCTAGACAATACTTAATGTATAAGAGAGAAAATCCATTAAATAACCTAGCCAGGGAAATATGCTAAGACTATATAATAATAAAGAATTGTGGGAGATAAAAGTGGGCTTTAAAGAAAAACCCTAGGATAGTGGCATTGAGAACCAAAAAATCATGATGCCACTGAAGGAAAAAATGGTTATGGAAGAAAAAGTATAAAATTTATATTGAAGGGATCAATAGGGGTTGTTGATCATTGTTTTTCCTGGCAAGAACATCTAGCTTGGGAGTAACTAGAGGCTATAGCTGAAGGTTGGGAGAAAAAGTGCTCATTCCAAAGTTTTCTCCTAGTCACATTTTGGTTAGAATATTTTTTTTAAAATTCTCGAGTAAAAATTCTCGAGTATTGTTGAGGATTAAATGATAGTCTCTGTTGTAATTTATTTTATGTAATTGTAAATAAATAAATGACAAATTTTCTGTTACATTTCCTTAGTACTGTAAATTAATATAGGATGATTTAGAACTTGTTTTTCATAGTATTGTAAATGGATAATGGTAATAGTGGATACGATGACTCAGTACTATAGAAGATTGTATAATTTTAAAGGGGTTAGTATTTTTTTCAATATTGTAAAAGAGTGTAGAAATAGGAATATTTGTAACAGTAATTGGAATTATCTATTATGAAATTCACTTAAATCAAAGGAATTGACTTGTGGATCAGAAAACTTAGAATAATTAGAAGAAATATGATTTATGCCTCTCTAAGGATAGGTGGAACACCGTTGTATGAAATTGTATCGAAATTCATATTTATTTCTAGTCGAAGTCCATAGATGTGAGTACAGGGGATGAGCTATTAAATTATGGATGGAATTATGGTTACTAATAAAAATGTTAACGATGGAATATAAATTTAAAAACTTATTTGAATAAGGAATACCATGCAAACAAAGTAATTAATTTCGTGTACAAGTTACATGGTGCCAAAAAATATTTCGAGCATTATTTATTTAACCTTGGATTTAATTCTAGTTTTGAGGACAATGATCGACTTAGTATCGAGAGAGGAGATCAGAGTATAAAATTTCTATAATAGCCATAGGAGGGGGAAAAACTTATTTTTCCTGGGGTCATGGGTATGCCAGTCATGCCGAAATAACCTTTTAAATACACATACATAGTCTCAAATACATAAAAAAAATTGTCTGGGGAACAACATAAGAAAATATTTAGGAGTTTATAGCATTTGAGCCCACAGGCATTTTATACAACCATGCTAAGAGGTAAACTAAACCAACAAAAATTCTATGAGTAATGATAAAAAAAAAATACCATTGTAATTAGGGATGACATACAATGGAAATTCCTAAATGGAAATGATTTGATTTTAAATTACTCAACATACATACTCCATAATTCTATTGGGTGAAGATACACCATAAAGTACGTCATAATATAGAAAATATTTGAAAATAATTATTCACAGAAACTGAGATATTAATCATGCCATTTCTTCACCAATAAAACTAAGAAAATAACTCTATGTTTCATTAGAGACTTTTAGCAAATCGACTTCACACAATTCACTTTGTAAATGACCATAACATTTTAAAGAAAACACACACACACACACACACACACACACACACACACACACACAGATATATATGCACGTCAGTAGGGCAATGATACAAACCAAATATTGATCAAAGTAATTTCATACACATTCTAGAGTTCTTTCCCTTAGAGAAAGTGAAACCATTTTATTTGAGAATAATAAACTTACTGTAATTACAAAGAGATGTCTAGTGTCGAAACCAAGACAGTGTTCAAAACGAATTCATAACAAAAAAAGGAAATACATATAATACCACCACAAGCTACAGAAACCCAAATTAAACATTTTAAGATGAGGCTACTTCAGTCATAGTTAATAGTACCCTTTACATATTCCAATCATAATAGTAGCATGAAAATTTTAATTAAATCATTACATTTTCTTGAAAATGGCAAGAAGAGGCTTCTAATTTAATTTACCCTTAATTAAATTAAAAGGAAACTGTAATTCCACATCACATGAAAACTTGTATGATTTAACTGAGGAATACATAATTAGCTCAGTCAACTCAAGTTTAGGGTCAAACTAGAGGCATGTATAGCTTTCCCTAAATTTTACGGGGCCCAGTCACAATTTATTTTGAGTTGTAATTATTTAAATTAATTATCTAAGTTAAAATAATTTTAACTAGTTCTAATTGATGGAGGAACTAGTGAGAAGTCTAGTGAATTAAATATGATTTAATTCACAGGTAGTGATCAATAAGATAACTGATAATTCACTAAAAATGGCTCATGCATGTCAATTATGTCGAAGACCTAGATGAGATTGGAGTTAAGTGGAAGTGTACTATCAATTGTATACTTATAAAATTGCATAGGTGGTGCATATTTAGAGGGAGAGGCTTAATATATTGCGCAATAATTATTGAGTAATTTCCTACTTAATGGGAGATAAATTTCCCTGGTGATTGCACAAGCAAGTAGGGTATCCTAAGGCTAGGAAATTGGTTAAGTATTAAACCAAGCAAGTCTAGGAAGAAATGATACATACATAGGTAGTGCAGAGAGATCTCAAGCCTAAGAGAATAATTGTATTGTTCACATATTATTTGACTTGTGAAATATACAAATAATGGGGTTTTTAGCTAAGGCTCTTCCCATATAAATATTTATGTTGTGCAATTGAAATTCTTTCTCTTTCTTATTCATGTGATTGTGCGATCATAATTAGTTTCCGCAAGTTGTAGAATAAATTCATGTATTTTGTTTTAGCATATTAAAATATTAGTTGAATCTATGTGGATTTTCTACATGGTATCAAAGCAAGAATCACTATAGAAGTGAAGAATACGAGTTTTTTTTGAGTAGGTGAATCAAATTTGCAGATCTACTCTTCAGGACCAACAAAAAGACGAAGATGTATTTTTTGTGGATTTAGATTGGAATATTCCCTTGAGGGTAGTTCGAATTACGTAGATTGGAAGGATAGGATGGAAGCAGTGTTGGAAGAAAATGGTTTGAAGGAGTTTATAAAAGTGATATTCCCAGGCCCACGGCAAAAAATGCTCAAAATCAGGATGCATGGAATAAGAATGTAGCAAAGGCGAGAATAATTTTGTTAGAAGGAGTTCGATATCATATTTTCTTGAACCTCCATGGCAAGGAATCTACATATTATAAGTGGAATTCCTTAAATAATTTTTTTTAGAATAGTAGTGACCACAAGAAGCTTTTGCTAAAGGATAAGCTCAGAAAATTCAGGATGGATAAGGGTGACACAATACGAAAATACTTGATGTTCACTCAATGTCAAGATGAGATTGGAAGTGTTGGTGTTACAAATTTTGAGGATGATCTAGTGAGCCTAGCACTTATAGGCCTTCCCAAGAGCTGGAACAACTACCAGGATTCAGTGAATGGGGAGGAGAAGCTACCCAAGTGGGATCGATTGTGATTCAACCTGGTACAAGAAGAGATTCAACGGAATACCATAGATGGGTCCTCATCAAAGACTAATGATGAGGAGAATATTTCCTTGGGCGGAAAGGAAAAAAACATAAAGGGAAGGCATCCCATTCCAAATAAGGTTATGGTGACGAATGCAAGAAGAAGGACTTGTTTAAGATTAAAATTTTTCACTTTCATGAGATGGGACACTATCCCACAAAGTGTCCACAGAAGAAGGCTGACAGGAAGCCCTCAGGAGGAGTGGCATCTCAAGCTCTTGCTTCACAATTCAAATTGGATTTGACTCTCATCGCATTCATGGTGTCATCGGTGATGGGTATAAATAACTCTTCAAAAAATTGGAGGAGAAAGATCTCTAGATGCACATTGAGATGGGAGATGACATGAGGTATAACGCAACTAATATAGGTACTTTCACATCTCAGAGGGAGTTAGACGCTCCTTTCACATAAAAATATGTCATGTATGTTCCTAGTTTAAAGAAGAATTTAGTTTCATTTGCTATGTTAGAAGGCCATGGCTATGATGTGATATTTAGCAAAGGAAAGATGTTCCTTCATCACAAAGCCACATGACAAGTGAAGAAGATTGGTTTTCGGGCAAAGAACCTCTAAAAATTGGATGTAGAAGACTGTGTTGCATTGAGAATGAAATCAAAAAAGGTGCAGATCGAAGACATCAGTGAGTTATGGCATAGAATATTTGGCCATATAAATTTTAGTTCTTTGATGATCATGTAGCATATTTCTATAGGACTTCCCAAGGGTGCACTTGAGCAATGAGATACATCCAAAGGGTGTATATTGGGTAAGTATGCCAAATTCACCTTTAATTATAAGGATAGTCAAGCAAAGATGATCCTTGAAAGAGTTCACTTAGATGTGTGTGGACTGTTATTGATAGCCTCCACAACAAAACACATGTATTATGTGATTTTTGTAGATCAATTTTAACACAATTGTTTGATATTATTCATGTAAAAGAAAGATCATGCGTTCTCAAAATTTGGTGAGTTCAAAGAAATTTTCAAGAGAGATATAGGGAATATGGTGAAGGCTCTTAGGAGCAACAATGGTGGAGAATACGTGCCGAATGAATTCAAGAGCTTCAGTGCTTCAGAAGGCATCTGATGATAATTGGTAGCACCTCATAACCCACAACATAATGGGGCTGAAAAAATGAAGAAAAAAAACTATTCTGAGAGTAACATGAGCGATTTTACATGATTGGGGCCTACCATTGTACTTTTGGGTTGAACCATGAAAGACAACAGTATTTGGGCATAACAAAAGTCCTCATCGGATTCTCTGGATGAGTAGACCAAAGGAATATTTTTCAGGTAAGAAACCAGATGTGCTGCACTTTAAAATGTTTGGTTCATCAAGCTATTTCCATGTAACCAAATATGCCAAGAAAAAGATAGAACCAATAGCTATGATGGGAATATTTGTGGGGTACACCGATACACCTCACAAATATTGGCTGTAATTCCCATCACACATGATGGCAATGGTCAGAAGAGATGTGAAGTTTGATAAAGAGAAAGCCATGCGAAGTCCCCTTTAGAGGGAGCTTCAGTTTCATGCAGTTGAGGAGCTCTTAGCTCCAAAACAATAGCCTCAAGATGTGGAGCAACAAAAAATAGAGAAACATAGAGTGGAAGCACCCACTCATTCATATACATCCATAAACGAAATAAATCACACCAGAGAGGCTGAAATGTTGGTGCTTTATGGTAGAGAGTATGTGGGAGCACCCACATCAAAAGGCGGGCATTGAAGGTCCCAAAAGTGGTACACTAGCTAAATGGAACTTATGAGCGAGAGTGTAGAGATTGAGCCATCCTTAGTCAAGGAATCAATACAACAACTAGTATGGTTTGATGCCATGGTTGAGGATTTCGACTCCATTATCAGAAAAAGTGCATGGGATGTTGTCCCAATACTAGAGGGAAAGTCAATTATAGGATCTAGGTGTATCTACAAGGGGAAGCAACCAGCAGATGGGAGTGTTGAGAAATACAAGGACCAATTTGTGGCCAAAGGGTTCTCTTAGGTGGAGGGAACTGATTACAAGGAGACATTTTTTTCAGGTACAAGGTTCTCTTCAATATGATCTATCCTTGCAATTTTAGTCCAGATGGGATGGGAGATACATCAAATGGATGTAAAGACAACCTTCCTCAATAAATTGATTAAGGAAGAGGTGTAAATTGAGCAGCTGGAAGGATTTGAGAATGAAATAGAGTCACATTTGTTGAGACTCAAGTGAGCATTATATGGATTGAAAAAATCACTTTGTGCTTGGTACACTAGGATTGGCAGTTATCTCACTAGGTTAGGCTTCACCAAATGTCAATCAGATGTGAACCTTTACCATATTGTGGTAGAATGTAAATTATTCATCATTGTACTATATGTCAATGATTTGATTCTGACGGGCGAAGAGCAACTGATGAAATATTGAAAAATGGATCTTGTAAGAGAATTTGAGATGAAGGATATGGGGATCTTGCATTATTTCCTTAGATTGAGATGTTGGCAAAGAGATGGGGTACTATTTGTATCTCAGGGAAAGTATTCCAACAATATTCTTAAGAAATTTCACATGGAGAGAAAAAAAGCCATGGAGACTCCTCTAACAGGGAATTGGAGTAAGGAATATGCTACTTCAAGAAAAGTGCTAGAAGTTACCATCTAGAAGCAACTTTTGGGTTCACTCATGTACTTGGTGAACACACAACTAGACATATGTTATGCAGTTAGCCAAATTATTCAATCTATGGTTAAGCCTACCAATCTCTATTGGAAAGTAGGAAAACATGTATTGAGATACCTCATAGGAACCACTTAGTTTAGGCTATGGTATAGGTGGATAGAGGGAGTGAAGCTTCAAGGCTTCACATATGCAGATTGGGCAGGAAGTCCATCCGATAGGAAGAGCACATCAAGGGGAATCTTCAGTATTAGGCTAGCTAAAGTCTCCTGGTACAAAAGGAATAAAATATCAATTGCACTTAGTTTACCAGATGTAGAGTACATAGCTTCTCATCAAGAAAATTGTGGGGATATCTAAATGAGGAAGATCCTTGTTGGGCTTTTTGGTCACCATATGGATCTGACGGTGATTTATTGTGATAACCAGAGTTACATCAAACTATCAGTTAATCCAGTTTTTCATGACAGGTCCAAGCATATTGATATTTGGTATCACCATCTTAGATCATGTATGTAGAGGAGGATTATGTCTTTAGATTCCATTCCTGCAGAGGAGTACAATGCAGACATCTTGAAGAATGTACTATTGATAGGAAAATTTGATTTCCACACAGGCAAGATTGGGGTAGCTGAAAATCCCTTTATTGTTGAGAGGGAATGTTGAAAATGTAAATAAGAAGAGGCTTCTAATTTAATTTTCCTTTAATCAAATTTGAAGGAAAATGTAATTCCACATCACATGATAGCTTCTACAAGTTAGCTAAGTTAGGAATACTTTGTTAGCTCAATCAATTTGACTTGAGGGTCAAACTAGATGCATGTATACTTTTCCCTAAGTTTTAGGGGGGCGAGTTACAATTTATTTTGAGTTGTAATTATTTAACTTAATTATTTGAATTAAAATCAGTTTAACTAATTCTGACTGATGTAGGAACTAGTGAGAGCTCCAATGAATTAAATATGATTTAATTCACATGAAATGATCAAACATATAATTCATAATTCACTAAAAATAGCTCATGCATGTGAGTTTTGAGGAAGATCCAATTGAGATTGGAGTTAAAGGGAAGTGTACTATCAATTTCATAATTACAAAATTGCACTCGTGGTGCATGGACTTAGAGGAAGAGCATTAAGTTATTTCAATAATTATTGGGTAATTTCCTAATTACTGGAGGCCTAATTTCCCTATGGATTGCGTAAGCAAGTAGGGCATCCTAAGGCCAATTAATTTTTAAGTATTGGACCTAGCTAGCCTAGGAAGTAATGAGACAGATAGAGATAGTGCATAGATCTCTTAAGCCTGAGAGAAGCATTGTATTGTTCTAATATTATTTGACTTATGAAATATAAAAATTGTGGGGTTTTTAGTTGAGGCTCTCCCAAGATAAATATTTTTTTTGTGCAATCAAAATTATTTCTCTTTCTTGTTCATGTGATTCTGCGATGGTAATTGGTTTCCAATTTCTAGAATAAATTTGAGTATTTTGTTTTAGTATATTACAGGATCAATTCAATCTATGTGGATTTTATAAAAATTTGACAGAGCCCAAGGAAATGAGTGTCACTGACCTGGAGGAGGTAATGACATGGGGGTTATAACATTTCAACTTAGATGAATTTTAGGGGAACCATTACAACCAAAATATTGGAAGGAAAACTCTCATACATGTGAGGGGAATTTCACTGATGAAATTAAAATATCACTCACAAGAAATCATTTCAGCTATTTGATAATAGAAACTCGTAAATATAATGGATATTCTAAGGTCATAACTAATAGGATACTCAGTACCAATGCACCATGTGGAATATGAATGAGAAAATATTTAAATTAACATAGCATTATTACAATCATGATAAAATAAACCAATAGAGGCTAATTCGATAACATTCAGGGGTATGTACCTCTAGGGTAATCAAAATAGTACTATGTTATGGACCACCAAATTGGACTCGGGTATTGTGGTCCGCTATAAAAACTCGATTATACCAGAAGCACCTGATGTAAAAGAATCTCATGGTTAACAAATACAAAACCAAAGCATGAAAAACACTTCATAATCAGGGAAATGGGGAAAACGAGGAAACATAAGTTACCTCTAAGGAAGGAGAAATGAAACTAGAAGGACTGCTAGAAGGTACCTTTGTAATAAACGAATTTCCTGAAGGAACAAGATGATCAAAATACTGGAAAAAAATGAAGCTAATTATTTAGTTCGAAGTTTACCAATTCATGTAAATATAGTATGTTATACGGGTATTCAAAGAAACAAGTTACTGGTAGGCTGAGACAGCTAAAGCATATGGCGATGGAAGTCATATTCATGCTTATACATATTAGAGCTAGCATCAACTGCTGAGAGGATATTTTCCAGTAGTTGTTACATCCATGGCACACATAGAAAATGACGACGAAGGAAAACTGAGACAAATGCCAAGGTAAGTAGGAATGTACAGTTTTAGTTTGGGGTTATGTTTTGAAGTTGTCGATATTTCCTCCCTTCATCCTTTCCATTCGAATAAAATCAGGATGATGACATGGCATCACATGGGCAGAGCCGACGTGGAAACAACATGTTAATCACAATTTTCTCAAGGTTAAGTGCTATCCCTAGGAATGATAAACAATGACGTCAAGAGTTAATGCAAAATTAGTGATAAGTTGCCTCTATAGATGTTTAACCTTGACATGTTAATATGAAAATGACGGTGATGGAATGGTAATGGTGTAATTCCCTACGCAAATCAAACCATGGAAAATTTTCCTCCTTCACATGCAAGGTCGCATAAATACATAACTAATTGTTGTGAAGAACTTTAGCACATCATATAGAGAGAGAGACACCACCCTATAGCTAATAAAATCATTCCAAGGCATAATTTTATTAATAATATCATGAAATCAAAAATGATGAAATGAACCATATCATTTCACATAGCCATGAATAGAAGTATAATAGGTAAGGTAGGGGGGATGACTAGGTAAACCTCTCCTAGCTTATAGGTTGTATAATCATATTTATAATATATATAAAATTTATGTCGTAATAAAACCAGACTCTCTCTCTCTCTCTCTCTCTATATATATATATATAAGAGAAATAGATTTAGTGGTAATAGTTGGAATTAAAAAGAAAAATAAAAAATTAGGATTTTAATAGATGGTATCAAAGTCTAAGTTCACAACTAGGGCCTTAAGGAACCACCAAAGAAATAGTAAACATAATTGTGTGGACATGACAAGTTGGCATAACGAAGAACTCAAAATTGAATTACTTGGAATTATATTGTAAGAAAGGGATACACCTACAACATAATGGCCAAGGAGGCTACATCCATCGCTGAAGATGAAGACTTATATGTGTAATTTGGAAATAGGGCCACTTCAACAACTACTCAATTTATGGATGTTATTAGAAATCTTCATCAACAATTGGCATATATGAGAAGCATGGATACTTAATATAACTAAATATTTTCAATTTTATAAATACCAAAGAAACGTATAGGCCATATTGTCCATTTATCAGTTGCAAGTCAAATCTTCTCTCTCATGGGAAGGAGCTAAAAGTGTGCATATGTTGGAGGAAAATACAATACCTTGGGAGGAATCTAGGAAGAAGTTTAAAAACTGCTACTTAAGAGAACATTACTATGATGACCAGAAAAAGGAGTTCCACAAGTTAAGGTTTGGAAACTAAACTATGGACAAAATTATTTCAAAGTTTACCAAATTAATATGGTATGTCACCTTCATTAAAGAAGAAAAATCCAAGGTGCACCAGTTTGTGAATTACCCAATGTCTACAAGGAACAGATTGATTTCAACAATCCAAAGACAATGGATGAAGAAGTAAGAAGGGTGAGGTTGTGTTAAAGGTGAGGTTTTGTTATCATAATTTTAGTAATAAGGGTAAAGGCCCAAAGTTTTGGCAAAATAAGGATAGATCCAAATTTACAACTGGGGAAAAATGAAAGAAACCTGGCAATCTTAAAAATTTTGGGATGGGCCGTCAACAAATTTTTTTTAGCAAGAGGATGTAAATCAACCAACACACTCTCAAGTTGGGTCAAAACCTATGGATTCAAATAGTAAAATTATTAGTGGGGTAAAGAAAAATAACCATTGAAGTGCTAGGGGTGTAGTGAGCTTCGCCTGTTGAGGGATTGTTCGCATAATTCTAGATCTATCCAAAATATCCAAGTTTTCCACGAAGCCACCATAGTGAATTATATTGCTAGAAATATTTCCAAGATAAGTGAAACCTTAGGTGATAGAAAAGAGGAATATTAATAAACAATGATCGAGATTTAAGGTACTATTTCCAACCAGCATGTTTCTCTTTTAATTGATCCAAGAGCTAGACTATGTTATATTGGGCCATAGGTGGTAGAAAAATCTAAACTTAAAAATGAAAAATGTAAAACTATCTAGATGGTATAGTTACCAACTGGAAAAAGATAAGGGTAACCAACCAAATAAATCAATTTTTTCATGATTTAAATGGATATTTTACAACAATTAACCTAAATGTACTTCCCATAGGTTCATATGACGTACTGATCGGCATGGACTCGTTGGAAAAGCAGGGGGAATTATAAAATGTTTATAAAAAATAGTGAGGTGTGTGAATTAGCAAGGACAAACTCAAATGATCCAAGGAATACCAAAATCCATATGAACCAAAAAAATATTAACCTTACAAATGAAAAAGAGTGCATGTAAGGGGTTTCAATTATTTATGGTTCATGTAGAAGCAAGTGAACAACAAGGAGAAGAATCAAAATTACACAATCTTTTGGCTAGTAAGGAGTATTGTGATGTCTTTCGAGAGGAAATTCTAGGTTTACCTCCTCTCATAGATATATACCTTTCCATTGATTTGGTACTCAGTACAACCCCAGTGTCTAGATCCCCTTACCGAATGAGTCGACCTAAATTATTGGAGCTAAAAATGAAGCTACAAGAACTATTGGAGAAAGGCTATATTAGCTTTGGTGTGTTGCTATGGGAACCTCCCATGTTATTTTTTATGAAGAAGGATGTAAAATTTATGAGGAACATCGATTAGTGACATTTAAACAAGTTAACCATTAAAGAAAAATATCCATTGCCCTGCATCGATGAGTTTTTTGATCAAGTAAGGTGTGCAACCATTTTTTAAAAGATGATTTAAGGACAAGATATCAAAAATTAAGAATAAAAATGAAGATATTTATAACTCAACTTTCTTAACCCGATATGGTCACTACAATATTTTAGTGTTACCATTTGGTCTTACTAATGCCCTAGTAACCTTTATGTGGTTGATGAACAATGTACTTAATAAGTATCAGGATAAATTTGTGTTGGTATTTTTTCATGAAATTCTGATGTATTCTAAGAAAGAAGAGGAACATAAGTAACACCTAAAATTAGTGCTGCAAACTTTATGAGAACATCAGTTATATGCCCAATTTAGCAAATGTGAGTTTTATAGAAATAGAATCCAGTACTTGGGCCACATCATTTCAAAGGAAGGACTAGCGGATACCCGTAAGAAGGTCAGGGCCATGGTAAATTGTCCCATACCAAAGGATGTGTCTGTTTTCTGTTCATTTATCGGAATACGAGGTATTACCAAATATTTATAGAGGGATTTTCAAAAGTAGCACATCTTATTATATCCTTACAGAAGAAAGGAGTAGAATTTGAATGGACAATGAAATGTCAATTCTTTTTGATAAGTTGAAACACTTACTTACGATGGATCCTATTCTAAAACTTATAGACCGAAATAAAAAATTTATAGTTTTCAATTATTCTTGTATGGAGGGGATAGGGGGAGTGTTAATGCATGAAAATTATATGGTGGATTAAAAACCAAGAAAGCTGAAGGCACATGAAAGAAATTATGCTATATATGATTTAGAGTTACTTGTTCTAATACATTATTTAAATATGTGGAGGAACTATTTGTTAGGAAAAAAATTCACCTTGGTCACCTACCATATAAATTTAAAATATCTCTTTAGTCAACCAGAACTCAATGCGAAGAAATCTAGGTGGATGGCATGTCTTAGTGAATTTGATTTCGACATTAAACACATAAAAGGGAAAGAAAGTAAGATAGTTCATGCATTAAGAAAACATGCCTATAATTTAATTGGAATATTTATAAGTAGTGTTAGTAGAGTTTTGGTGGAACGGATAGCAAACTCAATAACCAGTGATTCTAAATATGTGGAAATTAAAGTGAGAATGCAACAAACTGAAATCCCTGGTTATACTGAAAATTTTGAAAATTTGTTGATTTAGTCAAATGGTTGTATGTGTCGAATGAGAATACCCTGAAACAACTAATACTAGATGAATATCATAGGAAACCATATGCTGGGTATCCTCGGTATAAAAAAAAATGATTACAACAATAAGAAAGATTTTTTTTTGGCCAAGTATGGAAAAGGAGACAGCTGAGTATTTATTAAAATTTTTAGAATGTCAACAAGTGAAGCTTGAACATCAACACCCTGTTGGGTTGTTGAATCCGCTACCTATCCCTGAATGGAAATGGGAAATAATTTCTTTAGATTTTATGACGGGGTTACGAAGGACCAAAAGGTAGCATGAATCTATTATGGTTGTGGTAGACAGCTTAATTAATACTACAAATTTCATACCTGTACAATCAAATTATGCTATTGCGTAGATTTCCAATATCTTCATGAAGAATTTTTTTGATTACATGGATTACCCAAAAATGTTGTATCTGATATGGATTCCAAGTTCACGTAAAATTTGTCGAAGAAATTTTCTGGGGGCATGGGAAATAAGCTAAATTTCAGCACTGCATACCATCCTCAACGAATGGATAAACCAAGAAAGCCAATTATATTTTAGAATACATTCTAAGGATGTATGTCATGGACACACCTACTAGATGGGAAATTTTTCTGCATTTGTAAATTTTTTCTTATAATAAAAACTATCAAATGTCCATCAAAATGAACCTTTTTGAAGGAATATACGATAAAAAATGGCATACACCTGTAAGTTGGAGTCATCCGGAGGATAATACTCCGACTAGATGTTTTGCAGGAAATGGAGAAAATAGTATGAAGGATATGAAAAAACATAAAAATTGCAAAGGACAGAAGTAAAGCATATGACGATAAAAAAAGGCACAAGGAATTAAAATTTGGATATCATGTCTATTTGAGGGTAAAACAAAGTAAAAGTACCTTAAGGACGAGAACCTGTACAAAATTAGCACCATGATTTTGTGGGTCGTTCAAAATTTTGGACAAAATTTGACCCATAGCTTATCAATTAGCATTACTGAGCCATATTAAAGTTCATAATTTTTTTCATGTATCTATTCTTAAGAAATATGTACATGATAACTCTCACATTATTGATTGAAAAATGATACAGGTTGAACCAGAAGGATATTTTTTGGCAGAACCTCTCTGTATCCTAGACCAAAAAGAGATATAGCTCTAAAATCGATCCATCATTCCGGTTGAGGTGAAATGGAAGAATTTTACACCCAAAGAGGCCACATGCGGGCACGAAGATCAAATGCAAAAGAATTATCCAACAATTTTTTAGAGGGAATTATCTGGGAAATAAGCACAAGGGACAATCTGAATTAAAAGGGGGGAAGAATGTAATACCAATCCATTTTTCTAATGTTGTTTTCTTTGTTCAGACTGAGTTATGTTAGTGTGAATGGAGGAAAATCCATGAAGTACATTGAAATTATTATGTAAATAAGTAATTTTATTAATAAATAAATAATTGGATTGAAAGTTGTTGGGAGTGAGACACTTGAGTACGAGATTCATACCAAAGAAGAAAAGAAAAATCTCATTAGTAAATGAGATTGAAATAACTCTTCCATGATAAATATTCTAGATAAGATTTAATGGATAGGAGAGAAAATAAATTACATTTCTTAGTTAGGGAAATATGCTAATCCTGGATAAGAGTAAAGTGTCGTGGGGGAGAAAAGAGGACTTTAAAGGAAAAACCTGGGTATTGGTGCTGAGAACAACAAAAGTAGGACATTGTTGAAGGAAAAATTGATTAAGGAAGAAAAATTATAAAATATCTATTGAAGGGATCAATATGAGACATTGATTCTTGTTTTTCCTGGCAAGCACATCAAGCTCAAGGGGAATTGGAGGGTAAAATTAAAGGTTTGGAGAAAAATTTCCCATTCCCATGTGTTCTCCTAGCCACGTTATTTTTAGAATTTTCTGTTTCAAATTCTCTAATGTTGTAGATGAGTAACTGGTTTTTTTTTGTTACAAATTCTCGAGTATTGTAGGCAATTAGATGATAATATTTATTGCAATTTATTTTACAAAACTATAAATAATTAAATGACAACTTTTCTGAAATGAATATAGGATGATTTAGATTGATAATACTCTAAATGGATAATGATAATAGTGGATATGATGAATCACTACTGTAGAAGACTATATAATTTTAAAGGGGCTGATGTTTTTTTATTTTATTTTTATTTTTATTTTTATTTTTTATTTATTTATTTTTGTTTTTATTTATTTTATTTTTTAGTATTGTAAAACATTAACGAAATAGGAATATATGTAACGATAATTTCAATTAGCTTTTATGAAATTCACTTAAATCAAAGGGATTGACATGTGGGTTAGAAATCTTAGAATAATTAAAAGTAATATGATTTATTCCTCTCTAAGGATAGGTGGAAAACTGGTGTAATAAATTGTATTGAAATTTGTGTTTATTTCGAGTATAAGTCAAAATATGGGAGTAGAGGGTATTAGCCGTTAACTTATGGTTGGAAATATGGTTAGCAAAAAAAATGTGAACAATGGAATAGAAATTTAAAGACTTATTTGAATCAATAAAACTGTGCAAACAAAAGAATTAATTACATGTATAGGTTACATCGCACCAAAGACTATTTCGAGTATCATTTATTTAATATTAGAGTTGATTCAAATTGTGAGGACAATGATCGACCGAGTGTCGAGAGAGGAGATCAAAGAATAAAACTACTGTAATAGTGATAGGAGGGACAAAATATTATTTTCATGGGGTCATGGGTATGCTAGTCATGGTTAAATAACCAGTTAAAAATGCATACACGATATCAAATACAGGAAATCCTTTTTCTTAAGAAAAATAAAAGCCAAGATTCAAGAATTTATGCCATTTGAGCCCACAACTGGTTCATACAGCCTTGCTAAGAGGAAATAATATTATTTTAAATTATTTAACATACATACTCGAAAATTCTATTTGGTGAAGATACAACAGAAAGTACACCATAAAATAGAAATTATTCGAACAGAAATATTCACAGAAAGTGAGATATCAATCAAGTCATTACCTCACCAATAAAGGCGAGAAACTAACTCTACGTTGCATCAAAGAATTTTAGAGAATCAAATTCACATAATTGATTTTGTAAACAACCTCAACATTGAAAGAATATATATATATATATATATATATATATATATATATATATATATATATATATATATATATATATATATATATATATATATATATATAGGGTGATGATAGTAAACCAAAATGATTAATCAAAATAATGTGATACATCTTCCATAGTTCTTTCCCTAAGGGAAAGTGAAACCATTGTATTTGAGCATAATAAGCTTACTATAATTACAAGGAGATGCCTAGTGTTGAAACTAAGACAATGTTAAAAAATAACTCATTAAATATATATATATATATATACCGCCATAGCGAACAAAAACCCAAATACAACATATTAAGATGAGGCTACTTCAACCTTAGATAATAGTAACCTTTACATATTCCAATCATAATATCAACATGAAAATTTTAATTAAGTCGTCACATTTTATAGAGCCTGAGGAAATGAGTGTCACATTTCAACTTAACTGAAATTCGGGGGAGCCATTACAATGAAAATAATTGAAGGGAAACCCTCATACCTGTGAGGGGAATTTCACTAGTGAAATTAGTAGAACACTCACAAGAAATCAATTTAGCTACATGATAATAGAAACTCATTCAGTGAAAGGAGATTATAGTGTCATATCTGATACGATACTCGGTACCAATGCAACCTATGGAATATCCACTATAAAATATTAAAATTAATGTAACATTATTATAAACATGATGAAATAAATAAATAGAGGCTAAGTTGATAAGATTCAGGGGTATGTACCTCTAGGGTAATCGAAATAGTACTATGTTTTGGACTGTCGAATGGGACTGGGGTATTGTGGTCCTCGAGAACCACTATATTACACCATAATAACTTGGTGTAAACAAAACTCGTGGTTAAAAAATACAAAACCAAACCATGAAAAGCACTGCATAATTAGTGAAACTCGGAAAACGAGGAAAAATAAGTTACCTGTAGGCAGGGAGAAACAAAACTAGAAGGATCACTGGAAGAGACCTTCATAATAGATGAATTTCTTGAAGGAACGAGATAATGAAAACACAAGAAAATGAATCAAATTATTGAGTTCGAAGTTAACCAATGGAAGTTAGTGCAATTTTCTATAGTAATATTTAAAGAAACAAGTTTTCGATAGCTAGAGACCGTTGGAGCTATTGGAAATATTGTCATTGATGGAAAAGGAGTAGAAAGAAGTAACACTAGAATTACCCAAGGATATAAAGGCAGCAGAGACAATACAGGCAGTGTAAGGCAACATGGCAGTCAGGACGTGAAGGAGGCATGGAAGGCAAGCAGAGAAGCAGCAATGTGTAAGGTAAGGTGCAAGGTAGCAGAGGCAACAAGGGCAGTTGAACAGTGAAGGTAGAGGTGTGCAACAGAGGCAGCAAAGGTGGCAGTTGAACAGTGAAGGAAGAAGAGGAAGCGAAGGCGAAACCTCGTGCAGATCTTATGAGCATGGTTAACATTGATCTGGGATCAACAGTTTGGCGGGGGCACAAACAACCTGATGGTTAACCCAAGGGGGTGCATCCGCAGTTGACCCACCCATCGGGCGTTGACCGCAGATCGACGGGTGTCATTCACTGTGGTAGCACAAGCCCGATGATCATTCCATACCGAGGAGTGCCTCTGCAGTGCTGTGAACTGGGACCCACTTTCCTAAAGACCAAAAGTACAATCATGGACCAGCACGATCAATGGATAAGAATTAAGGGAGATTGATGGTAGAGATTAAATTGCAATTGGGGCAGGAGGAATATCTCAATCAAGTAGGACCAGATCACATATCGGACATCACAAGTGAATGCGATAGCTGCTGGATGGATGAGAAAAGTTGCGATGTGATGTGGCGATGCGAAGGGACACATGGCAGTACAGTGCAATATCGCACATCAGCTATATGAAGTTCATCCCATACCGTGAAGTGGCGATGTGATGTGATGCGAATTGCGATTGCTCGACTCGGGTTACAAAGGAAAGACCTGAAAATATGAAAAAGGACCCGAAGCATGAGTAGAATAGTGTGATGAAGATTTGACTGTAGAGGCATGTAAATCATCCGCAATGGTCAAAAAATATGTGGAACCAGAAACGGAAAATAAGAAGAACAGTGAAGGCAGGATTACAAAACCATTAAGTGTTTGCCGCACCGCTTTTGGAAGATAAATGGTAAAAGGTGAAACAAACGTGACAGCGTTAAGAGGGCAATGTGTGGCATTCTAAAACCAATTATTTTGCGTAGGTTGGGAACAATTAAATAACATGCAATTTGGTGTACCAATTCCATCGAATTGGGAAGTTAAAATAGGCAGAGTGTGATGACCGTTCCATCAATGAAAGGATGATGTGCATGTGGATATGCATAACGAACATTTACAAGCAAAGTGTTAGTGAACGCATTTCAAAAGACACAGGTAATGGAAGAAACAAAAACGTTATTTAGCAGAGCTAGAATATAACAACAGAAACTGAAAAGAAAGTGACAACATCAAAAAGGACAAATATACGGCAAACCAAGATCTGAAAGGGTTGAGTGAGATTTATCTGTTGCAACTGTAAATGTAAATGATTTAATTATTTTATTGTATGTGATGCAAAGGCAAGTCTCCGTAGGCAAAGAAAAAATCCAATTTAATTATGAAATGAGTAGACAGTGTTGTAACCTCCTGAAATGATGAGCGAGAAAATGAGATGGTGGAAGGCAAGGATTTGTGCCTGTTCACTTCATATTCCCTGTACAATGCAAATAGTCATAAAGCTATCTGTATAAAACATGTAATATCGGTATGCATAGAGAAGGGAGAGAGTGTAAGAAGAAGAAGGAGTAGAGAGACGAGTTGTGAAGATCCAGAAATGATATAAAGAAAATTTGAAGGCTGGAAGGACAACAATACACAAGGAGAAAAACAGAGCTGATATCCAGGTAAATCAGCATATGATTTTATTGTACAGTGAGGAAGTTGGTGCTTCCATATCAAGTTGTAGCTTAATAGATGTCTAGTTGTAGCTGGATGAGGTAGGAGCCTCCTGTAGGTTGTAGCCTGTAGAAAATATATGGGAGTTGGAGCTTCCTTGCAAGTTGTAGCTTGCAGAATTGAGGTAGTAGCCTCCTGTAGGTTGGAGCCTATAGAAAATCAGTGGTGAGAGGGAGTTCGAGCTTGCCTTTGCATCACAACAATAATAAGATGTGGTTTTCTCCCTTATGGGTTTCCACTTATATCTGTTGTCTCTGTGCATGATGATTATGTGTTGATATTATTTATTTAATCTACTTAATACTTGCTTCTCACATATTAAGATTGTTGTTCCGTTGTATATTAAGTTGATCATGAACTAAAGATGTAAATAAGTGTAAAATAAAGTTTTAGAAGACCGTAACTGCATTAAACTGATTCACCCCCCCTCTCGGTTTAACCAAGGTTTCAACAATTGGTATCAAAGCTAGGTTCCTTCTGTATCAATTTAACAACTGGAAGGAGATCATAGGTCCCCAAGATGGCTAGTCTAGAAGGATGCTCAAAAAATAAAGCCTCTTTGTTTAATGGTACAAATTATGCCTTGTGGAAAATAAGAATGAGGGCGTACATAATGTCTCTAGGAATAGAAGTTTGGGCTGCTGTGGATTTTGGATATGCCCCAAAGGATTCTGACACAGAGAAAGAAGCCAAAAAAGATTTTATAGCTAATGCAAAAGCCATGAATGCCCTCTTAAGTGGTCGGTGTGAGGCAAAATTTATCAAAGTAATGCACAACAAGACTGCCAAAGAAATATGGGATACATTAGAAAGTATCCATGAGGGAGATAAAAAGGTGAAGATGGCCAAACTACAAGTCTATCGAGACCAATTTGAAAATATAAAAATGAATGAAGAAGAAGATGTTGCTAGCTTCCTCTTAAAGGTTGCAAAAATTGTGAATAGTATGAAAGATCTAGGAGAAACCATTAGAGAATGTGTAATTGTTCAAAAGATATTGAGATCTTTACCATCCAGTTTTAATCCCAAGGTTTCTTCCATAGAAGAAAAAACTGATTGGGAAACTTTAAACATGAACCAATTACTTGGAAACTTAATAGCCTATGAGATGAGACTTCCACAGAGGAAGTCAGATGTGAGGGAGGAAACCTTTAACGATGAGAAGAGAAAAGAAGAAAAAGAAGATACATGCTCCTGCTTTGATGAAGAGGAGGCCAAATTTGTTAGAAGATTGGATAGAGGCTCGGGCAAGTATAAAGGTAAATTTCCATTTAAATACTTTAGCTGTGGAAGAGTTGGGCACTATGTATCTAAGTGTCCTCATAAGAAAACAAAGAATCATACCCAAGAGATAGAGAAAACCAAAAAAAATAACTGGCAGAAAGGGAAGATATTCAATAGAAAATATAACAGTGCATCTGAAAACTCAGATGAAACCTCAAATGAAGAAGGAACCTCTGAATTTTTGTTAATGGCAAAGGAAGAGTCTGAAGGATTCCTTCTATAAGATGAGGAAGAAGGTGAGGTAAATTTCGAGGGGGAGCTAAGAAGTGCCCTGGAGGAAATAGACAGACTTAAACTCAAGTGCAGAAAACAGAAAGACATTCTTCTCAAATATGTGAAAGAGGTACCAAATTCAGAAGACCTCATTCAATTTAAAGTAGAACTTGAAGAAGCTAAGAAGGTGGAAGACACGTTACTAAAGCAAATTAATGATAAAATTTAGAAGAAAGAAAAATTGGAAGAAGAAGTAGTATGTCTGAGAAAGAAATTAGAACACACCCAAAGGGAATTGACAATGAAAACTCCTCGAATGACAAGCACTGAACATTTGAATAAAATACTAAATGCTCAAAGATCTCCTCTCATAAATACTGGGATAGGTTACGAAGGAGAAACCAAAAAATCCAAGGTAGAGGATAACCAGAATATCATTTTTGTGAAAGTTGTAAAAGAAAAAATAAACTCTTAGAAATATGAGATTATTGCAACTAGAAGACTGATAGAAGAAAGGAGTAGGGGGTGTAAGCAGCTCGAAGATGAGATTGCCTCCATGGAGACCTCGAAGAAGGCAGACGTTGAAAGGAATGATGAAGCAGCTCAAAAAGGAACCACAGAAGCAAAATCCAGCAAGAACTTGATGTGTGATGAAACAAAAAGAAACAAGAAGCAATATCAAGAGACAAAGAATGAGAGGAAGAAGCAAGCAGTTGCAAAAATTTCAATTTTTCCTGAATATCAATTGAACAAGTTCAGAAGATCTCAAAGGAGATTCTTTCCTCCTATGAGAAATTTCACTTGTTTTTCCTGTCACAAACTAGTACATATTGCTGCATACTGTCAGATAAATATAATCGATTTCAACCATCAAAGGATGAAAAAAATGAGAAGACTACCTCAAGCAAAGAAATAGAGAGGACAACCCTTCACCAGGCACACTAATCGTTTCCATGGGTATTGTTTTTATTGTAAGGGGTACGACCATAAAGCCATGGAGTGCAGAGCGAATGGACAAAGACTGATGTATGAAAACTCAAGGAGGTTGATGAACAATGGAGAGCTCACTTGTGTACATAATCCATTCATCAACATAATCAAATGCTTTGACTGCCATCAAATCGGGCACAAGTGTCACAAATGTCCTCTCAGAGAATGTGGTCCATCTTCTCAGGAAAGGTACCAAATAGAAGGATGCATGCAAGGGAAAAAGAAGTTGAATAAGTGTGACCTGGCTCTAACAACTCAAGATCAGAAAAGCCAATGGTATTTGGATAGTGGATGTTCAAAGCATATGACTAGATATCGAAGCAAGTTTGTAACCTTTGATGAAAAGAAATTTGGGAATGTAACATTCGACAATGATAAAGTAGGGAAAATCAAAGGAAAAGGCTAAGTCAGTATAAATAATGGAAGAGGAAAGGCTCAAGATGTACTATTTATGGATGGGCTAAAAGCCAATCTGCTAAGCGTCAGTCAAATGTGTGATAAAGGCTGTGAGGTCCTTTTTAGAGCCCAAGACTGTGAAGTAAGATCGAGCACCACAGGAAATACCTTGATCAAAGGTGTTTGAATAGAAAGTAATGTCTATATAGTGAATGAAGATAATGAAACATGCCACATAAGCAAACTTGATGAATCATGGTTATGGCATAGAATATTGGGACACCTAAAATTTGACCACATAATCAGTCTGAGAAAGAAGAACGCAGTTAGAGATATGCCAGCAATAAATAAGCCTTCAAATACCATATGTAAATCCTGCCAACTAGGCAAGAAGACCCACATATCTTTCAAGACCAAAGAGATACTATCTATAAGTCAGCCTCTTCAACTTGTACACATGGACCTGTGTGGACCCTCAAGAACTAAAGCACCAAGCAGAGAATCTTATTTCATGCTGATAATAGACAATTTTACTATATTGACGTGGGTAGCATTTTTTAAATATAAATCGGAAGCACTTGAGAAATTCAAAATATTCAAGGCATTGGCAGAAAATCAAACAGGATGCAAGCTAAAGTGCATCAGATCAGACAGAGGAGGTGAATTCACAGACTATGATTTTGCAGACCTATGCAATGAACATGGGATAAAACAATATTTTACAATTTCCAGTACACCTCAACAGAATGGAGTGGCAAAGAGGAAAAACAGGTCAGTACAACAGATTGCCAGAGCCATGATGCAAGAAAGTAACATTCCCCAAACCTACTGGGTAGAAGCAGTACACACAGCTGTTCGCATTCTTAATAAAGTACATTTAAGACCAAACTGTGACAGAACTCCTTATGAATTATGGCATGGTAAACCAACATCAATCAAGCACTTTAGAGTCTTTGGAATCAAGCGTTTCATAAAAATTAATGATGAAAACCTGGGAAAGTTTGATGCAAGAGCTGATGAAGGAATATTTTTAGGATATGCATCCAAGAGTAAGGGCTATAGGTGCTACAACAACAGACTACACAATATTGTGGAAAGAATTGATGTAAGAATCAACGAAGAACTACCAAATAGAACAAGAAGCACAGGATGTGCCAATCCTCCAGATGATCTTGAAGATTAGAACCAAGATAATGATGAACTGAGCAAGATAATAGAAGATACTGAACTAAACTCAAAAGGTCCCTCAAGACACACTCAAAAGAACCATCTAGAAGATCAAATCATTGTGGACAAGAGTGTGGGAGTCTAGACTAGAAGATAGCTAGCTGAATAGATAGAAGAAGTATACCTAGCCATGCTATCTCAAATAGAGCCAAAGAAGTTTGAAGAAGCCAGCAAAGCCAAATATTGGGTAAATTCTACAAATGAAAAACTAGACCAGATTAAGAAGAACAATACCCAGGAGTTAATACCAAGACCCACAGGGAAAAATGTCATTGGCACAAAATGGATATTCAAGAATAAGATGAATGAACAAGGTCAGGTAATCGGAAATAAAGCCAGACTTGTATGCAAGGGATACTCTCAAATAGAAGGTCTTGATTATGATGAAACCTTTGCCCCTATAGCCAGAATGGAAGCAATCATAATTTTTTTGGCCTTTGCATGCTATTATGATTTCAAGGTATATCAAATGGATGTGAAGTCTGCCTTCCTAAATGGATATTTAGAGGAAGAAGTCTACATGGAACAACCCGAAGGATTCTCCTTAACAGATAAAAATGACTATGTGTGTAGATTAAAGAAAGCCTTATATGGGCTGAAACAAGCTCCTCGTGCATGGTATTCAAGGCTAGAAAAATACTTGCAAAAAAAAGGTTTTAAGAAAGGAGGAGTAGACATAAATTTGTACATAAAGGCTAATGAAAATGAACTCCTAATTGTAGCAGTATATGTAAATGATATAATGTTTGGTAGCAAAAAATATGAGTTAACAAAAGGATTTACTGAAGAAATGAAATCAAAATTTGAGATGTCTATGATTGGAGAGCTCACCTTCTATTTAGGACATCAAATTCAACAGAAGAACACAGGAACATTCATCTCACAAGAAAAATACTTAAGAGCGATGTTAAAAAGGTTCCAAATGGAAGACTGCAAACCTGTGACAACTCCCATGATCACTGGATGCAAACTATGTGCTAATGATGGATCGACAGATGTAGATCAAAAACTTTACAGATCCATGATAGGAAGTCTGCTATACCTAACTGCTTCTAGACCAGACATTATGTTGGCAGTAGGGCTTGTAGAAAGATATCAAGCAGCACCAAAACAAAATAATTTACCTGCAATCAAGAGAATATTTATATATCTACAAGGAACTTCACATTATGGCCTATGGTGTCCAAAAGGAAAAAGCTTCACATTGACAGCATACACAGATGCGGATTGGGCCAGCTTTGTGGATGATAGGAAAAGCACAAGTGGAGGTGCATTTTATTTGGGAAAAATTCTGGTGGCATGACTAAGAAAGAAGCAAACTCCTATCTCTTTATCTACAACAGAAGCAAAATACATAACAGCAACAGCATGTTGCACACAAATAATGTGGATGAAAAAAACTCTCCAAGACATGAAGGTAAGCATTGATGTACCCATCTCTCTGAAATGTGACAATACAAGTACAATAATGATATCAAAAAGTCCTGTACTTCATTAAAAAACAAAGCACATCCCAATAAAATACCACTTTATCAGAGAACAAGTAGCATAAAAATTAGTGAAGTTGGAATATGTACCAACTAAGGAACAAACAGCAGACATATTCACAAAACCTCTTGCTAAATAATCATTTGAATATCTAAGAGACAAACTAGGGGTAGTGTCTACAGATGTTACTCTCTGATATGATTAGAAATTCATCTCTCTCTCTCTCTCTCTCTCTCTCTCTCTCTCTCTCTCTCTAATATATATATAAAGGTTGCATACAAGGAACAGGGTCAGTGCGGTAGACAAGTGATAATTTGTATTAGACAAGAAAGCATAATTCCAGGGCGAGAACAGTCAATAAAATTGTAACAAAAGAGCTAGAACATTGGAGCAGTGCATGGAACAGGTCCTCAAGATCAGAGTACTATGAAAATATAGAAACCACACTGGGAAAAGTGCAACCCTTTGCCATTGATGTCAAAGGGGGAGGAAAAGCAAGAAAAATAAGAAAGGCTCTTCTGTAAAGTAGACAGAGGAAGAAAGACAAGATACTTCTCACAATGAAAGGGGGAGGAAGTCCTGAAGGAAGTATCGGAGTATTGGTGGATGTGTTTCCATCAATGCCAAAGGGGAAGACTATTGGAAATATTTTCATTATGGAAAAGGAGTAGAAAGGAGTAACACTAGAATTACCAGTGATAGTAGAGGTGGCAGACACAACATAGGTAGCAGAGGCAGCGATAGGTAGCATAGGCAGCAGAAGTAGCGAAGGAAGAAGAGAAGCAGCAAAGGCGTGCAACAGAGGAAGCGAAGGAAGTAGAGGTAGCGAGGGCAGTTGAACAGCGAAGGTAGAGGCATGGAGCAGAGGAAGCGAAGGAAACAGTTGAACAACGAAGGCAGCAGAGGCAATGAAGGCTAAACCTCGTGCACATATTATGAGCACGGTTAACGCTGATCTGGGATCAATGGTATCGGGGGGGCACAAACAACCCGATGGTTAACCGAAGGGGGTTCCTCCACAGTTGACCCGCCCATCGGGCGTTGACCGCAGATTGACGGGTGCCATTCATTACGGTAGCACAAGCTTGATGATCATTCCGTACCGAGGAGTGCCTCCGCAGTGCCGTGAACTGGGACCCGCTTTCCTAAAGCCCAAAAGTGCAGTCGTGGACCAGTGCGATCAACGGATGAGAATTAAGGGAGATTGATGACAGAGATTAAATCACAATCGGGGCTCAAGGAATATCGCAATCAAGTGGGACCCGATTACATATCGGACATTTCAAGCGAATGCAATAGCCATTGGATGGATGAGCAAAGTTGCGATGCGATGTGGCAATGCGAAGGGACACGTGGCGGCACAACGCAATATCGCACATCGGCGATGCGAAGTTCATTGCATACCGCGATGTGGCGATGTGAAATGCGATGCGCTGTGATTGGTCACTGCGTTGTGGGACCCTTCAACCAAAGTTAAGTCTAGGGCTAAGTTTTTTATGAAGAAAAACATGGAAGTGGAGGTTGACTCGGGTTACAAAGGAAAGACCTAAAAATATGAAAAACGACCCAGAGCATGAGAAAAACAGTCTGATGAAGGATTGACCGTAGTGGCATGTAAATCATCGACAATGGTCAAATAATACGTGGAACTAGAAATGGAAAATAAGCGAAACAGTGAAGGCAGGATTACAAAACCGGTAAGTGTTTGTTGCACCGCTTTTGGAAGATAAGTGGCAAAAGGTGAAACAAATGCGATAGCATTAAGAGGGTGATGTGTGGCATTCTAAAACTACCTTTTTCGCATAGGTTGGGAACAATTAAACAATATGCAATTTGGTGTTCAAATTCTGCCGGATTGGGAAGTTAAAAGAGGCAGAGTGCGATGACCATTCGATCGTTGAAAGGATGATGTGCATGTGGATATGCATAACGAACATTTACAAGCAAAGTGTGAGGGAATGCATCTCAAAAGACACATGTAATGGAAGAAACAGAATAGTTATGCAGCAGAGCTAGAATATAACAGCAGAAATTGAAAAGACAGTGACAGCAGCAAAAAGGACAAATATACGGCGAACGTAGAGCTGAAAGGGTTGAGTGAGATTTATCTATTGCAGCTGTAAATGTAAATCATTTAATTATTTTATTGTATGTGATGCAAAGGCAAGTTTCTGTAGGCAAAGAAAAAATCCAATTTAATTCTTAAATGAGTAGACAGTGTTGTAACCTTCTGAAATGATGAGCGAGAAAATGAGATGGTGGAAGGCAAAGAGTTGTGCCTGTTCACTTCATATTCCTTGTAGAATGCAAACGGTCATAAAGCTATCTATATAAAACATGTAATATCGATATGCATAGAGAAGGGAGAGAGTGTAAGAAGAAGGAGTAGAGAGAGGAGTTGTGAAGATCCAAAGATGATATAAAGCAAATTTGAAGGCTGGAAGGACAACAATAAAGAAGGAGAAAAACAGAGTTGATATCCAGGTAAATCAACATATGATTTTATTGTACAGTGAAGAATTTGGTGCTTCCATATCAAGTTGTAGCTTGTAGAATTGAGGTAGTAGCCTCCTATATTTTGGAGCCTACGAAAAATCAGTGGTGAGAGGGAGTTGGAGCTTGCCTTTTCATCACAACAATAATAATATGTGGTTTTCTCCATTATGGGTTTCCACTTATATCTGTTTTCTATGTGCATGATGATTATGTGTTGATATTTTTTATTTAATCTGCTTAGTACCTGCTGCTCACTTATTAAGATTGTTGTTCCATTGTATATTAAGTTGATCATGAATTGAAGATGTAAATAAGTGTAAAAGAAGGTTTTACAAGACCATGACTACATTAATCTAATTCACCACCCCTCTCATTTTAACCAAGGGTTCAACAGGGGCATATGGCGATGTCCCTCTACATCCTTGAGACAATTCTGAGTGATGAGAGGATATCTTCGAGTACTGGCTACAACCATGACATAGGTAGCAAGCGGTGGCAAAGGAAAACCAAGACAAATGCTAAGGTAAGTGCAAATGTAGGTTTTGTGTTTGGGTCTTTGTTTTCAAGCCATTGATCTTTCCTCCCATCATCATAACTGTTCGATGGAAATGAGGATGGTCACATGCCATCACATGGGTAGAGGCGACGTGGAAACAACATGTTAACTATGGATTTCTCAAGGTGATTCGTTAGCCCTAGGCACGATAAACATTGGCATGAAGAGTTAATGCAAAATTAGTGATAATTTGTCTCTAGAAATATGTAACCTTGACATGTTAATATGAAAACCATGGTGATGGAATAGAGATTTTGTAATTCCTTCTGCAAATCAAACCATGGATCGGTGTCCTCCTTCACATGCAAGGTATCATATATACATAAATCATTGTGGAAAATAACTTTAGCACATCATATATAGAGAGAGACCAACCTATAGATAATAAAAGAATTAAAATGCACAATTGTATTAATAGTACCATCAAATTGAAAATGATGGAATGAAACATATTCTTTCACATAGCCATGGATAAAGGTATAAGAGGTGATGCAGAGGGATGACTAGGTAACCCTCACCTATCGTAGGTTGTATAGGGAAATTTGCAATATATAAAAAAATTATAAGGTAATAAATCCATACTATAAATAGAAAGATTATATATATAAAAGAAATTAATTTAATGGTAATAACTAGAATAAAAATAAAAAAATAAGTTGTTTATAGAGGCTTGGTAAATATGTTATCTACATTTTCACTTGTATTATAATACACTAATTCAATCTCCTATAACTGTCTATTTTCCCTTACAAAATGGTGTTGGACTTCAGTTTGTTTTTTTCTAACGTGATAAATTGGATTATTTTCCAAATTAAATGAAATTTGGTTGTCACATTAGTTTTTGATTGGTCATATTTTTTTTTCTCCATCATCTTCAATAATACTCCTTAATGAAACAACTTCACAAGTTGCAATGGTCAAGGATTTATATTCATCTTGTGTGGATGAAAACAAATAAGCTGGTTTTATAATTAGAAAATCACACTTGTGGTGCATGGAGTCAGAGGAAGAGCCTTAATTTATTTCACGATAATTATTGGGTAATTTCCTAATTACTAGAGGCCTAATTTTCTTAGGGATTGCACAAGAAAGTAGGGCATCCCAAGACCAATTAATTTTTAAGTATTGGACCTAGCTAGCCTAGGAAGTAATGAGATATATAGCGATAGTGCATAGATCTCTAAAGCTTGAGAGAAGCATTGTATTGTTCTAATATTATTTGACTTATGCAATATAAAAATAGTGGGGTTTTTAGTTGAGGCTCTCCCAAGGTAAATATTTTTGTTGTGCAATTGAAATTATTTCTCTTTCTTGTTCACATGACTGTGCGATGGTAATTGGTTTCCAATTTCTAGAATAAATTCAAGTATTTTGTTTTACTGTATTACAATATCAATTTAATCTATGTGGATTTTATACACATTTGAAAGAGCCCAAGGAAATAAGTGTCACTAACCTGGAGGAGGTAATGACATGGGGGTTATAACATTTCAACTTAGATGAATTTTAGGGGAACCTTTACAACAAAAATACTGGAAGGGAAACTCTCATACATGTGAGGGGAATTTCACCGATGAAATTAAAAGAGCAGTCACAAGAAACCATTCAAGCTACTTGATAATAGAAACTCATAAATATAATGGATATTCTAAGGTCATACCTAATAGGATACTCAGTACCAGTGCACCTTGTGGAATATGAATGATAAAATATTTAAATTAATGTAGCAGTATTATAATAATGATAAAATAAGCCAATAGAGGCTAATTCGATAACAGTCAAGGGTATGTAACTCTAGGGTAATCAAAATAGTACTATGTTATGGACCACCAAATTGGACTTGGGTATCATGGTCCGCTAGAAAAACTCAATTATGCTAGAAGCACCAGATGTAAATGAAACTCATTGTTAACAAATACAAAAACAAAGCACGAAAAACTCTACATAATCATGGAAATGGGGAAAACGAGGAAACATAAGTTACCTCTAGGGAAGGAGAAATGAAACTAGAAGGACTGCTGGAAGGTACCTCTGTAATATACGAATTTACTGAAGGAACAAGATGATAAAAACACAGAAAAAAAAAACAAATGAAGCTAATTATTTAGTTCGAAGTTTACCAATTCATGTAAATATAGTCTGTTATATGGGTATTCAACAAAACAAGTTACTAGTAGGCAGAGACAACTAGAGCATATGGCGATGGAAGTCATATTCATGCTTATACATCTTAGAGCTAGCATCAAGTGCTGAGAGGATATGTTCCAGTAGTTGTTACATCCATGGCACACATAGCAAATGACGACAAAGGAAAAATGAGACAAATGCCAAGGTAAGTGGGAATGTATAGTTTCAGTTTGAGGCTATGTTTCGAAGTTGTCGATCTTTCCTCTCCTCATTCTTCCCATTCGAAGGAAATTAGGATGATGACATGGCATAACATGGGCAAAGCCGATGTGGAAACAACATGATAATTACGGTTTTCTCAAGGTTAAGTGCTATCCTAGGCACGATAAGCAATGACATCAAGAGTTAATGCAAAATTAATGATAAGTTGCCTCTATAGATGTGTAACCTTGACATGTTAATATGAAAATCATGGTGATGGAATGGTAATGGCGTAATTCCCTGTGCAAATCAAACCATGGACAATTGTCCTCATTCACATGCATGGTCGCATAAATACATAACTAATTGTTGTGAAGAACTTTAGCACATCATATATAGAGAGAGACACCAACCTATAGCTAATAAAATCATTCCAAGGCATAATTTTATTAATAGTACCATGAAATAAAAAATGATGAAGTGAACCATATCTTTTCACATAGCCATGAATAGAAGTATAATAGGTAAGGTGGGCGGGATGACTAGGTGACCCTCACCTAGCTTAGGTTGTATAAGCATATTTACAATATATATAAAATTTATGTCGTAATAAATCCAGATTATAAATATAATATATATATATATATATATATATATATATATATATATATATAACAGAAATAAATTTAGTGGTATTAGTTGGAATTAAAAAGAAAAAAGAAAATATTAGGGATTTTAAGAGAGGGTATCAGAGCCTAAGTTCACAACTAGGGCCTTAAGTAACCACCAAAGAAATAATAAACATAATAGTGCAGACATGACAAGTTGGCATAACGAAGAACTGACAATTGAATTATTTGGAATTATATTGTAAGAAAGGTATACGCCTACAACATAATGGCCAAGGAGGCTCCATCCATCACTGAAGGTGAAGAATTATATGTGTAATTTGGAAATAGGGCCACTTCAACAGCTACTCAATTTATTGATGTTATTAGAAATATTCCTGAACAATTGGCATATATGAGAAGCATGGATACTTAATATAACTAGATATTTTCAAGTTTATGAATACAAGAGAAAATTAAAGGCCATATTGGCCATTTATCATTTGCAAGGTAAAGCTTCTCTCTCATGGGAAGGAGCTAAAAGTGTGCATATGTTGGAGGAAAATACAATAGCCTGGGAGGAATCTAGGAAGAAGTTTATAAACTGCTACTTAAGAGAAAATTATTATGATGACCGCACAAAAGAGTTCCATGAGTTAAGGTTTGGAAAGTTAACTATGGACAAAATTATGTCAAAGTTTACCAATTTACCATGGTATGTAACCTACATTAAGGAAGAAAAGCACAAGTTGCAATAGTTTGTGAATTACCGAATGTCTACAAGGAACAAATTGAGTTAAAAAATCCAAAGACAATGGATGAAGAGGTAACAAAGGCGAGGTTGTGTTAAAGGTGAGGTTTCGTTATCAGAACTTTAGGAATAAGGGTGGAGGCCCAAAGTTTTGGAAAAATAAGGATAGATCCAAATTTGCAACTGGGGAAAAATGAAAGAAACCTGGAAATCTTAAAAATTTTGGGATGGACCACCAATAGAAAAATTTCAGCAAGAGGATGTAAATCAGCCAACACAGTCTCAAGTTGGGTCAAAACCAATGGATTTAAATAGTAAAAATATTAGTGGGGTAAAGAAAGAGAATGACTGAAGTGCTAGGGGTGTAATGAGCTTCGTCTGTTGAGGGATTTTTTGCATAATCCTAGTTCTATCCAAAATATCCAAGTCGTCCACGAAGCCACCATAGTCAATGATATTGCTAGAAATATTCCCAAGATAAGTGAAACCTTAAATAATATAAAAGAGGAACATTAATAAACAATGATCAAGATTGAAGGTACTATTTCCAACCAACATGTTTCTCTTTTAATTGATCCAAGAGCTAGATTAAGTTATATTGGGCCACAGGTGGTAGAAAAATCTAAACTTAAAACTGAAATATGTAAAACTATTTGGATGGTACAGTTAACAACTAGGAAAAGAGAAGGGTAACCAACCAACTAAAACAATGTTGTCATGATTTAAATGGATATTTTACAACAATAAACCTAAATGTACTTCCCATAGGATCATATGATGTACTGATAGGCATGGACTGGTCGAAAAAGAAGGGGAAATTATAAAATGTTTATAAAAAATAGTGAGTTGTGTGAATTAGCAAGGACAAACGCAAATGATCCAAGGAATACCAAAACCCATATGAGTAAAAAAAATATCAACCTTACAAATGAAAAAGAGTGTACATAAGGGGTTTCAATTATTTATGGTTCATGTAGAAGCAAGTGAACAACAAGGAGAAGAATAAAAATTAGACACTCTTTCGGCTAGTAAGGAGTATTGTGATGTCTTTCAAGAGGAAATTCCAGGTTTACCTCCTCTCATAGATATATAATTTTCCATTGATTTGGTACTCGGTACAACCCCGGTATCTATAGCCCCTTACCAAATGAGTCCACCTAAATTATTGGAGCTAAAAATGAAGCTACAAAAACTATTAGACAAAGGCTATATTAGGCTTGATGTGTTGCCATGGGAACCTCCCATGTTATTTTTTATGAAGAAGCATGTAAAATTTATGATGCACATCGATTAGTGACATTTAAACAAGTTAACCATTAAAAAAAATATCCATTTCCCTGCATCGATGATTTGTTTGATCAAGTAAGGTGTGCAACCATTTTTTTAAAGCCGATTTAAGGACAAGATATCAACAATTAAGAATTAAAAATGAAGATATTAACTCAAATTTCATAACCAGATATGGTCACTACAATCTTTTAGTGTTACCATTTGGTCTTACTAATGCCCTAGTAACCTTTATGTGATTGATGAACAATGTACTTAATAAGTATCGAGATAAATTTGTGTTGGTATTTATTCATGACATTCAGATGTATTTTAAGAAGAAGAGGAACATAAGTAACACCTAAAATTAGTGCTGCAAACTCTATGAGAACATCAGTTATATGCCCAATTTAGCAAATGTGATTTTTACAAAAAAAAATCCAGTACTTGGGCCATGTCATTTCAAAGGAAGGACTAGCGGATGACTGTAAGAAGGTCAGGGCCATGGTAAATTGCCCCATACCAAATGATGTGTCTATTTTCTGTTCATTTATCAGAATTACGGGGTATTACCAAATATTTATAGAGGGAGTTTCAAAACTAACACATCTTATTACATCCGTACAGAAGAAAGGAGTAGAATTTGAATGGACAACGAAATGTCAAATTTTTTTTGATAAATTGAAACACTTACTTACGATGGATCCTATTCTAAAACTTATAGACTGAAATACAAAACTTATAGTTTTCAATTATGCTTATATGGAGGGGATAGGGGGAGTGTTAATGCATGAAAAATCTGTGGTGGATTAGAAATCAAGAAATTTGAAAGCATGTGAAATAAATTATGCTATATATGATTTAAAGTTACTTGTTCTAATACATTCTTTAAATATTTGGAGGAACTATTTGCTAGGAAAAAATTATACCTTATACATTATTTAAATATTTGGAGGAACTATTTGTCACGCCTCCATCTCACCAAAAAAAAAATTCTTTTGAGATATTCTAACTGTCAGCCTTTATCTCAATAAGGTATGTCACACCATAATTTCTATTTCGACCTGGTTCAAATCATATTTCGGCCTCTATATGATTTGATATGTATAGTTAGATCCCTCCATTTAATAATTGAAATTTAATACATTACAAGTAATAAGGAGAATCTTATATCCTTTGTTAAGGGGATTCGCACCACTAACCCCCTTACCATCAGAGTTATCCTTTATGATTTATAATTCACATGTGCATTGATATTCTTGCCTTCGTTAATTTTAATCCAACTTGTAGGCTTATTGGGGTATTCTAATATCATGTTCACACCAATTTTTGTAACCCATATACCCTATCATTCGAATTCATTTATATATGGTCCATGGTTTATAACTGTTGGTTCGATTTATTTCGATGATCTCATATCTGCATGTACATTGCACGTATGGATATTTTTTGAACTGTGAACCCTGTATTTCTCACCAAGGGTGAGTCATGTTCTCATTTGTTTATGGTATATCGTCGTGGAATTCGAAAAGCATGTGAATGTAGACGTGGGAGTTCTTTTTGTACAGCGTCCTAGAAATATAGATTTTGATGTGAGGGTTGATACATTTACCGGTCTCCATGTCATCGCATGTAATGTTTTGAAGTTCATTCCCCTTCTCGTGAGTGCGTTATGGATCCCACTCGTCGTGGGTCATGGCCACGCCATCAGACTCTGAAATCTATGCATTCAATTGTATACGAACATAGCTGCTGTGGCTTTCTTTGCTAGCTAGTAAATTAAATGTCGATTTGACCGGTTTAATTGCACCTCTCGTCCTATCGATCCGTGACTTCTCTATGGATTTTTTGCCATTTGGACGCTTGAGATTTCAAGGGTACTGTTAGGGTTTTGCATTTGGAATTTTTCTTTGTATATCTTGTGCGATTACGCTTTTCAACTGTTCTTTCTACCTTCATTGGGATTTCTCCTTGTTAATGGTGATGTCGAGCCTCTGCGCACAAAAGAAGCACGACTTTGTACCCTTCAGGCCTATATTATCTCGTCAAAACATCACATTGCAGGTAAGTTATGTAACCACTAGTTTCGTTAACTCCGAACTCTGTTATTGATTTTTTTTAACTATCGTAATGCCTGTAATGGAAGAAATTGTCTGGGTTTTATTCACGCCCTCTTTGAGTTTTGCGTCTACTTACTATCTTCTTTGTTTTCTTAGCCACCTTCCTGGTTTTATTTGGTGGATGGCTAACGAGGCGGAGTATCAACATGTCTGCGTTCTTGAACAAGCAAAATCCTGCTTGTATTTTGGCCTCGGAGCAATAGTGACTTGAGTTCACACACCTTCTGTCCCGCTAGGTAACATCGATTTGGGTTTTCTATTAGTAGAGATGTTTTCTCAATTTCCTCTAATTCCTTATGGTGTTCAAATTTTTGTTTTTCTAGCTCTACTGCACTGGCAGACTCTGTTGGAGCGAGGAACGATCTCCTTCGGTAGGTATTTCGGTTTTTCTCCACATACATTTATTTTACATTTTGTTTTCTAGAATTCCTTCTATTAAGTTTCTAAACGAGTTTAAATTGCCCTGTATGCATGCAGGTATGGAGGATGCTATGAAATTTTAGTTCGTGGCCAGATCTGAGCCAAACATATCATTTTTTATTAACTTTCTCGGCTCTTGGTTTTTCAGGTTGGTATACTCACAGACGGAAGGGAGCCATTCTCACATATCATTTTGTTTTCGCCTTACTTCCGCACCCGTGTTAACGTTCCTTAGGGTCTTCGACGATGTGTATTGAAGTCCTAGACTTTGACAGAGACTGATTATTAATCAAGTTCAGTCGTATGCTATTGTCCTTCGATTTATTTAAATTTGTGGTCTGAGAAAAAACTATGTTCCGGTCGAGTCCGAGAGAGCTCGGTCCCTTTTTTGGTTTTATGTGGTTCGGTACCGAAGGTGTTTGTTTCTGCATCCTGACAATTTTTGCTTGCCATAGAATGTTTACAACATACATTTTATAAAGTTATGGTTGTCTTTATGCTACTTCACATGAAATGTGTTGATTATTACGATTTAAAACACTGAATTACTCCTCATTTAACCGGCTTATCATCGTAATGGTTTTCATCTATGTAAGTCCTCTTTTTTAGCTGAGTTTTGTAAATTTTGTAGTGACTCATGACTACCTGTTATAATTATATTTTATATAATCTATATCAAAACCTTCTCCAAAATCTGGAGAGTTATAATTTCAGTTGGACTTTGTATGCACAATTAATTTTTTTCCCATGTATATAAATTCTTCTGATATCTTTGGCTATATATTTACCATAATATACCAGTCTTTCTATACCCATGTAGAGACTGAATTTCTGTATTGATACCTACCTATATATATTTTCATGCCTGAATTCTGTGTACCTATTCTCCAATATATGTATTTATTTAAGTCTGCATAGTAAGTAGTTAAAGGAATTCTCCTGTACTCTGTATTTTTACAATGTGGGTTAACTGTACCCCTTCCCCAATAAACAGATTTAAAATTACAATTTTGTAAACTAGGAGGTATTAGAAATACCCAGATCTAAGCTTGTATATTAATTCAGAGATTTTGGAGGATTTCTCCTCATTATTATAAGTCCTACAACTAAACAGACTTGAGAAAATTAATTTCTGTCTTGAATCTATAAATGTATGAAACAACCTTCCACCTTCGGGAACAATGTAATGAGCTAAAATTGATTTCCATCACAATTAAATATTTAACTATTAAACTTTTATGGAAGCATTTAAATTTGATTAGGAGTAGTTTACAGTTAAATTATCTGTAGAGGAATATGTATCCTCAGATTTAAACCAATCTTGGTTTAGAGATTCTGTTGGATTCTACTCCACAAATTTGGTTCTACAACTATGCAGAATTTCAAGGGTGTATTCCTTATGATTGATTCTGTTAAATATAGAACTTATATTCTAATATACAGTTAACTTTTATATGTAGCCAATTCATACTATATAAAGTAAACACACCAATAAATTTAGAGACATACCACTCATGCAATTGACCAACCTCCCAACCTTAGAGTCCTTCTGTCTCCCAGAACTCACCCCCGAGCTGAGATCCTCTCCTATATCAGATCAACCTCTAATCTGTACAAGAGTAGCTTATTTAAGCTATTGTTCCCCAAAGCATGTTTCTAATTCTGCGTCCAGAATCTCAGGATGCTTTTCTTCCTGTTTGCCTAGGCTTCCTATTTTAGGGATTCTTTAAAGCTGTTTTATGCTTTTCCTCAGCTTTTCCAGCTTTTTACCTCTTCCCAACTACTTTCCTCATCATTGGGGAAATTTAGATTCTTCCTCAAAAATCTAAATTAGAATAATTTCTTTCAAGGATTTTTGAAAGATTCTGGGGATTAGTTGCCTTATCCATCCTCATGGATTTAGCAAGTGATCTCATAAATCTCATTTTGGTCAATCTGCACACCATCATTTTATTCATTTCCTCAATTTAAATATTTAATTACATTCACAAAATACTTATCCTTTGGGGTCCACTCCCCTTAGGACTAAAGTTCAAATGTCCAGTTTTTTGAAATTTAAACACATAAATTGGGGGTGTTACATATTCCCCCTCTGAAAATAAACACCGTCCTCAGTGTTGTTATTCAACTACTAGAGTTCATTTTTCAAACAAAAATGGATATCTTTACATCATTGCAGCTTCTCTTTCCCAGGTAGCTTCTTAAGTAGTAAAGTGCTTCCACTGCACCTTTACTCTTGCTACTATTCTGTTTCTCAATTCAATTTCTTCCCACTCCAATATTTGAAGCGGTTCTGGAAGAAACTCACCTTCTGGTTCCACGTGTACAACATTCCAATCAACTATGTGAGAAGCATCATACACATATATTTTTAATAACAAAATATGAAACACATCATGAACTCTAACATGGGATGGTAAGGCCATTTTGTAAGCCACTGGTCCCACCCTTTCTAATATTTCAAAAGGACCACAATATCTAGGAGCCAGTTTTGCACAACTTCCAGCATAGAGTGTGCTCTTTTTGGGTTTAATACGCAAATACACATGCTCCCCCACTTTAAATTCTTGGTGCACTCTTTTCTTATCAGCGTAGTTCTTCTGGCGATCTTGTGTTGTCTTGATGTTTCTTTGGATCTGTTTAACAATTCTTTCCATCTCTTGTAAAGCATCTGGTCCCAACATTAGTTTATCTTCTGGCTGACTCCAGCTCAAAGGAGTACGACACTTCCTTCCATATAGTGCCTCAAATGGACTCATTTTTATGGAGGATTGGTAGCTGTTATTATAGGAAAATTCAGCTAAATGCAAGTAATCTTCCCACTTTGATGGTCTATCCATCACATACATTCTCAGCATGTCCTCCAAAATTTCATTAGTTCTTTCCGTTTGATCATCGGTCTGAGTGTGGTAAGCAGTACTAAAATTCAATTTAGTGCCCATACCTCCAAATATCCCTTTCCAAAAGGCTACTGTAAACTTAGCATCTCTGTCAGAAACAATCACCTTTGGAACCCCATGGAGTCTTACTACCTCCTTCAGGAACACATTCGCTACTTGAGCTGTTCCAAAGGTAGATTTTACTAGTATAAAGTGGGCAGCTTTTGTTAAAGTGTCTACTACCACCATCACTGAATCATGCTGATATTTGGTTTTGGGCAATCCTGTTATAAAATCCATGGAAACTGTGTCCCACTTCCATTCTGCAATCGGCAAAGGGTTCAGAAGACCCGCACGATGCCGATGCTCAACTTTGACTAGTTGACATTCCATACATCTAGTTAAATATTCTGCTACATCTCTCTTCATTCCTGGCTAGAAAAACTTCTTCTTTAAGGCTATTAACATTTTCTGATATCCTGGATGTCCTGCATATGGCTGTTTGTGATATTCATTCAAAATCTCCCTCTTTAAGGACTCTACATTGGGAATATGCAATCTGTTCTTATAACAGATCAACCCTTTTTGGTTTTGAGTGAAATTAGTTTTCTCCTTCTTCAGTAATTTCGCCAGTAGTGCTTCATAATTTGAATCTTCGTTTGCTGCCTGTTTCACTAACTCTTCTAAATCAAACTGAGCACTACTTCCACTGCTGCTTAAAATTTGAAAAGCATTTCTACTTAAAGCATCTGCAATTTTATTCTCTTTCCCTCTGATATGCTTTATATCCATGTCAAATTCGCTTATAAAAGACAGCCATCTGGCTTGCCTAGCATTTAAATCAGTTTGGGAAAAGAAATACTTGAGACTAATATGATCAGTCATCAACGTAAATTTCTTTCCAAGAAGATAGTGTCGCCACATTTTCAAAGCATGAATAACAGCTGCTAATTCTAAATCATAGGCACTATAGTTCTGTTCATGTATCTTTAGTTTCCTAGATTCATAGGCAATAACTGAATTTTCCTGCAAAAGGACTCCTCCCAATCCCTCTCTACAGGCATCTGTACATACCACAAATTCTTTATCAAGATCTGCAATCTTCAGTATAGGGGCTGTAGTAAGTTTCAGTTTCAATTGGTCAAAACTGTTCTGACATTTTTCGGTCCACTCAAATTTGACACCCTTCCTTTGTAATGATGTGATGGGGTATGTTATGGCAGAAAATCTCTCCACGAATCTGCGATAATAGCCTGAAATCCCCATGAATGATCTCACTGCTAAAACATCAGTTCGTACAGGCCATTCTTTTATAGCCTTTATCTTTTCAGGGTCAACAGCAAGGCCTTATTCAGAAACAATATTACCCAAATATTGGATCTTATCTTTATAAAACTCACATTTGCTAAACTTGGGATATAGCTGATTTTCCTTTAGAGTTTGCAATACTATCCTCAAGTGTTCTTTATGTTCCTCCTCACTTTTTGAGTAAACTAAGATATCATCTATGAACACAAGGACAAATTTATCCCAGTACTTGTTTAACACACTGTTCATCAGGCACATAAATGTGGCAGGGGCATTTGTCAAACCAAAAGGTAGGACTACAAATTCGTAATGCCCATACCTGGTTCGAAAAGTTGTTTTGCTGATATCTTCCTCCTTGATTCTGAGCTGGTGATAACCAGTCCTTAAATCAATCTTCGAAAATAATGAAGCTCCTCTCACTTGGTCAAAAATATCGTCAATTCTGGGTAAAGGATATTTATTTTTAATGGTCAACTTATTCAGTTGACGATAATCAATGCACATCCTAAAAGTTCCATCTTTCTTTTTCACGAACAGCACCGGTGCTCCCCAAGGAGACACACTCGGTCTGATATACCCTTTATCTAATAGTTCTTGAAATTGCATTTTTAGTTCCATTAGTTCAGGAGGACTCATTCGATAAGGCGCTCGGGAGACAGGTGTTGCTCCCGGCACCAAATCGATTGAGAAATCAATCTCTCTTTTGGGGGGAAGATGAGGAATTTCCTTTGGAAAGAATTCCTTAAATTCTCTTATTACTGGTACAGTATCCAGTAATTCCTCTTCAGTTTTCTGTTCTGTTTCTTCCACATGCATTGCATAAGCTTAGTATCCTTTTCTAGTTGTTCTTTTCAATTGCAATGCTGAAATTTGTCTTACAGAAATAGGTTTTTGTTTCCCTTTGATAATAAAAGGTTTCCCTTCCTCATCTACACAATGCAGAGTCTTATCCCAGCAGTTCATTAAGGCTTTCTTCTTTTCTAGCCAGTCCATTCCTATTAGCAGGTCATATGAACCTAAAGGTAGAATGTTCAAATTTACTTCTGTGTGAAAATCATTTAATTTGATTGCTGTTCGGGGAAATTTATGTGTTACCTTCCTCTTAGTTCCAGTGGTCATCTGTACCAACCATGACTACTAAAATTTTTCAACTTTTAAGTTACATTTTTCTACAATCTTTGGACTAATATAGCTTAAAGAAGCACCTGGATCAATCAGAACAGTAACAGATAGGTCAGAAATCTTATCCTCCATTTCCACCATTCTAGCTTGATGTTCTGCTTGCCGATTTTCCAAAGCTGCATTGATAGTTGGTATATTTCTGGCTATGTCATTTACTATTGTAGCTTCTCGATCTCTCATAATCATATGAATGTTTCGATGAGGACAGTCCCTCAACAGATGGGGTTCTCCACAGCCCCAACATTTTAGGGGTTCTCTCATTTTGACTGTCCCTTCCTTTTTACTGTCTCCCTCTATTTGTTTGGAAGCTACTTGGGACTAAGCAGTTTGACTTTATTTGGGTTTATTAAACTTTTTCCGCTAATGATCTCTACCAAAAATTTTCAAATAGGCTGGTTTATGTTTCCTCCCTTTGTACTCATTTTTATTTACCCATCTTTTCCCTTGTTCAGTTTTTCTTTTGAACTGTTGGTAACATAATCTGGTTTTTCTAACAGCTTCATCCATTGTTTTTGGGTTATCAAATTCAATTTTCTCTTTGTAAACAATAGGCAAACAATTCAGAAACCTTTGTACCTTTTCCTTTTCCTCCCTTATGTAGGGTACATATCTCAACAGATTTGTAAAATTAGTAACAAATTCATCAATAGTGAGCTATCCTAGTCTAAGTTCATGGAATTCCTTAGCTTTATCATCATAGTAATGTTCATTTAGATATCGGTTTTTGAACTTAACCTTGAAGTCTTCCCAAGTCATTGTCTTTTCATCAATGGCATAAACCATTTTTGTCACCTCCCACCACAAGGTAGCCTTACCTTGTAGCTGGTAGACAGCTAATCTAGCCTTCAGATTGCTTTCATATTCATAGACCTGGAAGTACTTAATCATGTTCAACAACCAGGCTTCAACATCTTCCTCCTTCTCCCCATCATAGGAGGGAGGTTTGATTTTTTGAAATTCTCGTTGTAGTTCCTTTTTCTGCTTATTCTGATGCTTAACAGCATCTTCCTCATCAGAATCATCAGTTTTCCTCTTTTCGGAACCTTCGCCTTCTTGGCTGTTCCGCGAAGTTAATTCTCTGATGAGATTTTCCTGCTCCTCACTGGCTAATGACAATCTGTCATTCTGGCTTTTTATCTCAGCCAACTCTTGTTGCAATTCCCAAAACATATCCATCATGGGCATTGGGATCTGGTGCATTTTCCTCATCATGCAGATCAACATAAATTTCACCACCTTCTTCCATTCTAGCACCCCACTGTACACTACGTAGCACAGATCAGTGAAAATAAAAAAATAAATTTTTTTTTTTGTCACAGAAATAAATTTATACAGTGAGTACACGGCAACAGTGAGCACAATGTCACCAGCCCAATTTTATAACTTGGGCTCCGATACCATTTGTCACGCCTCCATTTCACCAAAAAAAAAAATTCTTTTGAGATATTCTAACTGTCAGCCTTTATCTCAATAAGGTATGTCATGCCATAATTTCTATTTCGACCTGGTTCAAATCATATTTCGGCCTCTATATGATTTGATATGTATAGTTAGATCCCTCCATTTAATAATTGAAATTTAATACATTACAAGTAATAAGGAGAATCTTATATCCTTTGTTAAGGGGATTCGCACCACTAACCCCCTTACCATCAGAGTTATCCTTTATGATTTATAATTCACATGTGCATTGATATTCTTGCCTTCGTTAATTTTAATCCAACTAGTAGGCTTATTGGGGTATTCTAATATCATGTTCACACCAATTTTTGTAACCCATATACCCTATCATTCGAATTCATTTATATATGGTCCACGGTTTATAGCTGTTGGTTTGATTTATTTCGATGATCTCATATCTGCGTGTACATTGCACGTATGGATATTTTTTGAACTGTGAACCCTAGATTTCTCACCAAGGGTGAGTCATGTTCTGATTTGTTTATGGTATATCGTCGTGGAATTCGACAAGCATGTGAATGTAGACGTGGGAGTTCTTTTTGTACAGCGTCCTAGAAATTTAGATTTTGATGTGAGGGTTGATACATTTACCGGTCTCCATGTCATCGCATGTAATGTTTTGAAGTTCATTCCCCTTCTCGTGAGTGCGTTATGGATCCCACTCGTCGTGGGTCATGGCCACGCCATCAGACTCTGAAATCTACGCATTCAATTGTATACGAACTTAACTGTTGTGGCTTTCTTTGCTAGCTGGTAAATTAAATGTCGATTTGACCGGTTTAATTGCACCTCTCATCCTATCGATCCGTGACTTCTCTATGGATCGTTTGCCATCTGGACGCTTGATATTTCAAGGGTACCGTTAGGGTTTTGCATTTGGAATTTTTCTTTGTATATCTTGTGCGATTACGCTTTTCAACTGTTCTTTCTACCTTCGTTGGGATTTCTCCTTGTTAATGGCGATGTTGAGCCTCTCTGCACAAAAGAAGCATGACTTCGTACCCTTCAGGCCTGTATTATCTTGTCAAAACATCACATTGCAAGTAAGTTATGTAACCATTAGTTTCGTTAACTTCGGATTCTGTTATTGATTTTTTTTTAGTATCGTAATGCCTGTAATGGAAGAAATTGTCTGGGTTTTATTCACGCCCTCTTTGAGTTTTGTGTCTACTTACTATCTTCTTTGTTTTCTTAGCCACCTTCCTGGTTTTATTTAGTGGATGGCTAACGAGGCACAGTATCAACATGTCTGCGTTCTTGAACAAGAAAAATCCTGCTTGTCTTTTGGCCTCGGAGCGATAATGAATTGAGTTCACACGCCTTCTGTCCCGCTAGGTAACATCGATTTGGGTTTTTTATCAGTAGAGATGTTTTCTCAATTTCTTCTAATTCCTTATGGTGTTCAAATTTTTGTTTTTCTAGCTCTACTGCGCTGGCAGACTCTGTTGGAGCGAGGAACAATCTCCTTCGTTAGGTATTTCGTTACTTCTCCACATACATTTATTTTACATTTTGTTTTCTATAATTCCTTCTATTAAGTTTCTAAATGAGTTTAAATTGCCCTGTATGCATGCAGGTATGGAGGATGCTATGAAATTTTAGTTCATGGCCAGATCTGAGCCAAACATATCAATTTGTATTAACTTCCTCGGCTCTTGGTTTTTCAGGTTGGTATACTCACAGATGGAAGGGAGCCATTCTCACATATCATTTTGTTTTTGCCTTACTTCCGCACCTGTGTTAACGTTCCTTAGGGTCTTAGACAATGTTTATTGAAGTCCTAGACTTTGACAGAGACTGATTATTAATCAAGTTCAGTCGTATGCTATTGTCCTTCGATTTATTTAAATTTTTGGTCTGAGAACAAACTATGTTCCGGTCGAGTCCGAGAGAGCTCGGTCCCTTTTTGGGTTTTATGTGGTTGGGTAACGAAGGTGTTTGTTTCTGCATCCTGACAATGTTTGCTTCCCATAGAATGTTTACAACATACAGTTTATAAAGTTATGGTTGTCTTTATGCTACTTCACATGAAATGTGTTGATTATTACGATTTAAAACACTGAATTACTCCTCATTTAACTGGCTTATCATCGTAATGGTTTTCATCTGTGTAAGTCCTCTTTTTTAGCTGAGTTTCGTAAATTTTGCAGTGACTCATGACTACCTGTTATAATTATATTTTATATAACCTTTATCAAAACCTTCTCCGGAATCTGGAGAGTTATAATTTCAGTTGGACTTTGTATGCACAATTAGTTTTTTTCCCATGTATATAAATGCTTCTGATATCTTTGGCTATATATTTACCATAATATACCAGTCTTTCTATACCCATGTAGAGACTGAATTTCTGTATTGATACCTACCTATATATATTTTCATGCCTGAAGTTTGTGTACCTATTCTCCAATATATGTATTTGTTTAAGTCTGCATAGTAAGTAGTTAAAGTAATGCTCCTGTACTCTGTATTTTTACAATGTGGGCTAACTGTACCCCTTCTCCAATAAACAGATTTAAAATTACAATTTTGTAAACTAGGAGGTATTAGAAATACCCAGATCTAAGCTTGTATATTAATTCAAAGATTCTGGAGGATTTCTCCTCATTATTATAAGTCCTACAACTAAACAGACTTGAGAAAATTAATTTCTGTCTTGAATCTATAAATGTATGAAACAGCCTTCCACCTTCGGGAACAATGTAATGAACTAAAATTGATTTCCATCACAATTAAATATTTAACTATTAAACTTTTTTGGAAGAATTTAAATTTGATTAGGATTAGTTTACAGTTAAATTATCTGTAGAGGAATATGTATCCTCAGATTTAAACCAATCTTGGTTTAGAGATTCTGTTGGATTCTACTCCACAAATTTAGTTCTACAACTATGCAGAATTTCAAGGGTGTATTCCTTATGATTGATTCTGTTAAATATAGAACTTATATTCTAATATACAGTTAACTTTTATATGTAGCCAATTCATACTATATAAAGTAAACACGCCAATACATTTAGAGACATACCACTCATGCAATTGACCAACCTCCCAACCTTAGAGTCCTTCTGTCTCCCAGAACTCACCCCCAAGCTGAGATCCTCTCCTATATCAGATCAACCTCTAATCTGTACAAGAGTAGCTTATTTAAGCTATTATTCCCCAAAGCATGTTTCTAATTCTGCGTCCAGAATCTCAGGATGCTTTTCTTCCTGTTTGCCTAGGCTTCCCATTTTAGGGATTCTTTAAAGCCGTTTTATGCTTTTCCTCAGCTTTTCCAGCTTTTTACCTCTTCCCAACTACTTTCCTCATCATTGGGGAAATTTAGATTCTTCCTCAAAAATCTAAATTAGAATAATTTCTTTCAAGGATTTTTGAAAGATTCTGGGGATTAGTTTCCTTATCCATCCTCATGGATTTAGCAAGTGATCTCCTAAATCTCATTTTGGTCAATCTGCACACCATCATTTTATTCATTTCCTCAATTTAAATATTTAATTACATTCACAAAATACTTATCCTTTGGGGTCCACTCCCCTTAGGACTAAAGTTCAAATGTCCAGTTTTTTTGAAATTTAAACACATAAATTGGGGGTGTTACACTATTTGCTAGGAAAAAATTATACCTTGGTCACCTACCATATCAATTTAAAACATCTCTTTAGTCAAATAGAACTCAATGCGAAGAAAGCTAGGTGGATGGAATATCTTAGTGAATTTTATTTCGACATTAAACACATCAAAGGGAAAGAAAGTAAGATAGTTCATGCATTAAGTAGACATGCCTATAATTTAATGGGAATATTTGTAAGTATTTTTAGTAGAGATTTTGTGGAACAGATAGAAAACTCAATAACCATTGATCCTAAATATGTGGAAATTCAAGTGAGATTGCAACAAACTGAAATCCCTGGTTATACTGAAAATTCTGAAAATCTGTTGATTTAGTGAAACGGTTGTATGTGCCAAATGAGAATACTCTGAAACAACTGATACTAGATGATTATCATAGGAAACCATATGTTGGGTATCCTGGGTATAAAAAAATGATTACAACATTAAGAAAGATTTTTTTTTGGCCAAGTATGAAAAAGGAGATAGCCGAGTATTTATCAAAAAATTTAGAGTGTCAACAAGTGAAGCTTGAACATCAACATCATGTTGAGTTTTTGAATCCATTAGCTATCCCTGAATAGATGGGATTAGCCATTAACTTGTGGTTGGAAGTCTAGTTAGCAAAAAAGAAATTAACAATGGAATAGAAATTTAAAGACTTATTTGAAGAAATAAAACTTTGATAACAAAAGAATTAACTGCATGTATATGTTACATCGTGCCAAAGACTATTTCGAGTATCATTTATTTAATATTAGAGTTGATTCTAATTGTGACGAAAATGATCAACTGAGTGTCGAGAGAGGAGATCAGAGTATAAAGTTACTATAATAGAGAGGAGGGACAAAATATTATTTTTCACGGGGTCATGGGTATTCTAGTCATGGTTAAATAACCATTTAAAAATGCATACACGGTATCAAATACACGAAATCCTTTTTCTTAGGAAAAATAAAAGCCAAGATTCAAGAATTTATGCCATTTGAGCCCACAACTGGTTGATACAGCCTTGATAAGAGGAAATAATATTATTTTGAATTCTTCAACATACATACTCCACAATTCTATTGGGTGAATATACAACATAAATTACATCATAAAATATAAATTATTCAAATAGAAATATTCACGGAAACTGAGATATCAATCATGGCATTACCTCACCAATAAACACGAGAAACTCACTCTACGTTGCATCAAAGAATTTTAGAGAATCAACTTCACATAATTCATTTTTTAAACAACCTCAACATTGAAAACACACACACACACACACATATATATATATACGCACATGAGTAGGGTGATGATACTAAACCAAAATGATTAATCAAAATAATGTGATACATTTTCCATAGTTCTTTCCCTAAGGGAAAGTGAAACCATTGTATATGAGCATAATAAGCTTACTATAATTACAAGGAGATGCCTAATGTTGAAACTAATACAATGTTAAAAAATAAATCATTAAAATATATATATATATATATACACACACACACACACACACACACACACACACACACACACATAATACCACCATAGTGAACGAAAACCCAAATACAACATATTAAGATAAGGCTACTTCAACTTTATATAATAGTAACCTTTACATATTCCAATCACAATATCAACGTGAAAATTTTAATTAATTCATCGCATTTGATGAAGCCTGAGGAAATGAGTGTCACATTTCAATTTAGCTAAATTTCAGGGGAGCCATTACAATGAAAATACTCGAAGGGAAACCCTCATACCTGTGAGGGGAATTTCACTCGCGAAATTAGTAGAGCACTCACAAGAAATCAATTTAGCTACATGATAATAGAAACTCATTAAGTGAAAGGAGATTATAGTGTCATACCTGATATGATACTCGGTACCAATGCACCCTATGTAATATCCACTAGAAAATATTAAAATTAATGTAACATTATTACAAACATGATAAAATAAATAAATAGAGGCTAAGTCAATAAGATTCAGGGGTATGTACCTTTGCGGTAATCGAAATAGTACTATGTTTTGGACTGTCGAATGGAACTGGGGTATTGTGTTCCTCGAGAACCACTATGTTACACTAGAAGCACCTGGTGTAAACAAAACTCCTGGTTAAAAAATACAAGACCAAACCATGAAAAGCAATGCTTAATTAGTGAAACTCAGAAAACAATGAAAAATAAGTTACTTGTAGGCACGGAGAAACAAAACTAGAAGGATCACTGGAAGGGACCTTCATAGTAGATGAATTTATTGAAGGAAAAAAATAATGAAATCACAAAAAAATGAATCCAATTATTGAGTTCAAAGTTAACCAACGCAAGTTGGTACAAATTTTTATACCAGTATTTAAAGAAACAAGTTATCAATAGCTAGAGACAGCTGGAGCATATGGCGATGGAAGTCATAGTTGTGCCTCTACATCCTTGAGACAATGCTGAGTGATGAGAGGATATCTTTGAGTACTGGCTACAACCATGACATAGGTAGCAAGCGGTGGTATAGGAAAACTGATACAAATGCTAAGGTAAGTGCAAATGTAGGTTTTGTGTTTGGGTCTTTTTTTTCAAGCCATCGATCTTTCCTCCCATCATCATAATCATTCAAAGGAAATGAAGATGGTCACATGCCATCACATGGGCAGAGGTGATGCAGAGAAAAAATGTTAATTGCAATTTTCTCATGGTGATTCATTAGCCCTAGTCACGATAAACATTGGCATGAAGATTTAATGCAATATTAGTGATAAGTTGTCTCTAGAAATCTGTAGCTTTGACATGTTAATATGAAAACCATGGTGATGGAATAGAAATGTTGTAATTCCTTGTGAAAATAAAACCATGGACCAGTGTCCTCCTTCACATGCAAGGTATCATATACATAAATCATTGTGGAAAATAACTTTAGCACATCATATATAGAGAGAGACCAACCTATAGATAATAAAATAATTACAATGCGCAAATGTATTAGTAGTACCACGAAATTGAAAATGATGGAATGAAACATATTGTTTCACATAGCCATGAATAGAGGTATAAGAGGTGATGTAGAGGGATGACTAGGTAACCCTCACCTATCTTAGGCTGTATAAGGAAATTTAAAATATATAAAAAATTTATAAGGTAATAAATCCATACTATAAATAGAAAGAATATATATATAAAAGAAATTAATTTAATGGTAATAACTAGAATAAAAATAAAAGAAATAACATGTTTACAAAGGCTTGGTAAATATGTTATCTACATTTTCACTTGTATTATAATACACTAATTCAATCTCCTATAACTGTCTATTTTCCCTTACAAAATGGTGTTGGAATTCATTTTTTTTTTTTCTAACGTGATCAATTGGATTATTTTCCAAATTAAAGGAAATTTGGTTGTCACATTAGTTTCTCGTTGGTCATATTTTTTTTTCTCCATCATCTTCAATAATAATCCTTAATGAAACAACTTCAGAAGTTGCAATGGTCAAGGATTTATATTCATCTTGTGTGGATGAAAACAATTCAGTTGGTTATTTATTACTGCTCCATGATACGATCCCCAATCCTATATTGAATGCATATCCAGAGGTTGATTTTCCGTCATCGATATTTCTAGCCCAATCAAAATCACAATAACTTGCCAATTCAACATCATATTCATCAGTATACATCATACCAAAACTAATTTTTCGCTACAAATATCAAATAAATTTCTTTGTTTCTTTCTAGTGGCTTTCATAAGGCTTATCCATTAACTAAGAAAGGATGCTTACAAAATATTTTATATCTGGCCTCGTAATGGTGAGGTAGTTCAAAATTCCCACCAATTGCAATACAAGGTTTCAATTCACGTTTTTAGTTCCATCATCACTGTTGTGAAACCAACTCCAAAAATAGAAGAAAAGAGATATCAGCGCCTTAGAAATAAGCCACTTTGAGGGGGCAACCTCCAATACATTACATGAATGAAAAATTCTTGGATGATACAAATTACAAAACCTCCTTTCTATATATAGGAGTCCATAGGGACACAATGTAATCCTAGTGGGGCCACAATATAATCCTAGCCGAATTAACAATAATAATTTAAGGGCACAATAATAAAAATATGAGTGTTACTGGGGTACAAAAATAAAAATAATGGGGGCTACACTAACATAATAAGGGACTACACTATTAATATAAGGACTTAACATGCCCCTCTCCTTCAAAAAAGTGTTGTCCTCAACGCTTGATTATTTCTTGATGCTTCTGTATAAAATTCTCACCCTCCCATGTGGAATATTCTATAGGAAAGTTCTTCCACTTGCTGAGATACTCTGAAATTCATCATACTTGTCGAGTTCTTGTTTCTGTGACTGCTTTAGAAGTTATTTCTATGTGATTTTGATCTTCCTGTTGTTTCATTAGATTCTGCACCAAAGTTATGTTATCCTTTGAGAGTTGGAGAACTTGTTGTTGATGCTCGATGTGATCTTCCACTAATCCATCATCCATATTAGCTATTATTTGATCCTTCATACCATCCAACTTAGCCTTCATTTCTTCTTTTAAACCGTCTATGTCAACTTCGGTTTCTTTTCATAAGATCGAAATTTGTTGCACTTGGTACCGTAATTTTGATATCTCATACTGAAATTATTCCTCTTCATGCATCATAGTATAGGTTTTTGAGGGCTTAATGGGTATGGAATTATTTTTTGGAGGCATTATAGAACCCAATACTGATAAAAATTCTAAAATATGCCCTTCGCATCACTTCAAACTGCTTTTTCAAACAAATGTTATGCAATTTTAAAAACCAAATACACACCTTTTTCTTGATTTTGAGGAGCTCGATATTGAAACTGAATTACCTTTGTGATTTTGGATATTCAATATCTGAAAATTTGCATTGAAGTAACCCTCTAAATTCTCTTTAGAATGCCACAAGTCTAACCTGATTTGGATTCTTCAAGGAAAATTTATGTCCAATCTCCCACAATGACCTAATTATGGACTTGTTCAGTAGAGCGAACTTGTACGACATGCCATGTGTCACTGTTTTCTCCTTTGGCTCTGTAATTTATAGAAAGGAAACTACAGTTTATGTACTTCCAGTCACTTTTTACATAATTCCAATCCAATGCTCAGAGAGAGAGTTATGAATATTTCCCCACAATAACCTCTTTGAGATGAAATTCGGGAGCCTGAAAAAGACCTAACTTCCACAGATCATAACTCCAAAAATATTGCGAACCAAGCTGAGAAATGTTGTGAAAATGTTCCTCAGGATTTTGGATTTTCTCTCTAAAAATTTCAGCTTCTGAAACTTCGTAGAAACAAAGTTACAGTGTAAATTCCACGATGACCTGTTTAGGATAAATTGAGGATCCTACAGAAATCCCTAACTTCCACAGATCATATCTCCGAACATATTGTGAACCAGGCTATAAAATTGTGCAACGATGTTCCTCGGGACTTCTGATTCACACTCTACAAATTTCAGCTTCTGAACCTTCGTAGAAAAAAAATTATAGTGAAAATTCCACGATGACTGGTTTGGAGCAGCGAAAACCCTAGAATCCAAAGCTCTGATACCAAATGTTGTGAAACAAGCTCCAAAAATAGAAGAAAAGACATATCAACACCTTAGAAATAAGCCACTTCAAGGGGGAAACCTCCAATACATTACATGAATGAACAATTCTTGGATGATACAAATTACAAAACCTCCTTTCTATATATAGGAGTCCATGGGGCCACAATGTAATCCTAGTGGGGCCACAATGTAATCCTAGCTGACCTAGAAATAACAATTTAAGGGCACAATAATAACAATATGGGGGTTGCAGGGGTACAACAATAACAGTAAGGGGGGCTACACTAACATAATAAGGGACTACACTATTAATATGGGGACTTAACAATCACTGTACAATTTAACATTTTCTTCTAATGGAGTACATACTGCATCACACTCAATCATATTGAACATATTAAGGATTTCCCTTTTATATTTGATTTTGTTCCCTCAAAAAATCAATACCGAAGAAATAATACAATTCACCAAACTCCTTCATCTCAAATACCTATGAAAATTGACTTTTAATTTCTTCAATCAACTTGGATGCATTGTCTTTTATGATAAGATCATCAACATATAAATATATCAAAGCAATATTCCCATATTCATATTTCTTGATGTATAGGTGACAATCACTTTTGCTTATCTCAAAACCTTCTCATAAAGAAATAATCAATATTCACATACCAAGAGCTTGGTGTTTGTTTCAATCCATATAATTTTTTATTTAATGTGCAAACAAGATTCTGTTATCCCTTATTTATGAACCCTTAAGGAGGAGCCAAATAAACTTCTTTTTTATCACCATTCAAAAGCAAATATTCGGCATCTAATTGATGCATTTTATAATTACATTTGGTAGTTAATGCAATCATGATTCTAATTGCATTCAACTTAGATACAAGTAAAAAATTATATTCATAATCAATTCCCTCTTTTTGTGAAAAGTATTTTTCAACCAATCCAGCTTTACACTTATCAATACTTCCATCAAATTAAAATTGGGTTGGTGCAACCATTTTCATCCTATGAGAACTTTATTTTTAGGTAATTTTGTTAATTACCATCTATCACTATTCCTTAAATACAATTTTATTCTTCATTCATGCATCTCTTCATTCTTTATATTCTTTATTCTGTTCATAACTTGAAGGTTCTACAATGCTAACTACATGAGACATTAAGTCATAATATTTATACCTTATAGGTGCCTAAATTTGACAGGATTTCCTTCTTGGAGTTTTACAGCCTGCGGCATTCTTTCTTCTTTGTGGAGTCTCTTCACCTCTTCTTTGAGTGTTATGACTACTTGATACTTGTCTCTCTTAAACCTATACACATTCTTGTTATTGCTCCTATTTGTGTTAAACACTTGTATCTATTTTTACATAATAATCAGTAACATGTGATACACATGTATGATTTATTTTATCACCTTCATCTACATTCTCATGAAACACCACATCCGTAATTCCTAGAAATCTATGGGAATTGAGATAAAACAACTTGTATGTTTTTTTTATCATAACAATAACTAATAAATGTGCACTTCATTGACTTTGCAACATGTTTTCTTCTTTCATATTTTGGAATATGAGAAAATTCCTTGTATCAAAAAACTCTTAAATGACTCATTTTTGGTTTATAACCATAAAATTCTTTAAAATGTGTTTTAAGTTATAAAATTTTTGTTGGAATCCTATTTTACAAACAAATAGTTGTATTAATGTCTTAAGCCCAAAAACCATTATAGATATTTATACTTTGAATCACATTACGTGCACATTCTACTAATGTTTTGTTTCTCCTCTCAACAACTCCATTTTTCAGAGGTTTATGTGGCACTATAAATTGTTGTAGAATCCTATTTTTTTTACAATATTGATTAAATTCTCTTAATTGTTACTCTCCCCCCTTATCAAATCTGAGAATTTTGATGCATTTACTAGTTTGTGTTTCCACCATATTTTGGAATTATTTAAAGTACTTAAAAACATCACTCTTCTTTCATATGAAATAGACCCATTTATACCTAGATATATCATAAAAAAAAATAAGAAAATACCATGTTCCTCCAAGAGATATAGTTTTCATAGGTTCACATACATCAGTGTAACACCCATCAAGACCCGCATTAAGGAATTAAAAAAAATAAACATTATTTCTTGATATGCAATTATGCTAACACCTTTATAGCATAATATTTATTACAGCATTGCGTAATCATGATACATTAGAACTTCAATCAAATTATCTTATAGTTATGCATTGGAGGAGTTATAAACATGAAAAGTAAGGTATATTACCATACTACATTTTTGCTTTTGGAGTTGATATTTTTACATTTACTAAAGATAACATGCCATATACTTTGCATGTGCTACCAGACACATAGGTTATTCCTGGATGCATATTTTTTTATTGGTACAATTTAATATGGGGAAACATGTAAGCATCTAACATAGTTATGGAGCTAATTCCTTATTTGAGTACTACATTAATGATTCATGTTAAAGTCATTAACCTTACACCTTAACATTTTTAATCACCGTGTGTATTGAATTAAACCTATTTTAAGCGACATTAATTCTCCCTGAGTTTCTCGAATGTGTGATGGCTCACCAAGCCTTTGACATCTGGTAGAGGATTGCATCATCAAACTGTTTTTTGATCCAACAGTTTAGGTTCTTGAGGCAGCAATTAGGGTAATACCTCCCCCCCCCCCCCCCCACCAAAAAAAATCTTGTTGGGATTTTCATTCACCGCCACTCCGAAGTCTGACTCTGCTTTGAAATTTTGTTTCTATTTGTTCACCTCCATGGGTGTAATAAATGTGCAAACGACTCCAAATCTAGTCCTTTTGTTTCTGGTAGGATTCTATGTCTTTTCTACAACAACTTGAATGACTATTTGTTCTTCTTTCGTTGTCCTGACACCTCTTCCATTCTCTGAGAAGGGGCTTATGTCATTTTTTAGTTTGGTCCAGGAAAATAATTCTCCTGCTTAAAAGGGTAGGCATGGAAAAATACTCAAACTCTTTACCTATTTTTTTGAGTCATTTTGCTTCAGTTACATAAAACTCAGATGAGTATGGCTTTATTCATTTTCTTTTTAGGTTACTTAGTCAGACAACATGATTACTCACTAGGTAACACTAACACTACGTTCATATTTCTCTTTAAGTTTTGTATCCAACTCTTTTTTACGCAAGAATAATCTAACGGGGTCCTTATTGAAAGTGCTTATTTGCACATATGACAAAAACCCTAATGGTTCCATTTTCTACAATCCAGTTTCTTCTCATGGCCAACCATTACCTCAATCTTCTCACTACCAGGTACTTCTAGAAAACCCATCCGGTTCTTCAGAAGTTTTAAATAGAGTTCGATGGATGACCATTGGTTTTGGTTCCATTATAGTTTTGGAAATTTCGCTTGTGTTCTGTTAAATTTGCTCCTAGGGTTCTAGTTTCGAAAGGTTTTCTCGAGTCACCAGATATGGGGTTTATTAGTTCTTTTTTCTTGAATATTTGAATCTATAACATCTGATAGAAATGTCTATAAATAGATAACCTCTGAAGGAATATGAATACGGATTATTTAAAACTTGTAATATTATTTTCTTGGCAATGTTTCATATATTTGGGTTTCACGATAAGTCTATTTTATTGAGTAAAATTAATTGAAATTAAATTTAAATGTTACGGTTATGTGTACTCAGTTGTGACTACATTTTTAGCAAATTTTCCATTCTTATTCTTGTAGAAAAATGTAGATACTTTCAATTAGTAACGTTAGTCTTGTATTAGCTACAATTTCCCTATGTGCTTGTATGGACTCGACTGACATGGCTCAGCTAATTATTGAACTAACATTTCCAAATTGCATGAAGGGTTTAGTATATGATTTTATGTGTCATGTTAATTTCTTTGTCTTGCTTCATAGACATAAGTCTGATAGATTTCTCAATATTTTAACTATATGACTATTTAGTCAATTCCTCTCTCAAATAGTGTCTGACACATATATGTGGATTTTTTATTTCAAATTTCACCATGCAAGTTATGTTTCCTTGTATTTGCAACCTAAATTATTATCGATACTAACTTATCTTGCTTCGTGTTAGCTTTAGTTTCACCTGAAGGACAGGTTCTTGGTTGTTGTCCTCTTAGTTGGGCCTAACAACTAAGCCACCAGGTAACAGAAATAATTCCCTATTGTCCTATCAAATTGTCTAACTTAGGTCACCCTGATTCCAGATTAACCTACCTACACTAGAAGAAACGTAGCCCTTCCTTTGTTTCTGCAATACCAAAGACCTATCCCACACTAGTTCAATTAAAGGTCTCCTAACATTTCCTTTGCAAATAATCTACTTCATTCTAAGCTATGGCACTAAATTCATATGTATGCTAAAATATTTCAAGCACGTACATTCAATAGTATAGCCACAATAATTAAAATTTTAAAAATTTACAGATTACTTATTTGTTGTATAGTCAGTTGGGATATTTAACCACAGAACTCACCACAAGAGTCCACCACCCTTCCACGAGAGTGAAAATCACATCTGAATCTCCCCCCAACCTCTTACTACCAGCACAATTAGTTCAGCCTTCTGAAGACGTCAAAACCCATTCTAGGTTCAATCTCATGATTATACTAAAGGTATTCGACTAGGTCTATCCGCAGCTCAGGAATAATCCTTCCCTGCAACTCCTGGTTGTGATCATTGGTCTATGGTATTTATTTCTTCCTATTTTTTTCCCTTAAAATGTTAGAACCCCTTTCCTTTCCACTAAGATCCTTTTTATCTATAATCAAGAGAAGCAAAGAACCATGACCACTTAATTGTATGGTAGTTAGGCAACTTCTACATGATCTCTTCTCTTGAGTTCTGAAATCATATTTCATTAATTACTAACTCCATGTAATTATATATCATAAATGAAATATGAACATAAATGTAAATTCATAAAACTTTATACATATTATTTCTAATTGAAAAATAATAATTCAACTCTTTAACATGTCAAATTATTTTAACTGAACTAATTAAAGTTTCAGAACTTAACTAATTTTCCAATAAAAATAAAGTAAATAAATCCAGATTTTCTATTTTCCCCTGAGTGTTACAATCAGTATAAATCAATTCAACTATTTTCCTTTGTCTTCTCCATTTATGTACACAAAATTTCTCTCTATCCTACTTGTCTAGTGCACATGCTTCATATTTAACATTATACTTATTCATAACAAGAATACCTTCAATGATTTTTTTTCCTTTGAAGTTACATTTAACCATTGAGATTTAAATTCCCATTCCTTTGATTCCATAAATATTCTATTGTTATTGGTGTAGATGTCAATGCTTGATAACCTATCTTATTTACATACAACTTATGCAGTCCTCAAACTTTGTTACCTTTGATAATAACCTTGTAGCGATATTGGAAGTTTTTAACAAAACATTGTGATTTAACAAATTCGACCTTTAAATATTGGTCAACAATAATAGAAACAAAAATTACTTTCTTTTTGATACTAGGAACATACATCATAGTATGGATCTCTCTCTCTTTTCGATTTAAAAAATTCACACTTATCACTCCACAACCTTGAACTTTAAGTGATATGTTAACTCCTAGATAAAAAAATGAACCATCAATGTTACATAATATTAATCAAACAAATCATTATTACAATCCATATGGAGTGATGCACCAGAATGAATGAACAAAGCATTCACATCATTAGTATTCATACAAAATGCAATGCCACAAACAAAAAATATAAGATTCTTAAATGCATCACTAATTGAGGTATCTTTATCCAGAAAATTTCCATTATGCATTTTTTTTCTATGTTTATACTCATTATATTTTCTTCTTTAGCAATATTTAGCATGATGCCCATGTTTTCGATAATAATAACAATCACTATTTCTGTTATCATGATTAGGAAATTTATATTATGGCACACCTTTATGTTATTCTTTAAACTTTCCTCCTTTGGTTTTGTCCCATGGCTTAACTCTAAATGGATTTTTAACATTGGATGTTGTTGGGTCATGGAAAAGGTATTTTTTATCCTCATTTTATATTAATTAATCATTTACTTTTATGCATTTATCTTATTTATTAGGAATAATCTAGAAGAAAAGGTTGTGAAAGATTAATACAATCAATTTCCAACAAATTGTATGATTTTAGCAGAAAAACTAAATTTTTCTTGCCCTTATGTGCATAAATATGAATTGGACAATTGTTGTTCAAACAATTGAACAACAATGCCTAAATAAAGAAAAATATCATTTCTTGATCGCATGGTCAAGAATAAGAATAAAAGAATCTAGCTAATATTATAGTGAAAATCTGATTACTAGCTACGAAATCCTCATGATCTTCTTATCCTAAGGATTCACTCTCATCTATTAGTTTACCATTTGGTTATATAAGGTTGATAGGTGAAATAGAAGAGGGTTAAATTTTCTGAGTTGTAACTTTCATTTTGACATCATTATTTGTATTAAGACAATGTACTTTCACTACGATGATGTTATATTTTTTCTAGTATGATTAATGATATAAAAAAATGGTTTTATTTATAATCGTGCTATCAGTATTCCCAACAGTAGCTTCTAGAGGCTTTGGGCTCGGTCGCTAGGAGACTTGCTGCTTCTCTATACCATAATCATTTATTTTATCTATACCATTGTTAATTGTTGTATCTTGTCATTTCAATTGCCGTGTAATGTTAGAATTCTTTTGTGCAATTTATCCTTGTTTTTTGAGATAAATATTAAGATGTTGTTTCTTTTACGATTGCATACTATCCTTTCATAAATTTCTCAGACTAGCGCTACAATTGATTGTTGTTCCTTTTGAATGTTTTTATCATAGATATCCAGTGATTGTTTACTGTTATTCTTCATTAAAGGTCTGAATAATAGATTTTTTTTCATTTCCTGTAATCTATATTTTCAGTAGATAATTGTTGAGAAGTAATTATTTGAGTGTGATTCTTGAAATTTATAACTTGGATTAATTTTCTTTACAAATCATTTGAGAGTAGATCAAGATTTATGATTTATAGTTGCTTTAAGATTTTATTTTTAATCATTCAAGATTGGACTTCGAGAATTAGAAAGTAGTTATTGCAACGATTTAGAATCATTCATTCCTAACTAGATTTTGATTTAACTCTGCACAGACAATGCCAATACTCTTGAAATAAACTAACAAATCCTTAATTGATCACTAATATAAGCATTAGGGTTGATTTTCATAGTCATATTATTGCACCAACATTTTTGCGTCGTTGTGAGGAAGAGTGCTAAAGATTGATTTATTTTTTGAATTGGATATTATCGATGTGAAGGACCTAGGTATCGAAAATGAGAGGTAAGAACCTGCATACAAGAAAGTAAAACACTTGCTCAAGGGTCCACCTTCCAGTAGATGCATATAAAGTATATAAGAATAGATCTTTTTATGAATGAATAAGAAGAAAAAAGTAGAAATAGATCCAAATCCACCTAACCCAAGGGCTCCTTGACCCTTGGAAAATTGATCTTTATAGATGAAATCATAAGAAAAGTAGAATATCAGGTGTTAGTAGGACCTCATATCACATCTGGAAAAATATCTACTGTAATCCCTCAAGCAGCAGGCTCACCATCTGCATCTCACGCAGATAAAAATAACAAAACCAAAGGGTTTGAATAGAGCTTTTAGGATACAAAAAATTTGCATTCAGACCCTTCACAAGAGGGAAATTCGTGCAGTCTGCAAGAAGGAGAGGGAGAAAATAGTGGTATTGTAGGAGAAAATCTACAATCACTAGAACCTGGATCTCCTAAGATCTCGGTTGAAGAAAGGAAACCTGATATCCCAGATCAAGGTAGTGTTGTAAGACCCCTTCCAAATCTTTTTACCAGTCCTTCCCAAATCAAATTTCCAAACCAAGAGATTCCGAAAGGTTATTGGCACATGTTTGATCATATGGCACATAATTAGCCTTAGGGACGAACATCGACGTTGTAATATCCTATCGTCAACCCAGTTGCTAATGCCCCGATGAAATCCATTCCTTTGCAGAGCATCCCTACTTTCCATTATTTAACCTTGGAAGATCCTTATGCTTTCCTCTTCGAGTTTGACATTTTATGTAAGGGATATTATTATACCACCGATCCCAAAAAGCTAAAATTGTTTCCCTTTACATTAAAGGGAGAAACTTTGCGATGGTTTATGGGGCTTGGTGGAATAACTACTAACTATTGGGATGAAATGAAAGCATCCTTTCACACAAAATATAAATATTTTTGTAGGACTAGAGACCTGAAAGATGAAATCTTCAATACAACTACAAAATAGAATGAGACTCTAGAAGAATATGTTGAATGATTTCCATATAATTTACAATGGTCTCCTTATGTTGAATTATCAAAAAATATTTTAAAAGTAACTATGATAAAAGGGATGAAGGATGAATTGATAGAAACATTAAATTTAATGGGGAATGGGGATATTTATTAGGAAAATTTTGATGAAATTATTTAGCTATGTATCAGGTGCTCTCGAGGTAGTACACGCGTCAAGCCAACTTGACAAGATACTATCCCCAGAAATAGTAAAGTTGTTTATGGTAGCATAAATTGGATGGAAATTGGCAATCTCTTAGAAGATTTCAAAATTAATCTCTTGGGCACCCTCACAACATAGTTGGACATTGTGCAAGCCAAATAGAAACAAGCTATAGCAAAACAGAATTTCATTTTTTTCTGACTGTGATGCCGAAAGAATCATAGTCAGAGGGAATGCTCGTTGGACATGGTATAGACCTGTGCCATCTACACTAAGGACCATGTCATCGAGTAGTGTCCTTCACTTTCGAGATTAAAGGAAGGTTTTAAAGAAGCGAAAGAAGAGATAGAACCAATATACTTAATGAGCCAATGTCAACAGTGACAGTTCGGACCCACAGGTATGTCACAAGACCCTTCTCTGTTCTTGTCCTCTTCATCATTTAATCAACAGCAGAATTATGGAAAATCATAGCAAGGCCAATCACCTTTCTCTACCTAGAAATCTCAATCATTTCCTATGTCACCCTGGCCAAACTAACCGTTTCCAAATGCTGGTTGGAAAAATTCTACTCCGTTCTAGCAAAAAAATCCATACCCATCCTACTGTCCTACCTCCAGATAACAAAATCCAAGTTGGTCTTCAAATTGGCAGCGACCTCTAGGGATAGCTAATCCACCTACGGGGACGTGTCCTCAGCCTCAACTGACCTTACCAAATCTGTATCCATTGTAGAAAAATCCGCAGCCTCTTATGTGCCACCAAATACTAGTTCAACCAAACCCAAATCCCAATAACAGACCAGTTCAGCTGATACAGATTGTTGAAAATTCAGATCTTGAAATAAAATATATGGAATGTAGTGAAATTAGTCTAAGATCAGGACACACCATTACCCCTGAGGAAAATAAAAACCAACAACAAGATGAGACAGAAACACCTACCATAACTAAATCCTTGATTGTGACTAATACAAAAATAAAATAGGGAGAAGACAGAGTTGAGCAGTAAGATCGTGAAAAACTTATAATCACTTCTCCCCCGTTCCCCAAAACATTAATAATACCTAAACCCTTTTTTAATCCAAACTTTGATATCTTGGGGGAACTTAAAAATTTATGTATTAAAATTCCTCTCCTCCAAGCTATTCAATACATTCTTATATATGCTAAATAACGAAATAATTGTGTGAAAAAGCGTGCAAGGAAACCAAACATTTCACCAACCATCCATGTTCTAGGGACCTTATCTGATATGCCTCTATGTAGGGAAACACCAGTAAAATACAAAGATCTAGGGAATACCATAGCTATTGTTCAAATATATGGTCGCTCTTTTCCAAATACACTGGTTGATTTAGGTGCAGCCATTAATATTCTCGCAGCAGAAACCTCTGAGGCACTCAATATCATAGCTCTCGAACCAACCACTACATTGTTAGAACTTTTTGATCATTTTGTTGTTAAACCCAAGGGAACTCTACTAGAAATTATTGTTTATGTTGACTCATGGGAATACCTAGTGGATTTTCTAGTTATCAACCCAAGAAGTCGATTAGATGGACATCCTTTAATTTTGGGTCGACATTGGTTAGAAACAATCGATGCTTATATAGACTGTCGTGTTGGTAGCATAACCATCACAAAAGGAAATGTTGTAAAAACCCTTTCTTTATAACCCCCTTCTAAGCCAGGTCTACCCATCCTGAAAACTTCTAAACATCCACCTACATACCTCGAAGAAAACGTTCGTTCACCTATTATAGTATAAGAAGTGCTTAATTTCAAGAATCAGACTAAATATGTTGTAATTAATAATTTTATAAATCAGTCAACTACTGAGAACAATGTGAAATGTCAAATGTTGAAAGAGATTCTTGAAAATGAAGCCCAGGAATATCCTTCGGAAGATGTTGATGATTAGCATATACCAACTACTGTTTTTCATAACAACAGGAATGTTGAGATTGAACTCGACAATATCTTGAATATTAATGATAATCTAGATAGTGACCAATAGCAGAAACTTATTCAGATTCTACAAAAGCATAAATGGGATTTTGTCTGGGACTATCCAGACATGAAGGGTATATACCCTCAATTATGTACACATCACATGGACACCGAAAAGGATGCCCATCCTATCGAGCAACCTCAACAAAGATTGAATCTACATCTTAACGATACTTTAAAAGAAGAATTACAGAAGTTGCTGGATGTGAATTTTATTTATCCTATTTCAGATAGTAAGTGGGTATCTCCATTGGTAGTTGTTGCCAAAAAGAACGGGAAGTGGCAGATCTGTGTGGACTATAGGGAATTAAACAAGGCCATGCAAAATGACCATTTCCCTCTTCCATTTATTGATCAAGTTCTTGACACGTTGGTAGGAAAAATATTATTTTCCTTTCTCGATGGCTTCAACGGCTATAAACAGATCCAAAATGCCCCTGATGAACAATACAAACTACCTTTACCTACCCCTGGGGTACATTTTCATATTGGGTGTTACCTTTTGGTTTATGCAATGCCCTAGCTATATTTCAAAGGGTCATACTCATTATTTTTCCTGATCTAATAAATGAAGGGTTTAAATTTTTCATGGATGACTTCACCCCGTATGGGAATGATTTTGACCAAGTGCTACAAAACTTAAAGAAAGTTTTGGAATGATGCATCACTACCAAGCTATGTTTAAGCGATGATAAATGTCACATGATGATGACAGAAGGTGTAATCCTAGGACACTACATCTCTATGGCTGGAATACAGGAAGATCCAACAAAAATAGAGGTAATTATTCTACTACCTACACCTTGCACTTATACAGAAGTACGTAACTTCCTTCGATATGCAGGATACTATCGTAGATTTATAAATAATTTTTCACGAATTGCTGTGACTTTGTATGCTTTAACAGGAAATGTTTAATTTAGATGGTCTCATAAACATTACATTGATATTACATACTTGAGGAAATTAGTCTCGACTACTGCAATGTTACGCGGGCTCAATTGGGAGCTTCCCTTTCATATCTATATAGATGCATCAAACACAGAAATAGGCTTTGTCCTCGGGCAAGAGGAGGACAAAAAACCCTATGCCATTTATTATATTAGAAAAACTCTCACTTCTGCTTAACTAAACTATACTATAACAGAAAATGAATTTTTAGTTGTCATTTATCCCATAAATAAATTTAGACATTATATAACAAGTTACCAAATTTTTATGTACACTGATCATTCCGCCATTATATATTTAGCCAATAAACCAAACACTAATGGGTGGGTGACCCATTGGATGTTACTTTTGTAGGAGTCTCATATTACCATTAAAGACCATCCAGGAAAGGAAAACCCAGTCACAGATTTTTTGTCATGGGTTCCTAATACAAATGATTCGCTCATCGTGGATGCTCAATTCCCAGATTTATATTTTTTTATCATAACGTTATGAATATGTAGCAAATTATCTAGCGGTAGGAAAACTACCAAATAATTTAATAGCTAAAAAAAAAGAATTTTATTGTCTAACGAAACGCCCGATTTTCTTGGATTGGTGGATACATTTTTCGCACAGGATCTAATATGCAAATACATATGTGCATCCATGAATATGAGATTTATGACATCCTGAAGGATTTTCATGATGAGCCTTGTCGTGGAAATTTCGTAGATCATAGAACTGGACATAAAATACTACAAATGGGTTATTACTAGCGGACTATTTTTAAAGACACTAAGAAGTATGTCCAGGCTTGCGATAGCTACCAGAGGATGGGTCATCCTGGAAAATCCGATGAGATTTCATTGCAACCACAATTGGTAATGGAACCTTGTGAATGGTGGGAATTGGATTTTGTTGGCCCATTCAATCCACCATCAAACCAAAAGGCCTACATACTGGTTGCTATCGACTATGTAACAAAGTGGGTAGAAATAGTAGCTTTGCCAAGAGCTATGGAATAAACTGTAATTTATTTCCTTTCTGAGTTAGTCATGCGTTATTGTTTACCCATGGAAGTAATAACATATGGGGGTCCACAGTTTTTAGGACAAAATATTACAACCACTTTATGAAACCACCATATCACACATAGAGTCACTTCTCCATATGACTAGTAAACGAATGAGCAAGTTGAAATCACTGACAAGGTTATTGAGGCAATTTTGAAAAAAACAATTTCAACACATCGGTGATACTAGGCTTATACTGTTAGAGGCCTTCTGGGCCTATCGCATAACTTGGCGAAATACTACAGGCTATTATGTGTACGAACTTATATTTGGCAAAGAACCTATTTTTTATATTGAATTTGAAATAAAGACTCTCAGGATAACCCGTGAAGTGGGACTGCACCTGACAGAAGCCCAAATTAAACGAATTAAATAAATAAATGAATTAGATGAAGCATGATTACCTTCCCTTCAACACACAATAATTATTCAGTAGCGACTGGCTAAGTGGCATGACAGTATCATCAAGAATAAGATGTTTTAGAAAGGAGACTGGGCACTCCTCTATGATTCCAGTTTCTAAGACCTCCCAGGTAAATTGCAATTAATATGGCTTGTCCGGTATGAAATTCAAGAAGTGCACAACAATGGAACTCTCACTTTGACTACCATCGATGGGTCTGGCTCTTCTTTCTGGGTGAATGAGCACCGAGTACATATTTATCACAAATCAGTCACCAAAGAGTCTTTTTTCCAACAAGTACGCAATTATCATAGTATGAAAATCTTAGCTGCAGGTGGTAATGACCCGACAGCTTTACTTTCGTTAAAATCATCTCATTTCAGCTGTAAATAATGTAAATATTTTCTTTACATAACTAGTTTATGATTTGTTATTTTTATGTATTTTTAGAATAAAATACCCATGTATAAATGCATGGATTTTTTCTTTGAACTAGTTTCTTACAAACACAGTAGCTACCATTCCTTTTTGTTGGTTCACATCACTTTTTAGTAGTTAATGTTCAAATCTTTGGAGAGCTACTATTTCTTCCAAGTGAACAGTTTTCGTTTCTTTGGCTTGACATTTCCAGTGTTGTTGTTCCTTTTCGAAATTGATAAACAACTGTTGTTCAATAGATTGAAATTTTTTTGTTCCATACAATGAACAACTGATGTTCTACTAAACGAAAAATTGTTGTTCAATAAAAATGAACAGTTTTTGTTCAAAAGAGTGCACAACTATTGTCCAATAAAATTAACATTCATTTTTCAATCGAACAAACCACTGTTGTTCAGTAAAATAAACAGCGATGATTTTTTTTTACGACTTTCACATACCATTGCTATTCAAAAGAATGAACAATTGTTGTCCAATAAAATAAATAGTTGTTGTTCAATCAAACAAATAACTGTTGTTCAATCGAACAAACAAATTATGTTCAGTAAAATAAAGAGCTATTGTTCAGTCGAACAAACAGTTGTGGTTCAGTCAAATGACTAGGTACGCTTTTACGACTTTCACATACTATTGATGTTCAATAGAATACACAACTATTGTTCACTAAAATGAACAATTTTTGTTCAGTTACATGAACAACTATTGTTCCAAAATCTACATAAATTTCGTTCAAACCTCTTTCAAACAACCATTTCTTATCTCACATGCTTTTCTACGAAAATCACCTTTCTGGTTGGGAATTTATGCCAAAGCTAAGAAAAAGTAGTTACATTAACAACATTATGATTTTCACACGTTTGATGATTATATTTACTCTGAAGTTGACATGGTTCATCCATTTTAATGACTTGCTAGAAATCTCTTCTTTTGATGTATCATAAAATGATTCACTACATTAATACCATAATGGTTAATCTTTTACACTTTCAATGGACAATTCTCTTTAGTATGATGATATAGGTATACAAGCATAACTTTTATTTTCATTTTTTTACTTCTCACACCATCCCTAACTCTTAAGGAGTTAGTGAGCCTCCCTCCACCTTTAAACATGTACTTAATATATATATATATATATATATATATATATATATATATATATATATATATATATATATATATATATATATATATATATATATATATATTTCTCAAAGGGGATAGGGGATCTCAAGCCAACCTACAATGATCATAAGAAAATTAACAAGTGACATTCCCATAATGGCCACCACAACAAGGTAATGGCCTTCGAGACAGTTTAATTGTCAGAAGAATAGGAGGTCTCATCAAGAGTCATCCTGATCATTTTTTTATGCCCTCGTGAATGGCACTGTGATTATCTAGTTAGCAAGCCAACATAGTGACCCTATGTAGAAATAAAACAAGTCATTTAAATCATAAATGGAGGATCCTGGCTCATTTTCAGGTTAAAAAGCAATTGTGACAAGGCTATAAACGCCTGTTGGAAGCAGTGGCTCTTCTTGTGGCATTGAAGTTCTATTCTACATTTCCAATTGTTTTATATCCTACTATTTCTATTGATTCATTCCAAATAAGAATCTACCATTTGAATACTGTTTACATTTATATTAACTAATATTCATGGTAAGCTATATTTTTATGTTAATTACATTAATATTGTCCAATCAATTGATGTCAATAGTCATTATCATCAATTGCCTTATCAGCGTCATCATACTTTCTCATCAATGGAAAAGTATTCCCATAATGATTATTTCTTTGCTTTATTCCTTTTTAGGCCATGTTTATAAAACAATCTCCATGATTTATAGTTAGCACTTATTTGACTGTTTATTGTCATCTTTTCTACTGCTCTCACTAATTTGTTACCGCATTATGAAGCCACTTCATCCTTTTCTCTTTTCCTGTGCTTGACAGACATGGATGCCCTTTTTTTAATTGGAAGGGGGAAGTTATACATTATGGAACAACATGTGAAATAAGTACCTAACTCCGCCAAACCTTGTTGATGTGACAAATATCATTATTTCTCCTTTTATATCAAAATAAAAATTTCCAAATCAAAAAGCTTTGTATGTAGTCTTTGTTGCTTTTCTAAATTTCCTAACGATGAGAAAGTGCCTGCAAAGGCGTGAATTAGGCTGCAATAGAATAGTAACTATGGGAGGAAAATATATCCATAGTGAGCCTACAATATTACAATTAATATGGCAGGCTCCTGAGATTCTTGAGCGTCTTGGTTGGCTTCAATATATGTTCAAATTACACGGATTTCATAATTAAATAGCTCTTGAATTTCTTCAAAATTTGTAGGATGGGCATAAAATTGTAAAATGTAGGAGCATAATAGTCTCTAAAGAAGTCATAGCTGAAGTCCTGAGACTTCCAATGGAAGGCACAAAATGGACCAATAAACATGTTCTATTACATGAAGCAGTTGCACTATTTAAGGATCCATGGGAGGGACTAATACACAAAGGAAAAGTTCACCCAGCATCATTACATGAACCTTGGCGAGAACTAGAAACCAATGTTCAGAGATCCATCACTTGCGATGGTCATCAAGACGTGGTAAAGCCTTGATAACTTAAATTGTTAGCAATTATTAGACAGAAAATCACAATTAATCTGTCATTTTTTTTTGAATTCATTATTGCATGATGTTCCTAGTTGAGTTAGAAAGGCCAAAAATCTGCATTCTACCTTCATTAATCATAGCTTGATTAAGCTTATTACTTTCCATGAACTTGCCAAGAAGCACTTAACCTAGGATAGCATTGTAAATATTACTTTACACCTATTAGAGGAAAACCCAGATGTGCACGCAAGGGTAGATGATAGGGAAATTCATGACTTAGAACAACAAAATGAAGAGGCAGAAATTCCTAAAAGAGTAAGAAAAAGGAAGACTTCTTCTGTAACCCCTAGCCAAGAAAAATGGAGACACTCTATGAGGATAAGATCATGATAGCATACCACAAATCCAATGGATGAAGCAGGTTCATCTCATGCAACCCCTGCAAACCCTTAGAACACCATTTTATTAAATGAAGAGGAAGAAGTGGCCTGAGCGTTGGAAAATTTGGGAACACTCTTTGAGGAAGGAGGTCAATTTGAGAATTTTCAAGGTCAATACCATACTCTTAACAAGTCTGCCTCTACCCCCTATTGAAGGAATACAAGAGCTACAGAACCAAGAGGAACAAATTCCCTTTTTAGATGAGCATCGCGAGGAAGAAATTCATGGAGAAACAAATTTTGTATAAGAAAACCAATCAAGAGACACTGTTCCGTTGGAACAAGACCCTAACATTAGCACAACCTCCCTTTTTCCTAAAATGGGTAAATGTGTCCCCTCTCCAATCAAAAACCCCATAAAGGAGGAGGAGAAAACAAACATAGATAGGGCCAGGATGAAAAGGTTGAGGAAAAAAGAACAAAAAATTGAGGAAAATGATTAAAAGATTAAGAATATGGTTGAATGATGTGGATAAGAACTGAAAGCAAAAAGAGGAATTAGAAACCATTAGTACCTAGACAGAGAAATGTTCCACTAGAGAGATTGGAACTCAAAGTTAAAGTCTTTGTGCTTGTTCAATAGAAGCTCAAACAAATTTTTCTGTGGATGTTATGAACATTGTTGTTAAAAAAAAATTTTGAGATTGTTTTATTCCCCAAGAAAGAACTGGTACTATGGAAACTGTTGCTCAGAATGATTCGCTGACAACATGTGACAATAAAGCTCAAACAAAGGAAACACCTGGTTATTTCCCCCTGGTAAGGGAAGCTTCTGTTCAGAAATTACAAAATGAATTAACAATGACCCAACATGTGTTAGCTCAACATAAAAAGGAAGTAGTTCCTCTGCAGACACACCAGGAACTATTAAAGAAGCTGGAAACAGTTACTGCAATTGAAGATGAGACTTTTTATAGTCTTCGGAATGAGTAGAAGAAAGTAAATAAAATGCAAAACTAGCTTCAAAATTCAAAGGAAAAAAATGAAACTATTCATTCAAATTACTCCGATGCTTTGTCTTGTCGATCACCATCCGCTAATTATGCCCTATTTTTATTGTCAAGGTATTTATTATTGAAGATTAGAGCTGTCAGGGCTAGTAAACCTACTGAATTCAAGACTACCTCAGATTTTGTTCAATGTTGCAAGGAAAAATATGAGAAGGTGAAACATCTACTATATGAGTATATATGTACAATTTTTTCTTGGAATATGAAAGGGATGCTAATCTGAGTCCCTTTATTGGAGATGTTAAATTTCAAGCCTTCCTCTCTTTTTCTAAAAACCAGCTTGAATGGGTTAAGGCCTATAATACTTTTCAGAAGAGGGAGCATGGTCTAGATTTATGAGTTAGAGGAGAACCCACATTGGGACCTATCCATAAAGATATTGTCCATGTTGGAAGAGAGTATTTCTAGGACATTAAGGATGATGCTCTCTTGGCAGCGAAGAAAAGGTGGAAGGCTTCCACAAACAATGTAAAAAACCAGGAACCTTTTGGTTACAAAAACTTTAAAGCTATCGCTGCTCATCTGAATGTGTACAATAACATTATCCTATGCAAGGTCCCTACCTGGATTGGATGCCATTACAAGTGTCCTATCATCTGGTATCCCCCAAAGGGATATTATTTTCATTATGATTTTCCTGAATTCCATGTGAGTCGTGTGTTTATAGTGCTTAAACAAAAGAATGGTTTTAGGCTATATCAGAAAGAATTTTATCTTCCCTACTCTTTGATAAAGTTACACCTCAAATATCTTATTGCATGAGGACATACAAAAAGGTAAGCAGGGGAGTATGTTGGGTAATGTAAAAGGTATGTTTTTATCCTCATTTTAGTTTAATTAATCATTTAATTTTATGAATTTATCTTAGTTTTTAGGAATAATATAGAAGAAAAGGTTCTGAAAGATGAATAAAATCAATTTCTAACAAATTTTTATATTTTGGCATAAAAACTAACTTTTTCTTGCATTTATGTGCAGAAATCTGAATTTTACAATTGTTGTTCAAACGATGGGACAACAGTGCCCAAAGAAAAAAAATACCATTTCTTGATCGCATGGGCTAGTAGAAGAATAGAAGAATCGAACTAATCTTATAGTCAAAATCCGATTTTTAACTGTGAAATCCTCAGGATCTCCAGATCCGAAGGATTCTATCTCATCTATTAGTTTACCATTTGGTTATATAAGGCTGATAGGTGAAATAGAAGAGGGTTAATTTTTCTAAGTTGTAACGTTCATTTTGACATCATTATTTTTATTAAGACAAATCACTTTCACTATGATGATGTTATATTTTTTCTGCTGTGATTAATGAGAAAAAAATGTGTTTTATTTATAATCGTGCTCTGAGTATTCCCAGCAGTAGCTTCTTGAGGCTTTGGGCCCGGTCGCTAGGAGACTTGTTGCTTCTTTGTACCATAATAATTTATTTTATCTCTGCGATTGTTAATTATTGTATCTTTTCATTTCAATTATTGTGAATGTTATAATTTGTTTGTGTAGTTTATGCGTGCTTTTTGAGATAATTCTTAAGGTGTTGTTGCTTTTACAATTACATATTATTCTTTAATAAATTGCTCATACTAGTGCTATAATTGATTGATGTTCCTTTTAAATTTTGTTACCATAGATATCCAATGATTTTTTACTATTAGTTTACTGTTATTCTTCATTAGAGGTCTGAATAATAGATTTTTTTTTCATTTGCTGTAATTTCTCTTTTCAGTAGATAATTGTTAAGCAGTAATTTTTTGAGTGTGATTCTTGCAATTCATAAGTTGGATTCAATTTCTTTACAAATAAATTGAGAGTAGATCAAGATTTATGATTTATAGTTGCTTTAATGTTTTCTTTTGAATCATTCCAGATTGAACTTCGAGAATTATAAAGTAGTTATTACAACGATTTAGAATCATTCATTCCAACTAGCTTTTAATTTCACTCTGCACAGATAGTGCCAACACTCTCAAAATAAACATACGAATCCTTGTTTGATAATTAATGTAGGCATTAGGGTTGATTTTCATAGTCATATTATTGCACCAACAACTACTAATGCTAAATATTAACTATTAGAGTCCAAACTAAAAATCTTCATCCACTCTTCCACTTCTAGAAGAATTGTCATCAATTCATCAAGTGTAGGGGATTTTATCTAGCTAAAAGACTTGAAACAAAAATTGATAATATTTCATTAAGATATATAATGTTATGGTGACCAAGTCAATGCAGGACACATTTTCACCAATATATCCTAACTTATGACTTGGATCCTTGACACCGGAAATGAAATTGTTTATATTTTCATTTGCTTCCATTTTTATAAACAAAAAATTCGTCTTCAAAAATAATATTTGTTTTTTATTTGGTGTTTCACACAAACTCTTGAGCAAAAATTTGCCACAAATTATAACCCTCTAGAATTTTCAACGATTTGAATTTCTAGCTCACATAATTTTCTCTATCAATTTTAGTGAATTCATTCAAATAAAAATTGACAAAAAAATGTCATATGATGCAAAAAATGATCTTACTCTAATTAACAATTTCTAGAGTTAAAAAAATAATAAATTTTCAATCAATAAAAACCTTAAAACAAATACCTTTTAATTCTTTATTGTTGGAAATTAATTCCAACTACAATCTGAAACAGGTGGACACAAATCTGATTTTTATTGATATTTCAAAAGGACATATGTCGCAAAGTCGTGTTTCATTTTTTCACTTCACTGTGCATTAAATTTTCTGGGTTAATATCCCTGCAACAGTCAACTTTTTTTTTTCAAAGGGCACCACGTTATCTCCCACTGCCTTACTGAATTTAAAAGGCTAATAAGAACAAAAGATAATTTTATTTTTTAATGTTTTAAGTCAAAATATGTTTTTCAACATATATATATAGTAGACAACAGTAGTTTTAATGCTAGACAGATAGAGAATCAGAGACAGAGGTAGAGAAGAAAACAGAGAGCAGAAAACATAGGAATTCTGAAACACTGTGTTTTGTAACAGCAGAGCAACTCTGTGTGTCGCCACAACTGACTGTGTGTTTCTGCAACTGGAACTGTGTGTTGCCACAACTAACTGTGTGTGTGTTGCTGCAACTGACTGTGTGTTTGAAACAGCAGAGGAACACTCTGTGTGTTTTCAAAACTGGAACAGGGTGTTTCCGCAAAGGACACTGTGTGTTTCCGCAATAGAAGACTGTGTATTTCCGCAACTGAAATCTGTGTACAGACAACAAATGAAAAACAATGTAAGGAGTATTTTTTGTAATCCAGAACTGTAGTTCTGATGAAAGATTGTATTTTGTAATAGTTATTTTCATGGTTAATGAAATAGAGCTTTACTCCATCTCTTTGTCCACATCTCTATCATTAAATATTTGTGTTTAGTTGAGGAACTTTGTTTCCTCTATTTGTTTGAAATATTCAGCAATTTCCAACATGGTATGAAAGCATGCCATTTATCAAATTTTTCAACATGGTATCAGAGATAGTCTAGGCACATAATGAACGAAGCAGAGATCGCTCTTCACTGCAAAAGCTGTAAGAAGGTTTTTTGAAGCAAATTTCTCCATCAAAGAGAAAAATTATGTTTGTTTAACACAGTCAAGAACACTGTGAAGTTTACACAGTTGCAATGGCAGCAGTAGGCACCAGCTTGAAGAATCCCCAACTTCCACAGTTTAATGGGAAGAATCATGAATATTGGGCTATCACTATGAGAGCCTTGTTTGCTTCACAGGACATATGGGAGCTAGTTGAGAATGGCTACCTAGAACGAGCAGATGCAACAGCGTTGGTTGCTTTGATAGTAGCAGAAAGAGGCTTGTTGAAAGACAATAGGAAGAAGGACTCCAAATCCCTCTTCTATCTCTTTCAATCAATGCACAAGCATATCTTCCCAAGGATTGCAGCAGCAACAAAATCCAAGGATGCATGAGATATTCTTAAAACTGTCTATCAAGGTATGGAGAAGGTGAAGACAACAAAGCTACAAATGCTGAGGAGAGATTTTGAAACTCTCTCCATGAAAGAGTCTGACAATATAGACTCATTCTTTACTCATGTTATTGGGTTAGCTACCTAGATAAGGTATCATGGAGAGACACTTGAAGGTAGAAGAATAGTGGGGAAAATCTTGAGAAGTTTACCCTTAATATTTGATGCCATAGTAGTGGCAATAGAAGAGACAAAGGATCTCTCACTCTATACAGTGGATGAGCTTAGTGCATCCGTTATGTCTCATGAACACAGATTGAACAGAGGATCAAATTCCTCATTGGAACAAGCTTTCAAGACCCAAATGTCTTTTGGCCGAGGAAAAGGTCAAGGCAGCGGAAGAGGAAGAGGGAGAAGCCAGAATAAAGGAAGAAACAACCCTGCAAGCACGAGTGGAAGGAGCAGCAATCAGAACCAGAATGAAGGCTCAAGCCAAAATTAAGCACATGGACAAAGGTATGATAAATCCCAAGTCCAATGTCATTATTGCAAAAAATATGGGCACTATGCCAATGAATGTAGGAGAAAGAAAAATGACATGAATAATAGGCAGAATGCTAGTTTTACAAAAGAAGAAAAGAACCAGAAGAATGTGTTGTTAACATATAACGTAGCACAAGATAGAAAAGATCATGTATGGTTCTTAGATTTAGGTTGTAGTAACCACATTATTGGAAGCATGGCAATGTTTTCCAATCTGGACGAAAATGTCAAATCTAAAGTAACAACGTGGATAGATACTAAGATTTCTGTCAAAGGAAAAGGCAAAGTAAGTATCATGGCAAAGAATGGAGAACAAAATTTTGTGCCAGATGTATATTATGTACCTAGCTTGAAATTTAATCTTTTGAGCATTAGACAGCTCATAAACAAGGGCTACAATGTGTTCTTCAAAGATAATGTTTGCACAATCAAGGACATACCTCCAAGCAAGAAAATCATTGCGGAGGTGCAGATGACAAGCAATAGGATGTTTCCTCTCAAGCTCAGAACAGACTTGAAGGAAAGTGGAAAAGTTGCAACTGTAACACAAGAGGTCTTTCAAGAGGAAGTGAAAGATGAAAACTGGTTATGGCATTTGAGATTTGGACATCTCAATTTTAGAGGCCTGAACTTGTTGCACAGGAAGGGAATGGTAAAAGGTTTACCATTGATCGAAAAACCAGACAGCCTATGTGAAGGTTGCATCCTGGGAAAACAACACAGAGAAAGCTTTCCAGCAGAGAAGAGTATAAGGGCAAAGGCACCCTTAGGGATTTTCCACTCAGATTTATGTGGACCAATGCAAACGCCATCTTTAGCTGGAAAAAAATATGTTTCAACGTTCATATATGACTAGACCAGAAAGACATGGGTGTACTTCTTGAAACCGAAGAGTGAAGTATTTGAACAGTTCTGCCACTTTAAAGCTCATGTTGAGAAGCAGAGTAGGCGCTACATCAAATTTCTAAGGACCGACAGAGGTGGAGAGTACATCTCCAAAGAGTTCCTACGTTTCTGTAGGGAGAATGGAATACATAAGAAGTTTACCACAAGGTACACACCACAGCAAAATGGTGTTGTAAAAAAGAAGAACAGGACCATCATGGACATGGTTAGAAGTATGTTGAAAGAAAAACACTTTTCAAATGAGTATTGGGTTGAACCTACCAATTGTGCAGCGTACATCTTAAATATATGCCCAACAAAAGCTGTGATGAACAGAGTACATGAAGAAGCGTGGAGTGGCATAAAGCAGCATGTCACCCACATGAGATTATTCGGTTGTGTGGCTTATGCACACATTTCGAATCAGCTAAGAAAGAAGCTTGACAGCAAGGGGGAGAAGTGTATCCTTGTTGGATACAGTGATGAGTCAAAGGCATACCGACTCTATAACCCATCCAAAAAGAAGTTTGTTATAAGCAGAGATGTTCAGTTTATTGAGGAAGAAGCTTGGGATGGAAGTTTAGAGAAAATGGTGAATGTAAAGACATGTGTGTTTCATGAGGAAGAAGAGGAAGAGACAACAACAAATAACCCCTTCTTGGTGACTCCTCCTCCACCACCACAAGCACAACAAACCACACCACAAGCTGGAAATAGAACAAACTTGAGAAATTAAGGAAGTGCTTCTTCAAGCACACCACAGGGATCAGAAATGCCCTCGAGTTCAAGTGGAACTCCAAGTACACCAAGAAGACCAAGATTTAGAAATCTGAGTGAGATTTATGAACAGGAAGAGGTAATTGATAATGTTGTTCTGAACCTTTATTTTCTTTGTATTGTCATGTTGATGACCCAATTAATTTTGAAAAAGTTGTAAAAGAATAAATATGGATTGAAGATACGAACGAAGAGATTGGTGCAATAGAAAAGAGTAATACATGGGAGTTAGTCGACCTCCCTAAAGGTAAAGAAGTCATTGGAGTAAAATGGGTCTACAAGACCAAGAGAATTACTAAAGGCACGATTGAAAGGCACAAAGAAATACTTGTTGTGAAATGCTACAAGCAGAAACAAGGAAGGGATTCTGAAGAAACCTTTGCACCGGTTGCAAGGATGGAAACAGTGGGAACAGTGTTGTCCATTGCAGCACAAAAGAAAGGGAAATTTTACCAAATGGATGTGAAATCTGCATTCCTAAACGGAGTGTTGAAAGAAGAGGTATATGTTGAACAACCTCCAGGCTATGAAATTGAAGGCCAAGAGCACAAAGTTTGCAAGTTGAAGAAAGCTCTTTATGGGTTGAAGCAAGCACCAAGAGCATGGTACAGCAGGATAGATGCTTACTTGATTGAAAATGGGTTTGAGAAATGTGATGGAGAACCCACACTCTACATAAAATAAAATGATGGTAAGATTATTATTGTTGCCTTATATGTAGATGATTTAATCTTTACTGGAAATGAAGTTTCTCTCATTGTAGATTTTAAAGCAGTCTTGAAGAGTGAATTTGAAATGACTGATTTGGGTTCTTTGAGATATTTTCTTGAAATAGAGGTAGAGCAAAGTGAAAATGGGATTTTTATCTCCCAAGAAAAATATGTTGAAGAAGTGTTGAAAAGGTTCAACATGCAAAATAGCAAGGCAGCTGTAACTCCAACTATCATGGGGTTGAAATTGAGCAAGGAAGACAACAGTAAGGATTTTGATCCAAAGTTGTTCAAGAGCATAGTTGGCAGCCTCATGTACTTCACTGCAACTAGGCCAGATATTATGCATGCTGTAAGTTTAATCTCTAAATTTATGGAAAGACCGAAAGAGACTCATTGGAAGGCAGCCAAGAGGATTCTAAGGTATGTGAATGGAACGAAGAGGTATGGTATTTCATACACCTCACCTGAAAATTATGAATTGATTGGTTACATTGAAAGTGATTGGGATGGAATTGTAGATAACAGGAAGAGCACATCTGGATATGTGTTTCATATGGGATCGGGAGCCATTTCATGGGCTTCCAAGAAGCAACCAATAGTTGCTTTATCAATAGTAGAGGCAGAGTATGTGGTAGCTACAATAGCAGTATGTCAAGCAGTGTGGATGAGAAGAATGTTGAAGAGCTTGTGTCATGAATAGGTAAAAGGAAAAAAAATATATCATGATAATAGCTCCGCAATAGCATTGTCAGAGAATTCAGTGCTTCACAAGAGAACGAAACAAATTGATGCCAAGTATCACTACATCAGAGAGCTAGTGAGCAATGATGAAATTGCTTTGCAACATTGCAGAACAGACGAGAAATTTGCTAACATCTTGACAAAACCATTGGGAAAGAAAAGTTTTTATTATCTCAGAGAATGTCTGGGTATGCAAGATAGAAGCAGTTGTAATTAAGGGGGTGTGTTGGAAATTAATTCCAACTGCAATCTGAAACAAGTGGACAAAAATCGGATTTTTGTTGATATTTCAAAAGAACAGATGCCACAAAGTCGTGTTTCATTTTTGCACTTCACTGTGCATTAAATTTTCTGGGTTAATATCCCTGCAACAGCCGACTTCATTTTTTCAAAGGGCACCACGTTATCTCCCACTGCCTTACTGCATTTAAAAGGATGATCAGAACAAACGATATTTTTATTTTTTAATGTTTTAAGTCAAAATATGTTTTTCAACATATATATGTAATAGACAACAGTAGTTTTAATGCTAGATAGATATAGAATCAGAGACAAAGACAGAGAAGAAAAAAAAGAGTAGAAAATAGAGGAAGTCTGAAACGATGTGTTTTGTAGCAGCAGAGCAACTCTATGTGTTGCCGCAACTGACTGTGTGTTGCCACAATTGACTGTGTATTTGAAACAGTAGAGGAACACTCTATGTGTTGCCGCAACTGGAACAAGGTGTTGCCGCAAAGGAGACTGTGTGTTGCCACAAAAGAAGACTGTGTGTTGCCGCAACTGAAATTTGTATACAGACAGCAAATGAAAAACACAGTAAGGAGTATTTTTTGTAATCCAGAACTGTAGTTCTGATGAAAGATTGTATTTTGTAATAGTCATTTTTATGGTTAATGAAATAGAGCTTTACTCCATCTCTTTGTCCACATCTCTATCATTAAATATCTGTGTTTAGTTAAGGAACTTTGTTTTCTCTATTTGTTTGAAATATTCAAAAATTTCCAACATAGTATGAAAGCATGATATTTATCAAATTTTTCAACACTTATATCTCGTTTGTCATACTATTCACAAATAACTCTCTTTTTGTTTTAATTTTTTTTTTTTTTCAAAAAAATATAATTTAACTGCACAAATAACTCAACTACTTATCACCATTAAAAAAAGACACCACACTAGCAATGAGATAGCTAGAACAAATTTCATAAAACACCCTCACACTTTTTACATCTCAAATCCTATTAAAATTATCACGGCACAATTTATAATACTCTTATTTCTTTTAAATGATGATCCATTGCATGCAATATTTTATTCGCTCTGAATAACATGCCAAATAACTTGCAGTTGGAGGCACGACTCGATCCACAGACTAGGGCTCCAATCCTCTAATAGCGTGCAATCAGCTACGCAATACTCAAAATGATTTAACCATTTTAAACCACACACAATAATCTACGGGATCTCAAGCAATGAATAAAAAAATCAGTAGCAACAACTTGCATATTTGCAACACCGTAACGTAGATCCACTCACAAATATCAGCCAGCAAAGCACTGCATCAAAACAAATCAATTTAGATTGCTTCCACTTTAACAACCCAGATCTCTCCTTTGCGGGTTCTGGTCAGATGCAAATGCCAACAAAACTTTGCAAAAATCGGACATAAATGCCCTCACAGATCTTGACCCTTTTGCTCTCAGATCTAAAGCTCTCCCAATCTCTGTCCATTGGCTGTGATACCAAATTAGAATGTCAGAGAGATGGAAAAAAAAAACATATAATTAAAACTACACTTAATGCTTTGACAACTATTACATATATAAAAACACAAAATGACAATCTCTCGGACAATGTAGATCTCACATTATAAAAATAGTAAACCACTTATATTATCCTAACTAGGATAATAACAACTCTCACAAATCAACAATCCGAATTTTTCATTTCTACATTATTCTAACATTAACTATATTTTTTTTCTTTTCCTTTGATCATTTCTAAATTCTTGTTTCATATTCGCAATGGATGCAATATTAGGAATCTATATAAATAATATATATCTGGATTCTTTCCTTTTTAAACACAAAATTAAATTCACTTTCATCCCTGGATTTAATCAAGAGAAAAAATGCAATATAATAGATTCATTTTAAATATTGAGCTAACATAAGCTTAGAAGGATCCAATTTCTTCAAGTGTAAATTTTTGTATGAGCCTAAAGGAATCAAATTTGTTCAGTGTAAATTTTTTTACAAGTACACATTGTCTAAATATTTTGTATATTTTTTTTTAGATTTTTTATTTTGTTATATTAGTCAATATAAAAAAAAATTCAACTTTAATTCAACTTTAATGACTAACAAACACCATTACATGTCATACTACTAAGCTGTACAATAAACCTCTCAACTCAAAAAAAAAATCAAAGTGATAAAAACAATAAAAAATTCTCTAACTATACTAGTTAACGAGAGATATCATTAAAAGAGTGGATCACTGAATACGTCCCACCACAATGAAGAAGATGCGTTGAGAGTGTATCTATATTTATATTTATAATCTATATTCATGTGTGTTCAGAGTGTATTTATATTTATATTTATAATCTATATTCATATCATCGAAAGTATATGTTCATACCAGTATTCATATCCTAGTTATATATATCATATTCTTTTCAAATTTCAAGTGTGAAAACATTTTTAAAATCTATCTTTTATCCGTTCCCATGTATAATAGAAATTGAGTCAAAATGTTATCTTGCAATCTGCTTTTGATAATTGTCCTATGCATCATTGGAGTTCAACATCAATGAACCTTGACTTTATTGACATTGAAATAGATATTTTTGGTTCTACTGGTTAAATAAAAATTCCCTGAACGTTCACGGATTACATGTATTTTCATAAACATTACCATTCACTAACCATGAAATAAACATTTTTGGTTCTAATTGTTAAACGAAAATTCCATAAACATTCACGGACTAGGTATATTTTCATAAACATTCTATAACCATTCACTAATTATGTCCCTCAGAAAAACTACGTGCTTTCTTTATATTTGAATAATACACCATTAGGTTACCTGTCCATGTCATTGATGGACGAACGTGGATACTAAGCACCTTCCATTACATCTCTAACATTATTTTTCTATTTAAAAGAAGCTTATATATACGATATAATTAACTCAGATAGCTAAATTAAATAGTAGTTATAAAAAGGCAATCGACACTATTTATAAAAATATTTACGACTATACATTAAATATTTTAAATTGTTAAATTAAAAGAGATTATAAAAACCAATTAAATTATTATTCTATTTTCAGTTAAAATAATAATAGAATAATGTATGAATTTAACATATATATAGATATATATATTTAAAAATCTAGAATATAATTTTTAACCATGAGATTAATTTCTCTTTACTATGGAAACACTCAATTTAAAAATAGACTTCGTTACAATATTATTAGTCAATTACTACATGACCAAAAAATCATTTGTCACTTGAAATGACCGCTGTTAGTATGACATTAGTTTAATTAATGAATTTAATTGAAAAAATAAATAGAGCCTAACTATTTTGGAGATAAATCTTAAACTTTTATTTACATACTATTATGAATATTTTAAAATATTCCATGGAAGTTAAATCTCTACCATCCACCTTAACACATAATAATTAAAAATAAAAATTAGAATTCGTATAAACACATTTATAAAAATAATTAATGTAAAACAATACCCAATAAACAATCTTTTAAACATAATTAACATAAAAGAAAAGCTCTTCTCTTAGTTAAGCAAATGTTCAAAAAAACCTTAGATATTAGTATAACTTTATTATTTTTTTAACTATATACTTTTCATGGATTTCACATATGTATTTTTTTACATATAAATATATAATTTATAACTTAAAAATATAAATATAATGAATTTACATAAAAGTATCGAAAATTGTGTTTTATTTGTTTTTAATTGTTAAATAATTTATTATAAAACTAAATTAACTTAACAAAAACAAAACAATATTCCAAAACCAGAAATTAAAATGTTTAAACAAACGATAGATATATAGATATATATATATATATATAACAATTACACTATACTTTGACCAAATCATTAATTATTAAAATTAAATATAAATACATATGAATTATAATTATCATACACTTTTATTAGAGAGAGGGACGAGACTTTAGTAACTATATCAATTGTCTTTATAGATATATAAACGACAAATACAATTTAATCAACTTACAACTAACTTTTCTTAGTTATAAGAATTCAATGTTTCTAAATTGCTGAAACATCAGCATTCCTTTGCATTTTTACCATGGGTTGTTACTGCACTATATCTTTCGAGCGTACCATATATGATGCCGTCTACCATTCTTTCGTTTTCATTTGTGCCACATAGCTCTATTTCAAAAAAGTTAATTTTTTTTAATGTATGGTTGGTTTGTCTCCCGGAATTTCAACGTTTAATCTCATGAATTGGTGATAGTCAGTTTGATTGTCTAATCTGTAAAATTGGTTTATAATAGTAAATCAATATTGTATTGAACTTTTTTTTATATTTAATTTTTATTTTTCTATTTCATCAAATAATTAATTATATTGTCGTAATTATATTATTTGTTAAAATCATGGTTTATAATAGTAAATTAATATTATAATGAAATTTATTTTGATATTTACTTTTTATTTTTCTAATTCATTATATAGATAATTTTATTCTAGTAAAATCATAATTATAATTATAGTAAGTGGTCAAGTTATATATGTACATATATAATTAATTATATTGCAGTAAATATATTATTTGTTAATATCATAATTATAGTGAAATTCTATATATATGTATATGGTATTATTATATATCTATATGGTATAGTCTATATAATATTGACAATGTTTTTTCTCTTTAATGATTGATAAGTTTTTACAATATGTATTAAATTATCTTGTCTCATTTTTATGTAGAATTAGAAAATAGAGAAGTGGTTCTATTTTTTGGACCTTCTTTTTAATGTTATTTGGTTAGTAATTAGCATACAAATGTATCTTTTTTGAACTTACTTTATATCATTTTTATCAAGTTTTCTCCATGAGGAGAACATTGAGGGACTATGATGGTTTTGTTTAGTAATTTGTTGTATTTTTTTTATAAACCTTTTTTAATATAGGAAAAATGATGATCATTTCAATGTTACATGGAAATATCAATTTCAATATTTTATTGAATAGGGTTATACTGTGCTGACTAAAAAAGTGCTTTCATCTTATTAATTTCTTTGACATTTTTGGTTTTTCATAATGCCACTTTTTTTTTCTATAGTTCCGAGATTTCTAGTGAATTCTTTTTGTTAATATATTCTCATATAGATTTATCATATAAAATAGATATTGTACCATTTACATGTATTTTTGTATTCCATATTCAACACTTTCATGCGTCATTAGGCTCACAAATTTCTTACATTTTCATATTCAAAACTAGTTTATCTAAAGTGATAGACCAATATATTTTGGCTTTCACTTTTTCACTAAGATGTTTTCACTAAAAATTCACTATTGGACTTGATTGAAACATGTAATTATTATGAATTTAATTGGCATTTTCTTTTATTTTTTGATATTTTTATCTTTGTTATTTTAACAAACACCGGATTTTTTCCATTAACATATTTATGTTTTCGTTTTTTTTTAATAAAATCCAATTAGAAGATGATTTTTTAAATTTATTTTTTCAAATTTTTTATTTTTTCTTATAAATATTAATTTATGTAAATCATTGACATCTACCTAATTTAAAAAATATATGTAATTTATGATCTAAACTCCTTATCTAAACAACCAATAATAATAAATGATATATTGAATAATAAGTTTATTGAAATAAATAATAAACTGCAGATTGATTGTTATGTATGTCACACATTATCCATAACTCCATGAACTTTTTCATTTTTCATAACTGTGTGGATCCTTTTCATTTTTCAAGGCCAATACATATAAGATTGTCGTGATGACCATATAGTGTATTTACTAAATTGCATTATTTCCTTATTTTCATTTTATAATTCCATTTTCTACATCTCCTAAAATTTTATTAACCATAAAGTTATGGACATTCAAAAAAAAGTACCATTGAGAATTGTCATATTCTTTCATTAAATTCTCTTCTTAGCATTAGCCCTTAAATTCTAATATTTATATTTCTTTGAAGGTTTGAAAGTGGTAATTGAAAATTAATTTTTTATTTTATCCAAAAACAAATTAGTGCTTCTCTCTTCAGAAATATTGATTTTGTCATCAATTTTCTTCAACTTTGATTTGTCTTACATCTCCTTTTTCTTGATACAAATAATACCCAAATCTCCTTTATGCGTATTTAGTACATAAAATGATTATTTAATATATAACATTGAGCTAATCAACACCTATTTCTATCAAGTACATACCATTATTGTGGGTTGCCTTGAGAAACATGAAACACACGCACCTCTTTTCATCTTATACTTTTATATTCATTGATTTTTGCATCTTCATTCCAAAGTATAACTAACTTGTCTTGGTTTCCTCACACCTTTGCTAAAGGCCAGTTTTTTGTTTTGATATATCGATGTGACATTCTCACTAATAAAACAATTTAAGCCTCCTATTTCTCTTGGGCACGAACCTTATTCATTCTTGAGTCTAGCTTTTATAGACTTTACCCATATTCATCCTTATACACGTTCACCATATTCAGCTTCCCTATTTCTCTTGAAACATGAACTTTATCTTATTCATTCCTCCCTATAGTTTTTATAAACCTTCCTCATATCCATCATTCCATGAATCTCCATGCATAAATCAGTTTTATCTACTTTTTAGACTTACCTACTTAGATGTAACTATCTTACATTTATCTACTTAAAGTTTTCTATATATACTCAAGTTTCTTGTAGTAAAGTAAACTACAAAACTATTCTTGTAACATAGAATTTTATATCTATATAAGTTTCTTGCACCAAAGTAAACTAGAAAAATATTCTTGTAATATAGAAATTTATAAAAAAAATAAAAGAAATACTAAATTCATATAATAAAATTGTTCCAGATTCAATACTAATACTTGATAGAAATATTGTGATAATATAAATATCTTAGTAATATTAGGAATTTGATTTCTGTGATCTTTAAAATGTGTATAAAAATTTTCTGTGAAAATAACAGGTAAGAAAATTTGTGGACACTTTTTGAACTAACTAGTGTGGTTCATCATGATGACAAGATGAGAAATCTGATCAAGAAACCTATTTAAATAGATAAGTAAGCTCCAACTAGCGATTGTAAAATAATGGCTAGTTTGACTAATCAAACTAGCCATTATTTTACAATGGCTAGTTGGAGCTTACTTATCTATTTAAACAAGTTTCTTGATACCACACTAACTAGTTCAAAAAGTGTGAACAAATTTTCTTACATGTAATTTTTCACAGAAAGTTTTTATACACATCTTAATTTATAATAATTAATATAAATTTAGATAATATAAAGTAAGTAAAACTAAATATACACATCTTAATTTATAACAATTAATGTAAATTTCGATAATATAAAGGAAGTAAAACTAAATAGATCCATTTTAAATGATCTCAATACCTTAGAGTCTTCTATATGTTCAATTTCGAAATATTTTGACCGTAACAAACAATCTGTTTATTTCATCAAACATTTTGGTTTAATTAGTCTCTCGTACTTATGGGCATGGTCCCATCTCTTAAGAGTGTTGTGTCTCTATACCTTTTCTGTGATATTTCTAAGTACTGGTTTTCTAGCTGACTGCTTCCAAGTCATAATTCCAAAATCCAGATGGCATTTACTTGTACTATAAGTTGATTATTATCTAACCATGCCTATCGATCCGAGGCCGACTTTTAGGTCTTAATGATTTCGAGCTTCTTGTGAAATTGTTTAATTACAGTTCATTTACTGTTTTGATCGAAGGCTTCTCACAGAGTTTCAATTTCGACTTGAGATTCTGACACATTTCCGTAACCATGGAGCTTCATTTTCAATTTTCCGTTCTGACACATATTCGTAACCATGGCATCAGAGCTAGCGTTCTCCCATAGTAATTTCAATGTTGGAGTTTCAACTTCAACCGTCAATCAATTAGGACAACAGAAAGTATCCGGAAGGACCCGCTGGGACATAGTTTGCTTTCTTGTTTAACCTCACCAACATTTTGGACTGTATTTTATGCAAAATAGTATTTGTATGAAGAACAACCATCAACCAGAGTTGTACTCATTTGAACTTTCATGTATCACCACAATCCCCGATGGTTCCTGCAACTTTCTCTGTTTGAATACTTTCAAGTTCTATAAGCTCTATGTTAATGATGTAGTCATTCAAAAGAATCCTTTTGTTCATTTTAATTTCAGCAAATACATAGCCATGGATGAGTAAAAACGAACTCACGTCGAGACCCTCAACCTCAACGCTGTCAAGTTCCAAACATGAAATATATAACTGGCATTATTAGTTGATAAAACGTTTAATTTTATATGAGATAAAATTTTAATGGTTCATGTTTGTTTTAAATTGAATTTACATGTTTTAAAAGTAAATTTGTCAAATTTCACAGTCAAATTTTATAATATTAAACTTATAGGAAACGGTTTAATTGGCCATAGTATGCCATAGTATAATTGTGATGTTATAAATTATTATATAAACTATAAAATCAACATTCAAATCTAAAATCTAAATTATTATGTAAACAATAAAAATGTTTATAAAATAATTATGTGAACTATAAAATTAAGATTGATATATATGAGGTATTAGGTAAACAATAAAATTATGATGATCTTTATGTCATAAAGTATCATGTAAATTATAAAATAAAGATTCAAATTTTTGAGATATTATATAAATTATAAAATGAAGATGATAGTCATATTATAAAATATGATGTAAACTATAAAATCAAAATAATCGGAACCTGTTATAAAAAAATATGATATGAACAATTAAATCAAAATTAAAATATATGAAATATTATGTAAACAATAAAATCACACTTTTACATAAAATTATTGATAATTCCAAAAAAAAAAAAAATTTAAAAACTATAATAACAAATCTCTGTGTCTTGGTTTAAAAAAGAAACCCTTGAGTAACACTTTCACATTATCTAGATCAGTATGATAGGTTTTTAAGAATTTTCAGAACTCTTAACATCTTCCACCGGTCCATAAGATGATTCCTCATATTCCCCATTCCGCGGTGCTTTCCTCGTAACCACTGTTGGATGGCCGTACCTGTTATTATGTCTTCCCAAGTTTTGTTGTTCTAAAGAGCTGGGGCCAAAGAGAACATTCACAATTTGATTTTATTACTGTCGTAATCACTGGATGATGACAGGCAACTGATCACAATAGCGTAACGATTCTTCTTGGCACATTTGGTATATCCTGATCATAGTTAACAGCAAACCATGGGTCACATTGGACTAAAATGTAAACCTGAAGCCTCCTTTATAAGCTGGTGGTCCATACATTATCTCTTCAACAAGTGGAGATCTGCAACTGGGCCTTCAGTAGATACAGGGTGGTATACCTACTTACAGCTGTTCTGTCCCAAATTGAAGCTACTTTCAGAAATTTCATCTTTTGATGGGGGGTGTCCAAAAATAGAAACCTTTCAGCAAATGCACCATTGCATTGAGATTCTCGGTAGATGAAATTAAAATGCTTGGCCCCTCTAATGACCTTTCTTATATATAGTCACTGTAGAGTCTGCATTCGGGCATTGAGCGAGGGTTGAGAAAGTTTAACGGAAGCATTGCAAGCTGCTTGTGTAGTTTTCAAGGGAAGGGAAAGGAAGAGATCCTACAGAAGGAGAAGATCAGGATCAATGGGGAGGGGCAAGATTGAAATAAAAATGATTGAGAACTCAACAAACAGGCAAGTCACCTTCTCTAAGAGAAGAGGGGGACTTAAAAAGAAAGCTCAGGAGCTCTCTGTCTTATGCGATGCAGAAGTTGCTCTTATCATTTTTTCCAACACTGGAAAACTCCATGAGTGGTCAAGCTCAAGGTTAGTGTAAGCTTTACGTTTGTTAGCAATGATATTTTTACATATGGTTTCATGGCTTCTTTTAAATTCTGATAATATTGCATACATTTTCCATCTAACTATATTCTTCTTATATTCACATATAGCTAATCAATTTTTTCAATATATTATTAAATCAATAGCTAAACACATTCTTGTCTCATGTCTGCAATCATTAGTCTTTGGCAGACCGTACTACTGATCTTCTAGAAAAGCTGTTCATTTTTTTTTTTTTTGGATCTATAACTTATCTTCAAGCTCATTCTTTATGTTACAAAAAAGCATGAAGAAAATTCTTGAAAGATACCAGAAATCAGAGCACGGACTAGGACTCATGGATTATCAACATCAAGTAAGAATTGTGTTTTCCATAACTGGCTGAACAAATATAAGTATGGAGACCCTTTTCTTCTCATTAGAGTTTATATACATATCAGATCCATTAAAACTACCAATTTTTACATGGTTTTCTTGCTTTTTTGGTGGGTGTGACTTGTGTAACAAAACAGCAGCTGCTCTGTGAAATGAGACGAATCACCAAAGAAAATGAAAGCCTTCAAGAGCGTTTAAGGTAACGTACATTGAAATTTATTTGTTTGTGGAATAATGTCATAGTGGATTTTTAATAATATTTGAAGAGTAATGTACATCGAAATTTATTTGTTTGTGGAATAATGTCATAGTGGACTTTTAATAATATTTGAGAGAATCCTTTACAGGCATATGAATGGCCAGGAAGTCAATTCGATGAAGCTCCCCGAGCTCTTCAAACTCGAAGAGCAGCTTGAAAAGGCAACCAATCAAGTCCGAAGAAGAAAGGCAATCTTTTGCTTGATATTAGCTGTTTTCTAGTGCTTATTTACAAATACATAAAATGTTGTTGAATGCTAACACTATTAGGGTTTGTTGAACAGGATCATGTTTTAGAAAATGAAAGAATCAAAGCAAGGAACAAGGTAGCCTGAACATTTTCCATTTTCTATTCTCTATAACATCCTTCTGGGATTTGTTTTTAATAGATTTTCTTTGTTAATTTTTCGTTTAGATGCGTCGAATGGAGGAAGAGCACATCATTCTTCAAGGAATGGTAAGTATGACCTAGATATTACAAAAGTGTATATAAGATTTATGGACCATGAAGTGTTGCCTTAATAATTGAATATATGTAGTGTGCTAACGCTAATGGGACTGGTTTTGTAGCTTGACCAGCATGAGGGACACATTGAAGAGGATAACGGTCAGATTAATTTCTTACTTTGCCAACCGTTGAAGAGAATGCGTGCTGCGTTCCCTGCACCATTGCTCCGCCTACAGCCAAATCAACCGAACTTGCAGGATATTGGATATTAACTGAGTCGATGTGCATCAGAGTTTTAAGCTTGAAGGACATTAAGTCAAAGTGGTAATTTTGGAGATCCAAACATTATAAAAGATGATTGCAAATAATTATTTCCAGGTTATGAATATCACATTCCAGATTTAGCTATGTAAATGGTCATGATGGCTTTGTACATTTTATAAAACTATTTGAAGACACTTATTTAAAGTCGTCTGAAAATTTTTGAGATTGTATCCTGTGGACTGTTCAGTTCTGAAAATATACTGCTTAAGATTTTATATTTACAAAACTATTTGGAGAACCTTATTTAGAGTCGTCTGAATTTTTTGAGATTATATTCTGTGGACTGTTCAATTCTGAAATTCTACTGTTTAAGATTTTAGATTATAGATCATCAACTGCCTCCAGAACTTTCAAGACACTTATTTAGAGTCGTCTGAAAATTTTTGAGATTGTATTCTGTGGACCGTTCAGTTCTGAAAATATACTGCTTAAGATTTTATATTGACGAAACTATTTGGAGAACCTTATTTAGAGTCGTCTGAATTTTTTGAGATTATATTCTGTGGACTGTTCAATTCTGAAATTCTACTGTATGATTTTAGATTATAGATCATCAACTACCTCCAGAACTATTTGTCTAGTATGTAACACATACGTCATTCGTTTACGATGTAACACTTATGTATATGTCAAAGTTATAGTTATATAGTAAACAAATGGTTGCAGTTACCATGTTTAATATATCATTTGAATTTGGGTAAGAAATTGAATCAGTGACTTCATATTAAAGAGTATTTTAAGAAAGCAAGTGATCATTATCTATCCAAAACCCATAAACAGTTAACTAATTTTTTGGGATTGTTATTATACGATATGCAATTAGTTTCATATTATGTTTTTACACTTAATAAGTTACCAAGGCACAATTGTCTCGTACACATGTATAAATAAGTGATTTTATCATTAATACAATAAGCTTTCAGTGTGGAGTTTCTTTAGGCTTGTACAGTGGTATCACAACTTATACCCACGTTCCATTCTGCCCTTGACCTAAGTTTGATTTTGTAGAGGTGTTGGAGGAATCTCTGCACCTCTATGGAATTTTCAATTTCCACCATGGGGATTGTAGTTATCCTTCAAAAATTTTACTGTGAAGAAATTTTAGTGTAAGTAAACTTCAATTTGATACATTAAATGCAAACAAATTCTCTCAAAACTAAACATCAAGTGACTCTTGGATGCATGAAATTTTGATGGAAATAAGGAGAATGGAGTCTCTACTTCTAGTTATTTGAAGAGTCTTGGATCAACAAGCATCACTTAAGTAATCCGTTCTTGCTGCTGATTCCACCACCTAACCTCAAGCTACAAAACAAATCATTTGGCTTAGCAATTTATTTGAAGACTAGAGGAGAAACAAAAGGCTTCAACTCCACTAATGGTTCAAAACTCTTCTCGTTGACAACTCTTATGCAATTCAGTTGACCAATAATCTCAAGTTTCATATAGAAGCAAGCATATTAACACCAAATATTGACTACTCTGACATTAAATATTGACAACTCTTTTGCAACTTAATTGCCAAGAATCCCAAGTTTCATGATCGAAACAAACATATTAACACCAAACATCACTTGAGTAGACACTATGTTGAGGCCAAAGTTATTCATATGACACATTGTTCTACTTCAGAGTGGAAACACACATATTAACACCAAACATCACTTGATTAGACACTATGTTGAGGCCAAAATTATTCATATGACACATTTTTCTACTTCAGAATAGATCACATACATATTTATAAAGGAAAAGGCACTAGGACGTGAAAAGCTTGAAAAGTTCAAAATGTTACTTGGCATGTATGTCCCCAGATTAAGAGAAATGTTAACTAATATTTCGAAATTGTTATTATACCATATGTAATTAGTTTTTACATTTAGTAAGTTACAAATATACAATTTTCTAGTACCTACACATGTGATCTTTCATTTTGCTATTTCATTGTGGAGTTTATTTAGACTTCTATATGAAAAAAAAACATTATAAATTTTATAAAACTATTTAAATATGTAAGTATCATGTTGACTCTGAAATTTCTGAGGCTATTCTTGACGATCATCAACTAGTGGCGTAAGATTTTAGATTATAGATCATCAACTGTCACTTACAATTTGTTTACCATGTAACTTTTATATATAGATATATGTGTGTCAAAGTTACCTAGTAAACAAATGGTTCTAGTTATTTCAAAGTTACGAATATCCCATTCCAGATTTAGCAATATAAATGGTAATCACGGCACTCTAAATTTTATAGCGCTATTTGGAGACGTGAATATAGGGTTGACCCTGAAATTTTTGAGGTTATAGTCTGTGTGGACTGTTCCATTTCTGAAATACTACTGCGTAGGAATTTAGATCATCAACTATGCTAGCACGATTTGTTTACTAAGTAACACTTTTATGTATGTGGAAAAATTACACCAGGAGTAAGAGTAATCTGTTTGAGTACGTAGATTTCCAGGAATACACCGCGAATATAGCCATTGACGAAGTATATGTATATATATATATATATATATATATATATATATATATATATATATATATATATATTCCTACTTAAAAGTAATCTGTTTGAGTACGTAGATTTCCAGGAATACACCGCGAATATAGCCCTTGACCAGGTATATATATATTCTCCTACTTAAGTTTTAGATCAACCATTATCACTAAAACCATTTGTTTAGTACGTAAAGCCCAAGGAATACACCGTAAATATAGCCATTGACCAAAAGTATATATATATATATATATATATATATATATATATATATATATATATATATTCTACTAAAGATTTTGATCAACCATTATCACTGAACCATTTGTTTACTAGTAACTTTTATAGTAAACAAATGGTTCACCTTTTACATAGTAAACAAATAGTTTTATTGATAGTCCAGGGTCATGTATTTAGATTGAGTAATATCTCGGAACGGAGTTACACACTATTATGAATTATGACAATAACTTAGCATATGCAAGAATTGGCACATTCTCATAGATAAGTCTCCTGTTAAGGACCTCCATGGACGATTATGCGAAAGGCCTGCAGGTTGGTATATCTCCCTCGAATATCGATTATAAATGTATATTTGTATGTTTTCCTTCACCTCTATGATTATGAATGTCTACTGGTACGTTTTTTTGGACGGATCTTTATTTCTCCTCTCCGTCGATATGTTTCCCTTATCATAATTCTATGTTTCTATGTTTTCCTTCATGTCTTCGATTGTTATATGGCTCTTTGGCAAGGATTTTCCCGAACTTTATTATTATATCATTGTCTAATAATCATAAATATATGTCCTATTTTTGCGATGTCCTCTATGATTATGATTTTAATATGTTAATATGTTTTATACCGGAAGAATCCTTTTGTCTATCCTCACATCTTTATGATGATGAGTATATGTTAGTTTATCTCTCTTTCCGGGACTAGAGGATTTTATGGTTTGTATGCCTACTTTGCAGGATAATAATAGTGAATGTATGCTTCCTTTGAGGGACATCTATGTTATCAATATGACTTTGAGTATAGGTTAAATATATCTGTTTTGAAAAAAATAATCATGATTATATATATTTTAGAAATAATTTTATTTTATTTTATTTATTTTTTATTTCTATTTTTTATTTTGACTTGATGTTTTTATTAAAGATTTTAAATGTTGTTCTTATATTTCATTAATTTATGGGTAATATAAATAATATATATTAGTTATAATGATAGCAATAATTTTATTGAGTTTATGGATTTTAAAGCTGTTTTCATATTAGAAGAAGTTCATAAAATACACATTTTAAAAATTTAATTTTTCTTTTTTACTAAATCTAATTATAGAAGAAATTGATAATATGTAACATGATTTTTCTATTCATTCTTTTGTATATATCTAAAAGAAAAGAAATGGGGAAGCTTTCTTAAAATAAGGTGTTTCTACATGTTGAAATATTAAAGAAGGAAAATATCACATATATTTTTAATCAATTTTACATTTTCTTCATTATGTGTTTATGGATGATGCAAATTTTTTAGATTATTTCAATTGATATATGAATTAGATAATTTCAAATATTTTTGAAAAAAACCATGAAATGATAAAATCAATTTAGAGATTGTAAATTAGTTTTTTTATTTATGAAATTATTCAAAAAAAGCATTTTTTTTTAAATGTTTTTCCATAATTAATTATGCTCTTTAATTGACAAGTAAAAAAAATAAGCATCTTCTTTAATTTGAACAATCAAGAAATATACACATACCCCATTTCTTTTCATATGTTTTTTTCTCTTTTCTTTTCAAATTCCCTAAATTTATTACCCTTAATGTATCATTTATTTGCTGAATTTATATCGCTTTTTTCACTTCATTTCATAATTTTTGTGAGTTGTATACCTTTTAGGTTAGATTCATGAACCTAACCTTTATTTTTTTTATATTTTTTACATAATATTGGGTAAATAAATCATTAATATCTTTTATTTTTATGAATTTACAATCTTTTTTATCATTTCTATTAAAATATGTTGCAATGAAATTAGACAAATATATTATGCAAAATCCAAAAGGATGATCAAGAAAAAAGTATAAAAAAAGAATGTCTAATTTCCCATTACTGTTTATAGACTATACCTCTCTTTTTTTCACTTCTAAATTCCTAGAATGTATATTTCCTCTTTTATCGATGCAAAAAATACAAAATTCACTAACAATAGTAAAAATAAGATAAATATTACTAACAATAATTACCATGAGGTGTAATTCTCTATGCCTATGTCAACATCACAGTGTCCTTGTTCAATTGTGGATTTCCATGATACCTCACTTACACCATCCACCATGTTATTGTCATGGGTGCACAATAAACTATTTTGATCCCATATATGAGTGGTCACAAATAATAATAAATATATAATGCTTGAGAGTACAAGGTGATGCAATTATTTCAAAACCAAGAAAATATATAAAGCTTGAGAGTACAAGGTGATGCAACTATTTCAAAACCAAGCAAGGTGATTTATAACTCTAACTATTAATTGTGATATATATCTTACCTAGTCACAAAGTTCCCAGTGATGACTCTTTTAAGTTCCCATGGAGGTTCAACTTATTTTCTTATTGTAAATGTTGTAATATGTTCCTCATTAAATTGGTTGCACATTTATGCTTGGCATTACTTTCCTTTTGTCCCAACATGTAATCTAACCCATCACATTACAATGGGATTTCTTTGCTTCCTTCTCAACATGTTGTGGGTTTTACATAGCCTCATTCAAACATAAGATCCATTAACCTTATCTAGAATGGCAGTTTTCCATCAGATCCCATGCACTAGCAACATATTTAAGAGGAGTTATTCCAACAAACTTGGTCAATGTCTTTATATGATAATAGTAACTATAATTGAGTCTCCAATATATAATTTCTCTATATGCAACAACTATGGAAAGAAATTATAACAAATACATTCCGAGATACAAATTTATGGAGTAGAGGGCATACAAATCAATGGACTTCTACTATTACAAAGGAAATAAGAAATGTCTTTTTTTTCCTATAAGGAACATTGCCAACAGTGATGGAAAATATAGTGTTTTTACATTTCTAGAGAAAATAAATTTAACTCGCATATACCCATACCCATTGTCATCATGCCATTGATAATCACTCACCACCCATATATAAGTATGGTCATATGGAGGTGAAGTGGGTGCCATAAATCTCCATTGGATTGAAATTTCTTGGATTGCCACTTAACTTACAATGTTCAATTGTCATTAATATTAATCCAAAATAACTAGAGTGGGTGTTAAATTGATAATTTCCATTTAAACCAAGTATGTCCTCAACTAATATCTCATATGGAAAAATTTGCATGAGAAAAAAAACTAGAGAGTCAAGAGCACAAACATTGTATATAATTTCAATAATAAGTAAAGATAGAACAACAAAAATCCAAAACTTAGAATATATTATAACCAATTCCTTAATTTTTTATTGATGAGACTCTCTGCTTTATATATAATAGTATAACCCCAACTAAAGATTGTTATATAATGCACACAACTGTAACTAGGAAGAAAATATTGCTATATAATTGTAGTTAACTAACTAGTTACATGTCATTCAAAAAATTGTCATTCATTATCACTAAAAATATACCTATTATAATCATTCATGCATATAAAACATGGAAATGGGTGCCTTATCTAGTTTCTCATTTTATCGGAAACGGAATAATAATTTTGTAGATGACGATGCCCTCAAATGAGGATAATTCTTCATCCTCCGTGATGCTTTATTGAGATGGGCAAGTGCTCCTATTATGTGTCTTCCTTAAGCATTGAGATAATTGAGGGCTTCCTTGCTTCATATCACTTTCTCTTAGTTTTGATATGGTAAAAGGAATACAAGGAAAGCATTGGAAGATTGAGTTTGTAGCTACACAGAGAAGGAGACTTCCCCATAAATAAATACTATGTAAATAAAGAAATTGTTGATGTATTATAAAAATTATGTTATCGATGACAAAAGGGTAAGATAGTGGAGAATAAAACTGACGAAGTTGAGATATGTAGTGTAGTCATGTTTTGGTTGCTAATGTGATCTTCAAATATAAGAAATCTAGAAGCATTTTACTATATCTATAGAATCCTATGAAAAATAAAGAGTTTATGTGAGCTATTGTGGGTACTTAATGATAAGAGGATAAATAGGATTATGTATATAAATGAATCATGGTAGTACAAGTTATAGTTCCAAGTAGGATGATGGAAACATTTATGTGGATTTCTTTCCTCCTAATTTATGAAGTTGTCTATGGGGAGGATGCTATAAGAAACTTATTCTTGTGCTAAGGAGGTATATTCCCATTGTATGCTTATCTACATACATAAATATTATACATTTGTAGAACCCTAGGTCCAACACTAAATTTAGAGTCAGACCACAATGTTTGAACTAATCTAATTTCCCCCTAAATAAACATCATGTAAGCAACTTTATGAACGTAATGTCAACTCAGTAATGTTTAAAACATCACTTAGGCAATGCATTATACCCTTATTCACATTTTTTCTTTATAAACGAACATTTTTCAACTTAGTGCATATGTTTAAGACATAAATTAGGAAATATGTTATACCTTTATTCACATTTTGTCTATAAAAATGAACATTTTTTCAACTTAGTGCTACTATAATGCCACTTAAATCTCCCCATATCAAGTGGCAAGAGTGTATCAAAAGGAAATAATAATTGGAGGAACCCCCCTCAAAATTATGAATGCATTCAAAGGGTAGAAGGTCTTTATTTTTACTCCTACCTTACTGCAAACCATAAGAATCAATCATGTATGCCTGCAAGGGTATCATACAACTCAATGTATTAGAAATTTTAAGGTATATATTGTTTCAATGCAAGAGAAGGTCGATAGAATTGTCAACAATGCACAAAAGTATGGGGAGGAATGGAAAATGAGGCAAAGAAGAAATGAATTATAGGCTGGAATCCTACTTACTGTTGTTCGTCATTTCATCAATTAATTTCCTTAAAGGGGGATTTAGGGAGGTTATCAAGCATGAATACCCTTGTTCACCTCCTAAACTCCTCTAAAATATATATGTATAGTTGTAAACCACTATAATTTATCTTACATATTGGTGGAGAAGTGTCCTTTTAGTTTCATGGTTACAATTCTAAATTGTAAGGAAAAATATCTCTACAATACCCCTCCATAACATACCAATATATAGATAAAAGATATGGATGCAAAGTAACCATTCCTCATTGTTTCAACATCGTCAAGTGAATTTTTTAGAAGAAAAAATATGAGATTTGAGATCTATAATAAACATGGGCCAAACTGAGTTTTGGAAACTAGCCTTCATTGCACAGGTTGACTCAACTAGAACTAAATAATTCAAATATGAAAAAAAAAAACTAGAGTTGTATTGGCACATGAAAACATTTCTGGCCTAGAATTTGTAGACTCAAGATCATGACGAGTAGGAAACATGCGTGCATGTGGAGACGTTTGAGAAGAAAAACCACTTCCCTATCACCTTGGTTTAATGATTTATTAGGAAGCATGGAATCATAGTAGTGGAGGAGGAATAAGGGTATTCTCAGTACACCCATATCAGCTCCTTCCATCCATGGAGATGAAATTTCATACTGCTCCTATTTCACACAAGTTTTTATGTTATTTATTTGATCAAAAGACTTGTTTCCTTCAAGGTACTCTTGTAGGATGTAAGCCAATTATTTTTTTTATTTGCAAACCTAGTTTCCCATTTTAGCGAGGTCTTCAAATTGATTGACCATATCTAGTTTCCCATATTGGTAGGTATGGATGGTTTTGATTTCTCTTATTTTCCATACATAATGTCATCTTATATTTTCTCATTTTGTATTATTTTCAGGCATGCCAAATTATTTGGAAAAATGGTTAACTAGAAATAAACAAAATATTCCCTATACTTTGTACTAATGTTCTAATGCAATAAAAAATTGACTTACAAAAAGTACCTGTTACTTTGGGATTTTTTTTTTAAATGACTGGTTTTTTGTGTTTTCAATATATCTATTAATAAGAAAAATTCTATGTTTTTTAAAAGATAGCCATGTAAAAAAAAGGGAAAAAAAACATTTTTCCTTAAGATCTACGATTAGGTGATATAATGCTATATGTAAATTTTGATACCCATATCTAATTTTCATTTAAATATTCTTCTCGAGTACCATTTGATTTCTCTATTCATTAAGTCACCTGCTTAATCAACTATTGAAACTATTGGCGATGAAAAACCTATGGCTGACAAAACGTATTGTGGAGAAGATGGCTTGATAGCAAGTGGGGATTTTTTTTCCTTAAGATATACGATTACGTGATATAATGCTATCTATAAATTTTGATACCAATATCCATTTTTCATTTAAATATTCTTGTTGAATACCATTTGATTTCTCTGTTTTTTAATTTTTTTTAATTTATTCTTATTTACTAATGAATGGGATGAATATTTTGTTGAAAAAGAAGACAATATCAAATAAGCTTATAATGAAAATATCAATGATGTGTTAAACTATTTGACTTATCTATACTCTAAAGTCAATTAATAATTTAAATTTCTTCATTAATATTTTATCATGCAATTATTCTAACTACATAAAATATAATGAGAAACATCAAAAAATTCACCTTGTATTTCTTAATTTTTTCATGATTCATTTTGATTCATTTTTATGCTTGATAAAGATTGAGCTAAAAAATCGTGATATCAAATAATAAGATAAACGTGAGTAAGAAGGTGGTATTTTATTTATACCCTAATAAATTGAGATGTAAAAAATAAATATATTAACTATGAAAGGATCCAAGCTATTAGAGGAGGCTACTTCCTAGATATTTAAATCTGGATTGTCGAGTATTTTGTTCCAATCCGTACCAAGAGTGAGACTAATAGCCTCATGATAGTATTACTATTATCTTAATTGTTTTCATAAAAAAAAATTATACATTTGTAAATCATTTTTCCTGACCTCTATGAAGCTATGAAACTTAACTTTCCATTCACTTGAAAGAAAAAGTACCCACTTAAACATGAAAAAGAGATATTTAAGCCTTCATACTAAAAAAAATCCTAAATTAATTTATTTTGATTTATTCATTTCTTTTGAATAATTATAATGAGCATTCTGAAATATTTAAAACAATAAAAATCTCTTTAAGATTAATATTCCATGTTATAATTAGTATTAATTATAAAACTCTAGAAAAGTTACCATATACCCACACCTCATATACCCACACCTCACACCATAGTAACATGCTTAACACCATATCCAACTTGAAAAAGAAACAAATATTCTATAATTGTAAAAAGTGCTAAGAAAATATAAGAATAAATTCTTTAATCATCATAAACTACATGATGTCGGGTTGTTACATGCAATTATGAATGTAAAAGTGTTAAATACTGCATATCTTAAAGCCAAAACTAAAATCCTTAAACTTAACCCCCTTTCCACACTTATGTAAGAGGCTTAGTACCTTTCTCCCCTAATTTAACACTTCAATATTAACCCCATTATATTCATTCACTATTATTATGGTATTAATTATCATGTTTAGATGGCACAAATTTTAAATGAGATAAATTATAATTTTAAATAACATAATATTCTGAATGGTAATAGAAATTTTTTTATAAAAAATTCTATGACCGCGAGCAATTCCGCGGGAAATCTAATTGTGTATTTAATTTAAAACTATGAAATATAAAATTTCCAAATCTATTTTTATAAACTTTCATATTATTCAATATTTTTATATGTTAAAAAACCTTTTTCTAAATGACAATCGAAACAAGTGATACTTAAACTCCGATTGTGTATTTAATTTAAAATTTTGAAATATAAAATTTCCAAATCTATTCTTAAAAGTTCATATTATCCAAAATTTAATATTTTATAGGTTAAAAAATCTTTCCTAAATGACAATAGAAACAAGTGATACTTAAACTCTTAAACTCCTAAATCCTTATTAAAGGTTCATACTATCCAAAATTTAATATTTTATAGGTAATATTTTATAGGTTAAAAAATCTTTCCTAAATGAAAAAAAAAAGCCAGTGACACTTAAACTCCTAAATCCTTATTAATAGTCATAAAACTCTAATTATTTATCAAAAAAATCAACTAATCCTAACACTACTCAGAATTGAGTAGGTAAATATGAACTCCATAAAAAAAAATAAAAAAAATCTCTAAATTATTAAATTTAAATGATAAAGTGAGATTTGAACATCATTTATTTTACTTCTAAAGCTACCATTATTATGATGAATTGTATATTTAACCTTATTAATGAAATGTATGCCAAAAAAGAAATAAGTAGATAACCGTAAACTATCATGATAGTTTAAGTTACCATACTATAGTATAATTTATCCCATCTTAATTGTTACTTTCCACATAAATAATGTTCTTAATTGAAATACCCTCAACTTCAATAAATAAATAATGAAAGTGCAGATGCATAATTAGTTTGAAGGACCCTAAACTTCATTAAATAATGAGAATCTGGATGTATAATGAGTACAATTTGTTTAAGACTTGAAACTTAAGAATAAAATATGAATAAGCTTAAAATCGGAAATGGTCTAGGAAGTCAAAGCCTTTCCGGATTTAAACATGATATACATATAGAGATGTCTCCTCCTCGCCATAACCACCCACATAATCACCCATATTAAAATGAAAGTTTTGGATTTCGTAGAATCTATTTCACTAATCCTCAAATTATCACATTTTTACAATCACACCTTTTAGATTTAAATTCGATACACATATAAGTATTTCTTCGTCTCACCATAACCATCCAGATTGCAGTGCAAGTTTTCATTCTGCTAAAATTTATATTAATTCATCACATAAATAATGAATTTGTTGAGTATTTTTTTTTTTAAATAACATACTAAAGGTTTAAATATATTATATATTTATATTTTAAAAAAATTATGAGGTTTTGTTTTATATATTTAGGGCTATAAAATTTTAAATTAAAACATGATAGAAAGGTATAGAAGCCACATTTTATTTAATAAGTTTAGCCTCGATGTCTATATTAATTATAAGTAGTTTAATTGTATAAATTAAATAGATGATAAATGTCGATAGCCATTAATTCATAGTAAGAATTAAGACAATAGTCTCATAATATATCTTACATAGTCAAAATAAAATAATATAATAATAATTTTGTTATTATTATAAATTATATTTAAAAATAATATATAATTTTTAAAAACATGTAACCAAAAAAAATATAATAAAATAATAATAAGAAATAAGGTTATATAATTTTTAAAAACATGTAACAAGAAAAAAAAAATAATAAAGTAATAATAAGAAATAAGGTTTCAATTGTTTCTATCAAGGTGTTTATGAAGTGTATCCCAATTTATTTCTATGGATTTAGTGCGATCAAATTTTAAATTCAAACTTGATAGAGAGGCATTAAGTATGAAAGCCACCTTTTACCTACTAGGTTTAGCCTTGATGTCCATATTAACTATAACTAGACTAAATATATAAATTAAATAGATGATAAATGTAGACATCGACCCATATTAGGCATTAAAACACTTGTCAAAAATGCATTTTTTCACATTGTCAAAATTAAATAATATATATATATATATAATTTAAACATATATATTTTTATTCCTGGATGCGGGTGATAGACCAAGCTAATCAGTGTTGCCACTTGGACGCAAGGTGGCAGGGCACCTGCCCTCCCCATGCGAATACACATGGTCGCCCGAGCTGGTTTAAATGTTGGAGCATGGTGCATTCACTTTCCACCCTCGCTCACCTCCCATCAAAGTCCTCTGCCTTAATAACTTCCCTCTACACATTTACTCCAACAGTCTTGCCTTGGTCGCCTCCCATGGCCCTTAAATCCATCACCCCTACTCCTTTTTCCGCCATTCGACTATCCCTTCAGCTCTACATAGATGCTCCTGGTGTGTTCGCCAAGCCTTGGCTCCTCTGCTCAATTCCTTCCTCCTCTGTTAGCTTTTCTCTGGACTTCTATTCCCCAACAGCTCCCTCAGACACTTCTACGATTGAGAAATCATTTCAGACCATTCCCACTCCCTTGCCATGCCTAGAGTAGGGCGACGTGGTCTTCCCTCCAGACCTCCCACCTCTGCCTCTGTGGGCAGGACAGTGAATCTCTCAGTTGACTGGGTGGAGCTGGAAATCCTTGACCCCATCAATCTCTCTGCTCACATGTCTCTCCACCTTTCATATTCTCCTTCTAAACCCTCTAGCTCCAGCCTCCGCCCCAAAAAAAGATCCTGCAAGTCCACCATCTCTCCCATGCCTTCTCCCCTTGCGAGATGGTGGCTTCACTGGTGCAGAATGCTTCGAGTAGCGACCACGACAGCTCGAGCTCAGACAAGGTACGAACCAATGTGGGTGCTAAGACTCATGCGGCTTCCTCTATTTCGCTTAACACCCACATGGTGCTTCTTCCTCCCTCAATAGCCCATGCGTCCAAGCAGGAGGAGGACGCATCAAATTATGCATGTAGAATTGTGGAAGAGTCGTTCCAACCTCTAGAAAAGGATGATAGCTCTCCATCTGCTTAATTTTTAGATGCTTATCTCACATTGCAGTTAATTTTTTGTTATTTCAAGGTTTCTAGTGTTCTAGTTCTACGTAGTGTTCTAGTTCTGTCTTAAACTTGTCACTTGTCAGGCTGGTTTCCCACTATGGGCAGCGTATTATCAAATCTATATGCTCTACTCTTGGGCTTCTTTTCCCCATTTGGGGCAGCCCCTTTTTGTGATTTTGAAATCAAAAGTTCTCTTAGAAATTGTCTTGCCAACTTCGGAGGATAAGAAATGTAATCTTTGGGACTATATGTTATAATAGATGTAGCCTAATTTAGAAAAAAAAAAAAAAACATATATATTTTTATAAAACATGTAACGAGAGGAACATATTAAAGTAATAATAAGAAATAAGGGTTCAATGGCATTGGGGAAATGGTTTTTTTAATTATATTGAAAAGAAAAGATTTGACATAATTATTAAAAATATTACCCATCAAGGTAAAATCCTTACATTCTTGTGGACATGACATTTTTTAATTAACTGAAAACTATTAAAAATGTTATACATGGAGATTAAATCCTTATATTGGTATGCTCACTTAGAAGTTCACAAAACGCTAATCCAATACAACATTACATAATATTTATCAAAGCATTATAGTTGATAATGTTATTAGTGGAGAGATTGAATCTATGTGAAAAAGATAACAACTGTTCAATATAACCACCACAAATAACTCCAATTGATATTATCCATCTACTAACTATTAATAAATAAATTAAAATTTCAAAAACCTTATTCCAAAATAATGAAATATATCTATATATACGTTATATTATATATAGAAGAAAAAGAAAATACAAGAAAATCAAATATATTTAGCTGTATAAACTAAATGGTTCATAAACATAAATTCTAGTGTAATCCCTATGATCCCCAATAAGATTAGCTCTACATCAAGTGCTAGTGGAAATAACATTTATATAATAAACCATATAATGTGTATGGTGACCAAAACTACTTTTTTCATTTGAAACTAAAATAATTTATGGAGACGGTGGAATTTCAACTAGATTATGGACTGAGAACGCAAATCATTCTTGATTCGTACACAATTTTTAAAGAGAAACTCGTAAACACTTTCCAGTCACAAATCAACCAAATAATTAGACATCGAATCATATGGAAAATAGACTACTCTTCGTATCATTACTCTGCACGATAAATGAGAAAATATATGAATATAGTGATCTTATTTTTCGCCGACTAAAATTTATTCAACTTACTAGGTTTTTGTAGCAAATATGGTTTTATAACTAACACAGTTGAGAATCTCCTTCGAAATAATCTATGGAGAACAATACACATTTCAGGTAAATAGAAAGCATACAAATGAAATTAGGAAGAATGCTAGATATCCTACTCATGATGGGAAACACAATGGCTTGTTTTTTAAATACATCGCTTTCAAAAGGGAGTTTACATATCACAAATTATTATTGAGGGAGTTTGCATGTCACAAATTATTATTGATGCTTGGCCTATAGGGTATATTTTCATGATAGGGTAGATTGTCATGTTAGTAAATATGATGTAAAATTATGAGGTGATTTGATGCTTGAGCCTCTTACTCTTACATTTTACTATGAACGCCCTATAATTTCCTCTTGATCCAATTGTCAGAAAATTGCAACCTTTCACCATGGCATGGAGATTTTTTTCACAGTTAACCTTTTATCGAATTTTTATTCGAGGGAAGTCCCATTCATTTTATGTCAAAGTGTTATTATCACCGTTAATGGATTTTTGTGTAAGGAATCCCCATTCTTCTTATGTCAATTGATAAAAAAATCATTTATCTACCTTTTAACATGCTTTCGTTGCTATAAGGACGCTATTATGGACGTCTTTCCCTTTTATGCTAAATGAATATTTAATTTCTTTTTTAATATTTTGTGTGAATTATATGTAATCTTTTCTTAAGATTCATCTCATGCTTTTTATTGTTCTAATTAGTATAGATCCCATTTAAGTACAGCTTTAACATGAGTAGGGAGATTAAATTTTTGAGCTTGAAAATTTTTTTAGAGTGTAAAATAAAAAGTGTTACTTTCATTTTTTAAATTGTATTTTTGAATGCTAAATAAAGCATATATAGGACCAAATAAACCTTTTAAGCATAAAAATTTAATTTTTTCATGATATATACATAATGTTTTCAAAATAATATATAATATATACTCAATTGACATTAAAATATTTTACATAACAGATACATCTACATATTTATGACACAAATTAAAAGGGTTTTTTATTATTAACATATTTTTAAGTATATGTAAGTATTAATTTGTATTAAAATATTTTATTAATAACTAAATTATAAGATTTAAGCATCCTCCTCACTCATTTTTTTTTACTTCTAATTACTTTACTATAAATTCATTTCTATTTTATTATAGCAGACATTATTTTTAGTCCTTCCTAATTCTTAATAAATTTATGTTTCCCTCCTCAAATGTTTTCCTTTTTCCTCTTATGAAGAACCCTAAATTTTTCTTGACAGGTTTTGTCATAGTTTTCCTTTTCTCATGTCCCATTTTCTATTTGTTGGTCCTTCATTGTCCCTTGCCAAGCCTGCTTGGTTAAAACCCATTGGGATTGCCATTGCCCCCTCCTCTTTTGTTTCCTAATCATATTGTCCATGGTTGATTTGATTAGACAAACATTCTGTTAAGGATTCAATATCGGAGGCTACGAATGGTGAGGGCTCTTTTTAACCGCGTTTCCCTGAGCTTTATGGTTAATAGCCATATCTATCTCATCCGTAACCTCCTCCTAATTTGAAAAATCCTATACTTACCACCTTACTATATTCGTTCGCGCTGTGCCGCCATTTCTCTGTTGTTTTAATGTGCTATCTCTTTTGGATGCTTGGGCTTTGTCCTTCCACCTCAAGTATTCCGAAGTGTGTTCAGCTTCTCTGTACTTGCTTAACATCATTGCAGCCTCATCAAAAATCTCACTATCCTACCTCTCAACCATGAACTCTTTAAATGTCCATAACTTGTGTGGAACTTCTGCACCGAACGGTGATTTGAGAATGATCTAATACTTGACCGCACTCTTTCCTTCTAATAGGTATATCAATTTCATGTGAAAGTCCAATTCCAATGCCTAGTTTAATGCCGGTTCTTCCTATATATGTTAAGAGTCCATGTTTTTAGTGTTGTCATCCAAAGTGACACACTTGACCGTGGAGAGACGTACTATATGATAACAAAAGTAGTTGACAATGTTGATCTAGTTAATAATTTAATGTTGTTTCTTCCTATAGATGTGATGTTTTTAGTCTTGTCATCCACCGTGATATTTGAGTAGAGTGATACGAACGATATCATAACACAAGTAGTTGATTGTTGATTTCAATTTTCTAAATCCTATAGCGAATAACTGTACACACATTTCAAAATCCTACCTTTGACTTAGAGAGCTTAGAGCCTGGCAGTTTTTAGCCTCTCATAGAACATAGTACTGGCTTCCAACAATTTCTTAAGCTCCATGAGCTAAGTATTCTTCTTCATCATTGATTTTGCAAGCATATATTTCTAGGCTACTCCATTTTTTTCCCATATACATGCTATACATAAAATATTAGTAAATTGAATTTGAGTAGACTCCAAAAACAATATTTTTATAAAATATTAATAAAATGAATTTGAGTAGACTCTAAAAACAATAATTTTTTTGAGAGATTCAACTGTGAAGTTGTCTTAGAAGTTGAACAATCATTTTTTAATAGACTTTTATGTGAAAATTTCTCTCAACCATCACTTTAAATTTTTCTGACAACAACCATATCTCGAGTAAATGTTTTGCAGGTAGACAAGAACATGGGTTGAATGAGGTTTTGTACAGGAGTACATATTACCCAACAACCATATCTCGAGTAAATGTTTTGCAGGTAGACAAGAACATGGGTTGAATGAGGTTTTGTACATGAGTACATATTACCCATTCTGCAACAGATTAAATAATCAAAATCAAATGCAAATTTATGAATGATTGGTAGAAATGCATGAGAAAGAATTTACTCCTCAACTTATTTACTCTCCACAAGGTTCAGGAAATTGGAAATTGTGTTAGCCCATACTGTGTTTTAAATATTAGTTTTGACATGTATTAATGTATTGGAAAAATGTATGTTTTGAATTAACAAGTATGTAGAAGTATTATATATAATGTGGAGGATGTAAGTCTCTAAAGAATAGAAAATCATGGAGAAATTTTTTATGTTACTCTTGGTGAATGTAAATCTCAGTGAGAACTTTTGTTTCACTGGTGAAGGAGCCCCAACCCTCAATATGAATTACTTCTTGAGTTTTAGAATCATAATATAAATTTTGGTTTGTTGAGATTTGGTTGTCGAAATTCCAGTTATGCTACTGTGAGTAATTTGTTTGAAGTTTTTTCTCGTTACAATTGTGCAAGTCAGCCATGTTTTAAGATCTACCACTTTGTATTAAAATAATGTCTCATATTATTTAATCTCCTCGACTATATTATCTAGATTAAGATCCTTCCGCGACTATATTATCTGGATTAAGATCTTTCCTCAACTTTGTGTATTGTGGAAGATCTTCCCAGACTTAAATTTTTAACATGGTATGAGAGCAGGTGAAAAATATATCACTGTAAGAGAAAGTATTTTTACAAGGAGTTAAAATTTGTTTTTGAAGGCATTCTATTTGCACTGTATTCACTAGCAGGGAGAAAGTTTTTTACATAGTGAAATGGCAGCAACAAGTGCAAGCTGGACTAATCCACAAATACCTCAGTTTAATGGAAAAAATTATGATTATTTGGCTATAGGAATGAATGATTCATTTTCTTCACAAGACATTTCGGAAATCCACAAATACATCAGTTTAATGGAAAAAATTACGATTATTTGGCTATAATGATGAAGGATTTGTTTTCTTCACAACACATTTCAGAATTGATGGAGACTGGTTTCCAAGAACAAGATGTTTTGACACAAGCATAAAAGTACTTGTTCAGGGATAATAGGTAGAAGGACTCAAAATCCCTCTTCTACATTTTTCAAGCAGTTCCCAAGGATTTAAATAGCAAAAAACTCCAAGAAAGCATGAGATACCCTCCAAAAATGCTTACCAAGGCATCGAAAAGGTAAAGGCAACAAAACTAAAAATGATGAGAAGATATTTTGAGATAATTTGTATGAAAGAGTCTGAGAATGTAGACTCATTTTTTACACATGTAATTGAACTGGTCACTCAAATCAGGTCTCATGGTGAGACACTGGAGGAAAGGAGAATAGTTGAGAAAATTTTGAGAAGTTTTCTAGTAAGATTTGATGCCATAGTTGTGGCCAGGGAGGAGACAAGGAATCTCTCACAATTTTTGGTGGATGAGCTTCATGCATCACTTGTTTCTCATGAACGTAAATTGAAAAAACAACAAACTCCTTATTGGAGGATGCCTTCAAGACACAAGCTTCATTTGGTCAAGGTGGAGGTCAAGGAGAACAAATTATAGAGGAAGAGGCAGAAGCCCACACTAAGGTGGAAGAAGAAGCCCTTCAATTTCAAGTGGAAGGGGCAACAACCAAAATCCAAGTCAAGTCTCAAGCCAAAATCAAGCTCAAGGTCATAGGTATGATAAATCTCAAGTTCAATATCATTATTGTAAAATGTATAGTCATTATGAAAATGAAGGTAGAAAGAAGCAATATGACATAATTAACAAAGCAAGTGGAAATTTTATAAAGGAAAATCACAACCATAATAGCATGGTTTTAGCTTGTAATGTAGCACAAGAAAAACAAGGAGATGTATGGTTTCTATATTCAGGGTGCATCAACGACATAACAGGGAACATATAAATTTTTTACAATCTAAATGAAAGTATGAAATATGAAGTGACATTAGGGACTGATAGCAAAGTATCAGTCATGGGAAAAGGAAGGGTCGACATTGCAACGAATAAGGGAAAGAAGAAGTATATTTTAGATATTTATTATGTCCCTTGTTTGAAGCATAACCTCATAATAATTGGACAACTCATGCAAAAGTGCTATAATGTCATTTTAAAAAATTATGTGTGCACAATTTTGGACAAGTCTCCAAGCAGACAGCTGATTGCAAAGTTCATATGAGAAAAAATATAATTTTTCCTCTCAAGCTAAAATCATATTTGAAGGGAGAAGGTGCTCAGGCACAACTATCAATGAATTCACAAGAGAATGAAAAAAAAGTTGTAGATGTCACACAAGTATACTTTCAAGTAGAGGTCAAAGTTGAAAATTAGTTATGGAATTTGAGATTTGGTCATCTCAACTTTGGGGGATTGAATTTTTTGCATAGGAAAGGCATGGTGAATGGATTACAACTCATAGAAAAATCAAAGAGCCTATGTGAATCATGCATCTTGGGCAAACAACATAAAGAATCATTTCCAACATGAAAGTCAATAAGGGCAAAGACACCCTTGGAGATTTTCCATTCAGATTTATTTGGACCAATGAAAACACCATCACTCGAGGGTAGCTATTATATTTTGATTTTCATAGATGATTATACAAGGAAGTCATTAGTCTACTTCATAAAACAGAAAAGTGAAGTGTTTGAGCATTTCCACAAATATAAAGATCTTGTTTAGAAGCAAAGTGAGCAGCACATTAAATTGTTGAGCACTAATATAGGTGGGGAATACATCTCAAATGACTTACTATGTTTTGGCAGGGAGCATGGAATTCACAAGAAATTTACAACAAGGTATACACCTCAGCAAAATGGTGTCGTGAAAAGGAAGAATAGAACCATTATGGAAATGGCAAGGAATATGTTGAAGACAAAGAATTTTCCAAATGATTGTTGGGTTGAGGATGTCACTTGTGCAACATATATCATTAAAAGGTATCCAACCAAGAGCATCAAGAACATAGTTCCTGAAGAGGCATGGAGTGGAAGAAAGAAGAATGCCACTCACATGAGAGTGTTTGGATGTGTGGCGTATGCACATGTCCCAAATGAGTTGAGGAATAATTTGGACAACAAGGGGGGGAAATGTATATTTGTTGGATACAGTGACGAATCCAAGGCATACAAGCTCTACAATCCATCAACCAAGAAAGATATAATCAAAAAAGATGTGCAGTTGATAGAAGATGAAGCATGGGAAGGAATATTAGAGAATACAATTAGTGTGAAAACATGTACACCACATGGAGACAAAGAGGAATTCGTTGCAACAATTAATTCCTCAACAGTGACTCCTCCTACACCAACTCAAGCTCAACAAAGTAGTCAACAAGTGACACCATCAAAAAATAATAGGAAAATGTCACGCAGTGAAGGAAGTGCTTCTCCAAGAACACCAAAAATACCTGCAACACCATCTAATTCAAGCACAACAACAAGTGACATGTAAATCCCATCTTTCGCAAGCATAAGAAGACCAAAATTCAGAAATTTAAGTGCAATATATGAGAAAAATGAAGTTGATAGTAGCGTTGGCATGAATTCCTTATTTTAATTATTTTGTCATGTTGATGACCAAATTCATTCTGAGGATGGAGTAACTTTAGAAAAATGGGTTGCGGTAATGGATGAAGAAATAGGAGCAATAGAGAGGAATGACATATCAGAATTAGTGGAATTTATGGATGGAAAAGAAGTCATTCGAGTGAAGTGGGTCTATAAGACTAAGAGAAACATTTAAGGAAAGATTGAAAGACATAGAGAAAGGTTAGTCGTCAAAGGATACAAGCAACAACATGGAAGATATTATGCAGATACATTTGCACCAGTCACGAGGATGGATACAGCGCGTTCATTATTGTTAATTGCGGCGTAGCATAAATGTAAATTGTATCAAATGGACGTAAAATCAACGTTATTGAATGGAGTGTGGAAGAGGAAGTATATGTTGCGCAACCACCTGATTATGATATAGAAGACAAATAAGCCAAGGTGTATAGGTTGAGAAAATCTCTCTATGGGCTGAAGCAAGCACTGCATGTATGGTATGGCAGGATAAAAGCTTACTCGATGGAAAATGGGTCCGAAAAATTTGATAGTGAGCCTAATCTCTACATCAAAGGAAGTGACGATAAGCTTCTTATTGTTGTTTTGTACGTAGATGATTTGATTTTTATAGGGATTGATGATTTCTTCATGACTGATTTTGAAGAAGTCATGAAAAGTGAGTTTGAAATGACTGACTTAGGGTTGTTAAAGTATTTTTTGGGAATAGAAGTGAAGCAAAGAGAAAATAGTATTTTTATCTCACAAAAAAAGTATGTTGCATATATTTTAGAGAGGTTTAATATGCAGAATAGCAAGCTCGCACCAACTCCAATTTTCATGGAGTTGAAGTTGAGCAAGGAATATTGCAGCAATAATGTCCATCAAACATTATAGAAAAATATGGTGGGAAGCCTAATGTATTTGACTGCAATTAGGCCTGATATAATGTATAATGCAGTGAATTTGGTTTTGAGTTTCATGGAGACACCAAAGGAGACACATTGGCAAGCAGCCAAAATGATTTTAAACTATGTCAAAGGGACAAAAGAATATGGTATTTTATACACTGCAACAGATGATTTTAGGTTGGCTGATTATACTTACAGTGACCTGAAAAGAAGTGATAATGATAGAAATAGCACGTCGGGATATGTTTTTCCTTTGGGTTCAGGAGCCATTTAATGGAATTCCAAGAATCAACTGATAGTGTCATTATAAACAACAAAATTTCAGTATGTCGGCACAACAACAGTGGTGTGTCAAGCAATTTGGAGGAGAAGGATGTTGAGGGATTTATGCCATGGACAAGATTTCATAAGAGAATTAGTTAACAATGGTGAGTTTGTGTTGTTACACTGCAGGTCAGAAGAACAATTTGAAAACACCTTCAGAAAGCCATTGGCATGTGGAAATTTGGTTTATCTTAGAGATTGTTTGGGAATAGTCAATGGAAATAGTTGTGATTAAGGGGGAGTGTTGGAAAATTAATCTCAACCACTGCTTTAAATTTTTCTGAAAACAACCATACCTCAAGAAAATGTTTTGTAGGTTTTGGATTGAGTTTGCAAGAAAGGACATGGGTTAAATGAGGTTCTGTGCAAGAGTACATATTACCCATTCCGCAACAGGTTAAATAATCAAACTCAAATGGAATTTTATGAATGGTTGGTAGAAATTCATGGGCAAGTTTACCCATCAAATTATTTAATTTATGAATGGTTGGTAGAATTTCATGGGCAAACATTTACCCAACAACTTTTTTACTCTCTGCAAATTTCAAAAAATCATGTTCTCCCATATTGTGTTTTAAATGTTAGTCTTCTCATGTATTTATGTGAAAAATGCATGTTTATAATTAACAAACATGTATAATTATTATTCATAGTGTGGATGATCTAAGTGTGGAAAGACCAGTGGAGAAAATTGTGGAGAAAATTTTGTTGCGGGTGTAAAAATGTTTGTTACAGGTTTTAATGTGTTACTACTGAAACTCCTTGTGAATATAAATCTCAGTAAGAGCTCTTGTTTTATTGGTGAAGGAGCAACAACCTCCATAAGAATTACTCCTTGAGTTTTGAAATCATAATATAAAGTTTATTTTTTTTAAGATAGCCTCCATATAAATTACTTCTTGAGTTTGAAATCATAATATAAAATTTGGTTTGTTTAGATTTACAACAACCACTCTGTTTTACTTTGTTCGACCACGGGTAATTTGTTTGAAGTTTTTTCCCATTATAGTTGCTCAAGTCAGCCATGTTTTAATCTCCTCCAGTGTTTATGAAAAGGAAGTCTCATATAATTTAATCTTCGCAAGTATATTATCTCAATTAAGATCTATTCGACCACGGGTAATTTGTTTGAAGTTTTTTCCCATTATAATTGCTCAAGTCATCCATGTTTTAATCTCCTCCAGTCTTTATGAAAAGGAAGTCTCATATGATTTAATCTTCGCAAGTATATTATCTCAATTAAGATCTATTCAACAACCTGTATTCGATCTTAGGATCTAGGAATTAGAAAATCTTAGTAAAAAGGTAACCTAATCGTGAACTCATAAAAAAATCCATAAATTAGAAAATATTTGTAAAAAAATAACCTAGTTATGCAATGCATCTTTCTCCTTCTTCTCATCAAGAAACCGTAAGAGGAAGGAAAGTAGTTCTATGCTGAGAGATGCCATGGCTTCCTTTCATCTTTCTCAAAGATGTAATGCTTTCTTTTCATTTCAGTGGGTAACTAGCACTTCTACTTAGATTTGATTTGATATGAAATGAAATGAGATTTTAAAGTCTACGAGACTAAAAATAGTCTATGGCACTATGAATTTCATGTTTTTCATTTTTTACATTTTAGTCGATTTCTTATTCAAATTGATGATGAGCTAGCCCAACCTTCTAAAATTTCCACTTCAAAAAATTTCCATAAAATTTTATTGAAATCCAAAGTTATATTACATGCTTGCTTAGAGGATGCGAAAAAGAAATAGTAGAAATAGTGTTACATGTGCTGCCATGGAATAGGAAAATATAGAATTCGTATTTATGCTCCTTCGAGAATTTTGGAAATGGCAATAGACATGAAATTTGTGAGGAGTGAGTTGATAGACATGCAACTTGACTACGAGTGAGTTGAGGACGCCAAAAAGAAATAGAAGAAATAGTGTTGCATGTGCTGCTATGGAATAGGAAAATATAGAGTTCGTATTTGTGCTCCTTCGAGATTTTGGAAATGGGAATAGACATGCAATTTGACTAGGAGTGAGTTTCCTGCTGTGTACGGGTGAAGGATCTACACGAGGATTATTCACTCGTTTATGTATTATATTTATTTATTCAATAAATTAATATATTATATTAATAGAAATTTATTTATTTATTTAATAAATTATATTAATAGACGTGTTAAATAGGTTTTTTCATCATTTTACTTAATTATTAGTGGTTTTTTTAATTTTATTTATTTATAAAATCACTATTTTCACATATATATCTTGCATGTATTCAAAAAAAGAATTTATGTGATCCATATGATTTCGTGGTCTCCAAAAATAGGATATAGCCATTTTTAATTGGGTAAAGAAGGGGTCTCCAACATATCATGGAAAAGATGTTGTAAGGTTATGTTATATAATATCATGTTATGCAAACATTTTGACTCAAAAAAATTACATAACAATAAAAATATAATATAATATAATTAAAAAATTAAATAAAATATAAAAATAAAATTATTAATTATAACATTTTTGCTAAATCAAATTACATCAAATAAAAATAAAATAAAATAAATAATTTTAATTCTCAATTATTAATAATTAAAAAAGTCTACATACATCTTAACTCTTGTTCTACCAAGGGCGTAGAGGGATTAAATCTACTGAAATGCAAACTCTTTTTCGAGTGAAAATAAATTTGATCTCTCTTGACTCTTGGTAGATCCATAATTAACATGGATCTAGGCTAGTTATTAGTGATTATTTGAGTTGTCTAATGAGGCCAAGGAATTTCCTGGCCAGCCATAAGTGAGCGAAATGCAAAAAATTCAAGAAATCTTGGAATATCAGTGTTTGAATCATGATTTTTTATGGTGGAAATTTCAAAACCATTGAAAACCTCAAGGTCACCCAAAATATTGAATTTTGATAGCTATATCCTAGATTTACAAAAATTCTTGCCATATTTTATTAAAATCTTGCCATATATATATATATATATATATATATATATATATATATATATATAGATATAACAAGATTCTTAATCATTCGGTATTTGCATTACTACTTGAATGCTAGAGATTTTGACCTTTATGGAATATGCTAGAATATTCATAGTAGTATTCATTGATCAAAGTTTAAGATTTATATTTAAGTTAGTTAAACACTCGTAATTAATTGATCCATAATTATTTAATTACTTAATTACTTAATTAATTAAAGAAAATTTCATATCTACACATGTCATACTAGGCATGTGTTATTGATAAGGTATGGTATTAACACATGATATTGTAGTGGGAACTATTATATGTTCATAATTATCATGGTAAAATGGGGGCCAATCTATATTGTTAAGAATATTATTATTGGGTAAGTGTTTTAATGTTTATCATGAATTTCTTTAAATTGGTGTCTACTAGATATTTAATTTGTATGGCTATGAGAGTTTAATATTGGTTATAAAATTTTCAAAATAAAATATTATTTTATAAGTATTAAAAGGATTATTAATTTTCATCCATAAATAAGATTTATATTTATTACACTATTTAATTATGGAATGTTATTAGTTTAAAATTTATACACATCCCAACTCTGTGTGACTCCTTGATGGTTGAGCCCTCTCAAATTCGGCGGGATAGTAATAAATCTCACCATGATTAAGGTCTCCAAGCAGTGATCATGCACCACAACCATTCTCTAGGTTATTGATGATTGAGTCAAGACAATATCTCTAGTTCATTCCTCCTACATGATGGATGAGCATTGGCTTCCAAGGTCAAAGTGAAAATGTCTAGTTAGACTTTTAGGTCTTAACATCAGCCCAAGGAGGGGCCTATTGTAAGAAGGACATTGTAAATAATGTATAAAGTATTTAGTTAGTGAATACACATAGAGTTAGTGGCTTCTAACTAGATTATTATTAGTCATAATGAACTAAGTAACAAATCTGTGCGATGGAGGGATGACTCGAGAAGTTAGTAAATGAGTCATAGATAGAGTTAAGTATGGCTTTCTAAAAATAACAGTTATTTGCTAATATGTAGGAGCTAGTTGTATGAGCTGGATAAGCTCTGATTTGAAAAATATCTAACGAGGAAAGTCTAATAAAAAAGAGAGGGTAAGAACTTTATGAGAACTCAGAGAGGAGTTCTAAGAAGATGTCCGAAGGAAAGAAATGAGGCTGTAGGAAAAGTAGATTATGGTTTCATATGCATGTACAGGTTTTCAATTGAATTAATATAGATTCATTTATATAATGTGTTTTTGTCTCTTTCACAATTGGATAGTGATGTAATCGAGTAATTGTGATGAATATTAGTTAGTTGAGTAACTGATTAAGTAGGTACATGTGAACCTCATGAGTAGAAGTAATCCCTTTTCTGTAGGGATTTAGGATTTGTAGAGTTTTAGCCTCTATGTGATGCTGGAAGCTCTTTATAGACTATTGTGTTACTTTTATAACTTGGCAGAATCATGGGCGTATGACTCCATATAAGGAAGCTCATGGTATAAGGAAGTGCATATGTGAATGGAGTTCCAAGCACATGGAGGAAGCTCAATGGAGCTAGGATAAGAGAAAGATTGATAACCCAAGCTAGTGGAAGAAGATAAATTAGCCCTATGACATTTAAGAAATGGTTTTATACCCTAGTAGAGTGTGTCCTTAAGGTTGTAAGCACACTATATTAATATTCATCCTTGGGTAAGGTAGGTCTAGGCATAGGCCTGCTATGATTTCATACCAGATCAAGTTTTCTCTTTTGGAGACAGACAGAAGGTCTGTAGAGGAGGTTTTGTGAATTAACAAATTTTATATGTAGGAGCTTAGTGCTTAAGGAGGAAAAGGAAAGATACTTTGGGAGAAGTAGTTACATGAAAGGGAAATAGGTTAGATCAACCAGATATGGAAGCTGAGCAGAAGCATTTTAAAGTGGCCATAGAAATTTGGCAGCAACAAGATTTTGAAAGCTTGGGAATGCTCCTTGTTTTAAATATCATTGATATGCAAGTAACATCAATTAGTGAGGCATCTTAGCAAGAATATCACAACCTTAAGAGAAATGATGAAGGAAGCCAGTAAGGGTTTCTGAGAGAAGGAAGAGTGTGGCCAAAACCTAGTATTTCAGTTTGGATTGAAATACAAGAAGACAATTGTGTTCTCAAGCGTAGATGATTTGTGAATGTGAGCCTAGAAGGAGAAGAGAGAAATGCTCAAGGAGGTTCCTAACAGAGGACCAGTGCTTACAAAAATACCAAGTACAAGGGAGAGCTTAGTGAGGTAAATTTTATCATGGATAACTTGTTACTGTAGAGGCTTAGTGTAGCTCATAGTGAGTGTGAGAAGCTCATGAAGATGACTACTGATAGTCATAGAAGAGGTTTAGGAAGCAACCACTAAGTGAGGTAATAAGATGCCAAATTTAATGGCATATGGAGACAGATGAGTGATGAAGAATATGAGAGGGAGAAAGTTGAGATTGAAGTCCATCTAGAAGTCATCATGGAGTTGTTATAGAAGGAGGAGGAAGACCAAAGATTTGGTTTCCTCATGAGAAGAAATATAAGGTGGCATAAGCTACAGAAGAAGGCGAAGGAGAAAATGATGAATGCTTAGTGAGAAGATGAGATACTCAAGAAAAGTGGGTATCTAGAAGAAGACGTGAAGACTGAAACTCCAAGTGAGGCTAAGACGTCTCAAAGTATTAAAATTGACATTTTGTGTATGTGTGCAGGTACAATGAATGAAGAAGGACAATTTGCTAGTATTTTATAAAAGAATCAAGGAGAAGGCCATAATCTTAATCATGTTTTGAAAGAATATGACATAGTTGAGTCTCATGTACATGCACATGCACAGTTGATTTAAGGTGATTTTTTCCATCATATTATGAAGGCTAAAAACATAAAAGATTTATCTTATGATCATGGCCAAGAACATAAAGAAGCAAAGGATGATGCCAAGCATTTAAATGATATGCTTAAGGAAGCTGGGAGGAAAGGCAGTGAAGGCTTGTTGAGTACTGAAAGAGACTTATAAAAACAAGAGGAAGATTTGGTGACTCGATCATCAAATGAGACCATTGGGTCTTATGATTTTGAGATTGATAATTTGACTGTGTTTGCAGGTGTTGTAGAAGGCAATCCATCTCTCGGAGTTATCTTGAATGAAGTTGAGAATTATCTAGCAAGGTATGTTGAATAATTTCTTTTTGATGAAGACCATGTTGAGTTGTTACAGCAGAAGGAAATCATAGATTCCTTACTTAATAAGGGAAACATATCCAAAGAAGGTGACACAATCATGTCTCATATAAAGGAACCTGTTATTGTTGAGGATGGGGAGGAATTGTCTTATCTGATTGGCCAATAGAAGACTGTAGGATAGACCTTTAGAACTCTCACAGTGGTGGAGAATCAGAATTCCATTCTAATAGAGGATGAAGAAATAGTTTCAGATAATGATTGAACTTGTGACGAAGAAGAGGAAAATTGTGAAGATTTTACAGGGTTTTCAGGAGAAATTTCATGTGAGATAACTTATTTGTGGATTAAGCTAAGTCTTTTAGAGGATAGAATATAAAGTTAGAGAATGAATATTCTGAATGTACAATTGAATTTGGATGAATATGAGGCAGACATGTCTCAAGTTGAAGGAGAGTCGGTTTTAGAATTCAATAAGACTGGAAATTTCCAGGTAAGGCATAATGATGAGGAATATGTAAAGCATGAAGATACAATGTTTGAAGAAGATGAATTGACTGTTAGAATCAATCAAGGAGTTGAAGGACAATCACTGAGAGTTGTCAAGGAAGAAGAACAAGATTATGCTGAAACTGAAATGCAGCATATTGATGATGTGTTTGAGATGAGACAAGTACAAAGGAAATGGTTGAAATTCTTACTGGAAACATTTGAGAAAGAGAAAGGAATTGTAGACAATGATGTGGAAATGTCTCAAGTCATGAAAGAAGCAGGAGCAGATACTATTTTTCCAAACTTCATTATGATTTCTAGTATACAAAGAAGGGTGAATGGGTATATTACTGCAGTCAAATAATCAGAAGAAAATTTATTTTTTGAAAGTAAATTTGCAGGTAGTGAGCAGAAGAGGAATGTTGTAGAGGGAGATATCTTAAGAGATATTCAGGAAGTTTGGGAGGTAGAAATGTCTAGAAAAATATTTGGAGCAGTAAATGGATTAATACCAAGTGAAAAAGAAGAAATTAAAGCATGAAGAGCTAAACAAATAAATCATCAATTTAGTGATGAATGGATAAAGTGCAGCAAAGTACAATGGAAAAGTACGGAAAACAAAATTAGTTTGTAGCAGCAGACTGAATTACAAGAAGCAATAGATGAAATATGGAAACTAAAGTAGATACCTAAGATGAGCTGTCGCAGAATGAAGAAAGCAATCCAATGTGGAATTGTTTGGAAAGTGAAGAAAAATGAAGGTAGAGACATTGGAGCACTATAGTAAGAAGTATGGAAGCTTGGAATATTGCAGCTAAAGAATGATGAAGACAATGTAGCTTATGGACAATAGAAAAACATATTTTGGGATCCAGGAAAGATGATAACTGAAGTAACATGATCAAGTGATCATGTATTCTTCTTACTTTGGGAGTCTAATGGAGGATAATTGGCTTCCAAGGTCAAAGTGAAAATGTCTAGTTAGACTTTTAGGTCTTGACATCAGCCCAAGGAGGGTCTATTGTAAAAAGGACATTGTAAATATTGTGTAAAAGTATTTAGTTAGTGAATAATCATAGAGTTAGTGTACTCTAACTAGACGAGTATTATTCATAATGAACTATGTAACAAATCCCTAAGATGGAGGGATGACTCAAGAAGTTAGTGAATGAGTCATAGATAAAGTTTAGTATGGTTTTCTAAAAATAGTATTTAGTTGCTAATATGTAGGAGTTTGTTGTATGAGCTCTATAAGCTCTGATTTGAAAAATATATAATAGGGAAAGTCTAAGAAAAAAGAGATGAAGAGAACTCTGTGAGAACTTAGAGAGGATTTCTGAGAAGATGGCCAAGGGAAAGAAATGAGGTCGTAGGCATAGTAGATTAGGGTTTCATATGCAAGTACAGGTTTTCAATTGAATGAATACAGATTCATTTATATAATGTGTCTTTGTCTCTTTTACAATTGGATAGTGATGTAATCGAGTAATTTTGATGAATATTAGTTAGTTGAGTAACTGATTAACTAGGTACATGTGAGCCTGATGAGTAGAAGTAATCCCTTTTCTGTAAGGATTTGGGATTTGTAGAGTTTCAGCCTCAATGTGAAGCTGGAAGTTGTTGATAGAATATTGTTTTACTTGTAGAACTGGGAAAAATCATGGGTGTATGATTCTAGTTCTGGAGTTGACGACTGACCAAATCTTTGTGTACGAGATTCCAAGCATTAATGAATTATGGTAGAATTGGTAGTTCTAAACCCTTGTAGAAGTCATTTGAGGATTAAGAAGACTTTGTAAGCTATATTAGTTGTGCATGTTCGAATTATACAAGCATTGGAGGCATACAAAATTCATGTTGAACCTATGACAAGCCTCAACCTAATGTTATGTATAAATTGGCTTGGGTGATTGATCTATGACCTAGAATGAGTTTGTGTGAGGTCATAATTAGTGGATATAGAGCATAGGCTCTAAGTCTACATGAACAATAGGTGATATATATTCATTTTGTGGGTAGAGTTAATTAGAAGATGATGTTTATGAGTGTGATAGTCACTTGATGGAGGTGAAGAGCAAGTCGAAGTTTACAATATGTGTATGATGACTTCTGCATAGTGAAATTGTAGAAACAAGATGGATTTCCTGTGTAGAGTCGGATGGTTATATTAGCAACAGGAAATTAATGCTTCATGTGTGTTTAAATGATGATTTAAAGGTGGTGAATGGTCAAACGTTGATGTGGAGGTTAATTGTTGGGGTCAATGGTCATTGCGATAGGGATCAGGTTATGTATTGTGGTTCCATGGTGGAGGAATGAGTGTCGAGAGAAGTTAGAGTTAGACACTTTCCACAACTACGATAGCCCTTGGCTCTAAGGCATGGTTATATGTTGATTGGGAGAGCACCAGGGTGTATGGTTTAAGTATTTCAAATCCTTGTGGTAAGGCTCAATGCTTTGAGACATGGTCATGTGAACAAGACCTAGTGATAAGATATGGCCTTTGGGCGTTGTGATGAGATAAAGAACCCAGGCTAAAGTGCAAATGTGATGGTGTAAAGTAATTTTCTAATATTGAGCACTTGAGTAAATGGTATAAGGAATATTTTAGGTGCTTAAGTTATGAACAATAGGTTTTAAGCCTTTGGAAGAGTGGTATCATGCATATGTGAATGGAGTGCCAAGCACATGGAGGAAGCTCAATGGAGCTAAGATGAGGGAAAGGTTGATAATCCAATCTAGTGGAAGAAGAGAAATTATCCCTAAGAGGTTTAGGAAAGATTTTTATAACCTCGCAAAGTGTGTCTTTAAGGTTGTAAGCACACTATATTAAGAGTTATCTTTGGATAAGGTAGGTCCAAGCATAGGTATGCTATCACTACATCCTCTTTTTGATCAACCTCATGATCACTCTCATGTGTCAGTTAATGCACATGCCTTAGCCTCATGGTTTCACCCTTCATTTCTTCATGCAGAGAATAGAAGATGAAAAATGAATGGACTCTAGAAATCTTCCTATCATTTTTTCTAGAGGTATTCACACAAGATTCATTGATTTGCACACTTCAGTACAGGGTAGCTTCAATAAAGGTCGAAAAACCAAGAAAATTATGTGATGGTCATTAGATAATGGAGTTAGCTAGAAAGAGTGTTGAAAAAAGGATATATAAGATGAATGCTCAACTCAACAAAATTCATCTCCCGTTTCAGAATTTATCCATATCCATTAGTATTTAATTCCCACTTGCTCTTGTTTCTTTAACATCTTCCAGTTCCTTGGAGAGATTTAATTACAAAAAATTTTCCCACCATCTTGGCTCCCCTCCTCTCATTGACCCATTGGCTGGAGAAATACATGGAAGAGGTCTAGTAATTCAAGACTCTCTATTTAAGAAGCCAGAAAAAACAAAAAGAAATTCAAATAACTCCCCAACCAACACTTCCCAAAAAGCTATTAGAGCTCCCTCTTTGCGAGATATAATCTCCTATCGCTACCTAACAGTTGAGGAAAAGGAAAATGAAGATTCTCCAAGAAATGCAAGAGCAGGAAGAAAAGGAAACAATAAAAATAAGCAAGCACCATTCAGCCCCAAGCACAAGCATGTGGTTTGATCAACATGGCTTTTCTCTAGGATTCGGCTCTCTCAGAGGTTACTGATTTCTTGTCGCTTAGTTGTTATAGTTTTAATAGCTCCTGCAAGTTTCATTCTATGTTTTTCGACCCCAAGGTACTATGTAATGTATTTGAACAATTCAGGAAGCCATTTGGTTTACCATTTTTGGGAAGATGGATCTAGCTTTAGGCATCCCATTTTATTTTTGTTTCTATGGTCACAATCACAGTTCGTTGGGTTTCTCTCTCATGGAAAATGACATCTACCTCATTTCTTTCATCACATTTTGGTGTTGCCAACAGAAAAGCCAAACTATGTATATTTTTTATAATATAAAAAATATGGATTGCTTCAAAAAAACCCTTTATACACATTTGTAATATCATATAATTAAATATATTTATTATCTAATAAAGCATATGTTTATCTATAAATAAATAAGATCCATGTTAATAACGAACTTAGGCATAGTTAAATTGCTTGAACCACTCTTAGAATATAAAACTTTAAAATATAATTAATTAATTTGATAGATATCTCAATATATTAACTATAAATAGATAATAAATTAATTAAATTAATTACTAATTAAATAATATTTTATTCTACCCATGAGGAAGATGTGTGGTTTTTTCCATGCTCAATGTGTTTTTGGCACAAATAAAATTAAAATATTCTCTAAATAGAAAAGAAATATTGGTTATAATAAAAAACAAAACAAAAAAATGTACATATTTGGTTAGTTGTAATTAAAAGTGATAAAAACTACTGAAAACACACATATATTACACACAAAAGGGGTATGTGTAAACACACACGCAGATTACATTCAGATTACTCTATTAAATAGAGTTTCTTAGATCTAACTTATTGCTAAGTTAGAAAGAGAGGTTGAGAGAATTTCTCAACCATCACAAACCAATATCTCAAATATAGGATGTAAGCTTTAATTCCACCATCCCCTCTTAATGCTTACATTACATAAATTTATTGAAAACACAATCATTATTTAACCTCTAAGTATAGGCTCCATCAAGTTGCCTCATAACCCTAGTAAAGGTGTAGTCAGCAAGGACCTCCCGAAGTCAATTACTGGACATCATCCCAAACCTTCGCAAAACCTAATTTGAAGACCACTCCCAAGTCTTAAGAAATGAGGGATCCTTCCCTAGATCCGCAACTCCCATACTATCTGGAAAACCATCCATATTGAGCCTTACTTCAACTCAATAATTTCAATATCACTATTGTCACTAGATTTGTTGTTGATATTATAACTCGATTTGGTAAAAATATTTCGCTCACTGTCCATCATAAATAAAATATTTTTATGTCCTCATGACATAATATAATTTCATATCAACTTTAAAAAGAGAAAGCAATTACAAGTAAAAAAAATAGTAAGTAAGATGTTTAAACCTTATACGTTTAAGAATAATTCATCATAGTATTTTAATTAACCATTTGAACATTTATGTCAAGTAATTTATACCAATATCTACTTCATATATATCTGTATATAGAGAGAAAATATGCTGATGTTGTATATAATAAAATAGTCAATATCCAAGGAAAAAATACTTAAAAATTAAAAATAAAACAAAAAATATGATATAGTTCATAATAAAAGTAATAAGAGGAAGATGTATATTTCATTCAATTCTTAATATAAAATTGATATATGAGATTTAAAAATATTCATAATAATAATTATCAATAAAATATTTCAATATACATGATTAGGGATTAAGTAATATTTATGTATACTTTAAAATAGATTACTAACAAAAAAAAATGTCATTTCAATGTGGACCATGTAGTTTATAGATAAAATGTCTCAATACAATTTATGTAAAATATTTTAATGTCAACTATATATAAACTCTGACAATGTTTCGGTGCATGTGATTATTAGGGAAATAGATTTTATAATTTATATAAATCTATTAAGATAAATGAGTTAAATTTATGTTAGGTACTCTATATAGCATTCAAAACTACAATTTAAGAAATGAAAAATTATATATTGTATATTTAAAGAATGTGCCACTACATATTCATCGAGATCTATTTAGAAGTAAGAGAAATGTAATTTGTTTGCCCAAATTTTTCCTCTAAAATAAGTTTTCACTCCAAAAAAAATTATATTTTCTTTACACATATTAAATTAGAACTTAAAATAGATCTATACTATAAATAATTTATAATTTATTTTCAAAATAACTATGCATTTTCAAAAAACAATATTAATAATTTATTTTCAAAATAATTGTCTATATACAGTAGTCATATACAATAGTATTATGCTGAGTTCGGTAATGACAGTCTTAGACAACAGGTAGTAGGAAGGGTTTCTATATTGAAAACTGCCCTGGAAGTATTTTGAAGCTTTCTATTTATCATTAAAATTTAGCTGCCTTTTGTGAAGATACCAAAGCACAAAGACACTTCATTTAATATAATTAAAGTTAGTTCATAAAAGCAGTGTCAATTTTTTGGATATCAATTACGTCTGATACTCGTGTTTATAGCGGAAAGAGGCGTGATACTTATGAAGTTTGTTTATTATAAATATTATGTACATTTTTATGATGAATAATAATTTTTATAATTGCTTTTTAATAAATTAATAAAATGTTATAATTAGGTTTATTAAATTATTTGAATTTTTAATAAGATTGTAATTAAATTTATTAAGTAAGTTATTTGAATTTTTAATGGGAAATTGTGATTATTTGTTTTATTAAAAGTATTTTATTATGTAGTTGATTTTCATTTTTAAAATTTGAATTTTTGTTGTCACAATTTTTTTTCTTATTTGTATTTTTGTTTTAAGTCTATAGAAATATTAACCATTTAAAATATATGGTTGGGCTACTTAAATATCATAACTTATCTTACTTTTTAAAGAAGAAGGTTTAATACGTCAAATCTTTTTCTTTAATGTACTAGTTTAAAGATATAAATTAAATAAATAGTAAAGGCTAAAAAGCATCAATTCATTATAAATATCAAAATATTTACGTCATATATATATATATATATCAAATTTTTTATTTTTGTAGTTTCACCCACCTTTATTACATATATTTTTAACTTATAAATAAACTTATTTATAATACCATTAGCTAATATCATGGTTTTCTAATACCACATGTCAAAAAATCATAACTTATTTATTAATAAAAATTATATATATATATATATATATATATATATATATATATATATATATATATATATATATACACACACCACATTAGATGGTTCTAACACCAATCAACAAATGATAATGTAATTAATCCAAAAGAAGAAGCCATAATTTATTTATTAATAAAAGTTATATATATATATATATATATATATATATATATATATATATATATATATATATATATATATAACAATTAGATCAACCACATTATATGGTTCTAGTACCAATCAACAAATGATAATGTGATTAATCGAAAAAGCATTCGCTAAAACAATATGGAAGACAAAAGTTTGAAATCATTAAATTGAAATGAAAAGTTACAAAACTAAGTTTGAGATACATCTCAACTATTTATACTAGTGTATCTATATAGATTAAATAGTTGGTAAAAGTTGATAGACACTAGAACACTTCATGATACATCTGACATTGTCAAAATTTAAAAAATCATAAAAATAACTAAATATAGCATTTTATTTTAAAATATTATAAGTACTAAAATATTAATGATGAAAAAAATTATAATATATTAGCAAAACATATATACATCTAAAAAAACATGTAACAAGATTCTTAACTATAAACATTTACTCCCAGTTTTCTATAATATACTTAATTTATTGCTACACTACCATGTATTGTTACCATGGATTAGTAATATCATGTGGTAAAATATCATAATTCATGTTCGTACCACACATGTTTATATGCCATTTTTTTCAATTAATGAATTGAATTAAAAAGATAGAAATGCATGACTATTTTCAAATAAATTTCAAATTTTGATATGTGATTGAGACTAAAAATATTCTAGAAAATTATGTGGAAGTTAAATACCTATATCACCTAATAAATAAGGAAGTCATATAATTTAAATGAATGATTGTTAAAGGTATATTAGAATTAATTCATGATGAGCATCAAAACATTTGTTTTATAATACATCTCACATTGTCCATTTTTAAAATAATCATAAAAAAACTATATTATTGTTATAAAAACTATATTATTGTTATTATTATATGAGTTAAACATACATATATATATGGGAAAATATGTAAAAACATTCTTAATAATGGAGATTAACAATATTTTATCATAGAGATTCTTAACTTATAAATAAGTTTTCTTACAAGATCATGGTTCAATACTATGGCTTATGAATATCACATGCCAAAAAACCATACCTCATTTCATATGACACTTGCTCATATTAATTTGTTTTTGATAAATTATTCAATTTACTTAAAAATTAAAAAGGGTATAAATATTTTTGAGATAAATCGTAATCATTTATCCCTAACTAATAATAAGAATATTTTAGAATATTATGTGAAGATTAAATCTCCACCATCTATTTAATAATTATTGTTAATTAAATTAAAATTTTAAAAACTCTATTTTAAACACAATTATGCATTTCAATATTCAGATTATATTCTAAAATCCCCATTCAACAATTAGCAAGTCAATTAAGATAATGAATACAAGTTATTATTTGATTGGTTATTAAATTTAAAAATCATTAATATTTTTATTTTTTTATATATAAATAAATATGCAATCAGTTATGAAATATGGAAATCATCAACAATTCTTAGAAGAAAAATTATAGAGAAACCAATAACAATTAAATTTATTTATTTTTAAATTAATTATGCTGTAAAGTGTTTTTATTTGAAAATAAATTTCCTAAAATGCAACTTGTACTCATTTTACATTATTGATCATTGATTTTGATGTTAGTAAAAAAAATTCTAACTTTGGATTAAATACCATTATTATTATTTTACAAAGTTCGTTGGATTTTTAGTTATCAGACCATTACGTATCGTGGCTGATATTTCACAGAGATTCTGCTCCGCGGATCTGTGATTTTTGCCTCTTCGTTGCAGCAGCAGAGTGGAAAATCTAATCTTGAGAAATCTGGTGGCATTTGAAGCTTCTGCAGCTCCTCGTGCGCTGGTATTCACAGGATACACCATTTCATAAACGGGATGATCGACAACGAAGAAGATGTTAGATTGCTGAAAGAGAACAGAATTATTTCAAACCATCTCCATTGCTTTGGAGAGGTTGTGAGCCTGTGGAATAGCATGGGTAAGTGAGTTCCTCTCCCAAAAGTTTCATATATGGACAAAGTTATAAAGCACATTAACCAGCATTATAACAGAAAATGGAATGTTGTTGTGGTGGAGTTTCTAAATGAACGTGTATTCGGGTCGTGGAAATTCCTTTGTCTGTTAGCTGCAGCGATACTTTTGGCGGTGACTTGTTTGCAGGTTTTATGTAAAAGTCAATCATTGCAAGAATTGGTTTAACCAGACTAGCCCTTAAGCCCAAATATATGTTTCGTAGTCATGTATTGTAGTACCAAAAAACTGCACCGCAAAATTCTATGATTGCAAGAATTGGTTTAACCAGACTAGCCCTTAAGCCCAAATGTATGTTTTGTAGTCATGTATTGTAGTACCAAAAAACTGCACCGCAGTCCAATTCAGAAGTGCCACTTCCTTGTGGTTTCCAGGATGCTTGTTAGCTTTTCTGTGACTTTTTTTGGCTGCCGCCTGGCCGGGCATTCTTGCCTTAGTGGTAATAGACCTGCTAAACATTAGATGGGTGTGGACAAAGAAGTTGACTCCATATTTTGTGCTTGATTATATTGGTGTGGACAAAGGAGTTGGCTCCGTCTTTTGTGTTTATTATATTGGTGTGGACAAAGGTGTTGGCTTGGTCTTTTGTGCTTCATAATTAATAGTGTTTTTCTTTTCGAATTGGGACATTTTAAATGAAAGAGTACATCAGATTTACATCCATATATTGAGAGTTCTCAAACCTGAAATCAAAGCAAAGAAAAATAATTTTCCTCCCAAGAACAAGAAAACTCATAACAATCATAGTTAAAATACTGAGAAATAACCAACTCAACCCTATATAATTGTTATAGACTAAGTAGCATGTCCAAGCTAGGAGGTTAATTCGATTCTCTCTCATAAATTTAGTGGGTTTACTCAATTTAAAACTTAAAAAAAACGTGCTGATAAACCATGAATTTGGGTATTCCAAAGACGTGGGTAAATACTCATTTCAAGAGTTAAAAAGGAGTGTATAAATGAAAGGTGCAGCGGATTCTCTCCATGATCTATTTCATTCATTAAAAAACATATTTTAAATTTTAATATTAAAATTTATTTTTATTTAAGACTGAATTTTATTATTTTTTTTTTAAATTAAGTTTTATCGCTTATTATTAAAAGGAAATAATAAGTAGGTAAAACTTCAGAAATTATGGCCATATGTTTTCTTCTTAAATTTCTAGTGTTGATGTTTTTGTATAAATGAAACAGATGTGGTATTTTTGAAAAGGTTGTACACATTATATCAACTATTTATCGCATTCTAAATAAATAAAATTTTTAATGTAATAAATATTATAAAAATAATCTTTATTGTATTTTTTTATTTATGTTGATGATTCACAGCATGTATTTAACAAAAAAAATTAATATAGCACAATATTTATAAAAAAAAATATACTATATAATATAGGAATATCTGTAAACTATCTCATAATTGTTATATATGTTAAATTATTAACAAAACATGCCTAATGATGATACTAATATGGCCAACCTCCCTAAACGTGGGTGCTTATTGAGGCATCAGTAGAGGAGAAGGCTATTATATCAACTAGGGTGTTATGAGTAGAGGAGAAGACTATTATATAATTAATATGTATATTACTTAATTAATTTATTTATTATTATTATCTAATTTGACTTGAGTGTAACTTGAGTGCTAAGCCTACAAAGGCATACGTACTCTACCCCCTACTTAAACTGTATAATACATCTCTAACAATAATTTTATTATAATCACCTAAATTGGGGTTCAATAATGACAATTTTCATACACAAATTTGATTCTTAGCAAATAATTTTCGTAAATTATATCTAAAAATCCTCACAATAATATAAATTTCACCCAATCCTAATTTTCTTAGATCATATCTAAAAATACTCACAATAATAAATTTCACCAAAAAATACTTAATCTTATTAAATTCCATCCTTATTTAATCTTATTTTCAATAGTGAATTAATTTTTTTTGTTAAAACAAAATATTTTTTTTATTTTCATAAAATATAAAAAATACATTAATATATTTTTTCATGCATTTTATAATATAATATTAATTCTCACTCTATGAAACCACCCCATACCTATTTTTTCAAGTTTATAGACTTACAACATTGTAATAGATAGGTTTTATCAATTAGATAGAGTTGAGAAAGCCAAAGATACATTTAAAGAGAAACACATAAATGTAACTCAATAGAATCCGGTTGGTTGTAAATGTAGCTGAATATGAGAAGAGAAATACATACATGTAATTGAATAGGATCTGGTTGTCCTACATGATTCATATGAGAGTAGTTACTTATAAGTTAAATATTCAATTAAATCACATAAAACTCTGCACACTAACTAGGTTATAAAAAAACCAATTTATTTATCCAAACAATTCCCCAAACCTATAATTTTTTAAAATAAAATAATTCATATTTATAAGTTAAATATTCAATTAAATCACATAACATATCACATATTTTTTCCTTTATACTACTCTTTACTATGTTACTGCTTTACAACGTTTCCTTTGCAACATATGGTACAATTGCTAGTATTAAAATTTAAAAGAAAATTGTGCAATTGACCAAAGTGGTGAGCAATGTGATTTGAAATTCCTCCCACTAATGTCATTTGAAATTCCTACATAAGAGATTATAATTCATCAATACTAGACTATAAATTTTAAATAGACTGAAACATAGGGTCAGTTACATCTGTATGGAATATAAAAATAATCTAGAGTTTTCTCAATTATATTTTCAGATATATATATATATATATATATATATATATATATATATATATATATATATATATATATAATAATTGGTAAATATTTATAAATATCAAAACATTTATTTTATAATATATTTTATATTGTCAAAATTATAAATGATGATAAAAATTAACTAAATTGTAGTTTATTATTATTATTATTATGAAATATATATATATATATATATATATATATATATATATGGATTTTTAAATATGGAAATTTATTTCACTTTACTATAAATATTGTTAATTTACAAATAAATAGGCTTTGTTACAATATTATAGGTCAATATCATAGATTACTAAATCATAACTCATTTTCCTATTTTTTTTTAAATAATAAATTTAATTAAAAAGGTAGAATGACCATAAATTATTATTATTATTAAAAATAATTAATATATAAGTTATATATCTATACATTTTTTAAAAACATGTAACCATATTCTTAATCATGGAGATTCACCTCTACTTTATGTTGTAGATTCTTAATATGTAAATAGATTTTCTTACAATACCATGGGCCAATACATAGCTTATGGATACCACATGTCTAAGAAATCATTACTCATTCATATGAAATTTGTTCATTAGGCATTTTTTTAATTAATGAAATCGATTAAAAGGAAAAAAGAAGCATAATTACTTTGGAAACCAAAACAAGAAAGGATATCGAACATTATTTTATATTTAATTAGCAGTCGCATAAATTAAATGGTTGGTAATTTTCACTAATTATCAAAACACTTATTTTATAATACATATTATATTATCAAAATTAAAAATTTAACTAAAGTATAACTTTATTATTATTATTGTTATTGTTATTGTTATTATTATAAAAATAATTAATATATATATAACACACATATATATAGAAAAATGTAGCAAAACTCTTAGCCATGGAAATTCACTTCACTTTACCATGAAGATTCTTAATGTGTAGAGAAATAGCGCTTTTTACTCAATATCATAACTTACTAATATTACATACTTAAAAAATCATAAATAATTAAAAGGATTAAAAAACCATAAATTATTATTATTATTAAAAATGATTAATATAAACTAAATATCTAGACAATTTTAAAAAACTTATAACAAGATTCTTAATTATGAAGATTCATTTCCACTTTTTCATGGTAATTCTTAATATGTAAATAGATTTTGTTACAATGCCATATTTTATCCATACCACATGCTTAAAAAATCATAACTCATTTTATATGAAACTTGTTCAAATAACATTTATTTTAATAAATCAATTTTATTAAATAAAAAAATAAAGCATAATTATTATAAAAATAAATTTTAGCTTTTTATTTATGTATACTACTAAAAATATTCTAAAATATTTTATAAAAATTAAATTCATATCATCCACTTAATAATAATTATTGATAATTAAATTAAAATTCTTAAACCCCATTCAAAAATAAACATATTATCTAAATACTAATTAACATTCACTTATATATTAATTAAAATATTATACCTTATTAATATACAATTTTCAGCATGTATCAGATGCATGGCAGATTTGGAAATATTTTTCAAAATTTAACAAATCATCCTTATTTCGATGAAAGATTTTGAAACATTTCTAAAATGTAATTGATAAGAATGCGGTCAAGTACTTATGTCCGTTAAATTTCCTAAATCTTCCAGAACATATAATGGAATTATTTGTTGTCATATACATCAAAAACGGCATAGCGTTTTCAGTTCGGAAATGCCACTGCATCCTTCTAATCAAATCGTCCATCTTGATTTTCGTCATAATAGGCGAAATCCCCATAACTCCATTGTGTGGCACACCGACTCCTCGTTATTCCATTGTCTGGTGTTTGGCTTGTAATTTATGTTGGATGGTTATATTTACTAGTAGTTGTTTTAAAAGGTGCAAAGAGAGGTTGATAGGATTTTTAAATCAAAAAAGTTGTATGAGAAAATAGCAATTGATACGTTAAACTTATATTTTTTTTTGTGTATTTTTTTCTTAATTTTATAATATGTAACTATATTAGAGTTGTTTAACAAAAACATTTTCTAGTGTCATTATAACCGCATGGTGGAATATTAAATACTAAATTGATTATATTATATTTTAAACTAATCTAACTAATAGATGAGATGATATTTTAATTTACAAAAATTGAGTGTGTCAAGGATCCATTTATGCATATTGAGTGGTTCTAATAAAGAACGCATGCCTTCTTGTAAAAGGTTAAAAGTTCAAATTCAAAAATATAGAAAATAGACATCTAGGAATCAAATCACCATTGAATTCATATTTAACTATAGCTTCCTTCATCAATCCGGATCATCCATTGCAATAAAAAATAAGCTTTATCATGACAATATAGCAACAAGATGTAGGATTCAATTAATATAATTATCCCAACTTGCAGAAAGACTAACTGAAATTTAATTAGAGTGTAATGGGAAAAAACCTAACTTGCAAAAAGCTTTGTGGAAATTCAATTACAATATATTAGAAAAAAATCTCAATCCCAACTTGCAGATAGACACGGTAATTGGAATTTCATTCTATTGCAAAGGCCTTAACTTGGATTGGATTCAGAGTATTTGTTACTAAAGCTTTTATAGCAAACCACAGTAAAAAAATCAATGGAAGCTTCAATGCAATGCCAATTTACAAACAAATTAAATTTGTACAAAAAAATGGGGTGAATATTTCAGTAAATTTTAATGCCAATATTGTGCAATAGGAATGGACAAAATTTGAGAATATTCTTCTTTATAATTGCAAAAATTCCCAGATAAACACTAATAGAAACAAATGCACAAAAATTGAGAGGATTCTTCTTTATAATTGTAAAAATTCACAAATAAACACTAACAAAAATAGATGCTAAGTGCTCTCAGCAGTCGGTCATATATTACAGGCCTTCAAATAACAAATGAGCACCATAATATATCAGCTGGCTATGATCAACAAACTATTAGCAATATGACTAATAACAAACATCCCTAATACCCATCAATATCTCATCAATGACTGCTAGCAATATGACTAATAATAGAGATCCATAATAACCCACAATATCTAAGTTTATTTAAGTTTTTCCTAATCCCATAGATTTGTATGTTCTAAATGCATAATAAAAGGGAAAAACTAGAATAAACTTGATTCTTCCTACACCAAAGCTAATGATTTCTTCGATTTGTAGGCCAGTATAACCCAACAAGATGAAAGATATTGTTTGAGGTTTAATGCCAAACACTGGGCATTGAAACCAAGTAGCATGATAGGGATCAGTATTTACCCAAAAGTTCCCATTACCCGAGTTGTGACATAGCTTTTATCGGATCCAAGGAGCTTGGCCAGCCCAAAATCTGAAACCTTGGCACTCCATTGCTTATCAAGGAGAACGTTGCTAGATTTGATATCTCTATGAACAACCTTGGACTCCAAGCTCCAATATTTCATGTAAATATGCTAACCTGCACACATCCATGATTCTAAATCAGTAACAACAACATCTATTTGGAATGTTTACATTAGTGGCCTTATGGATCAAGAAAAGCTGATAAATTCATATGTTCAAATTAATTACCCTTTGGCAGTTCCAAAAATAATTTTCATCTGGATATCCCATGTCAAGGGACTAACCCTACATCTCTATGAAGCCACTATTCCATGTTGCCACTGTCAATGAACTCATACACCAGCATCGTGGTTATCCATCCTCAAAACCCATAAACTACATTATCAAATAATCCAGCAATGGATTCTCATGACTAATAATATACCCAAAAAATAGATAGATCCATCCATTTATGACAATCCCTATCTGCGCCCTGAGCACAATACCCAAGAAAAATAAGATTTTTGTCCTCACTAGCCCGATCACCTCCACCTCTACCCTGAACACCTTTTCAGCTTGCTTCCTACGAAAAACCCAAGCAATGGCATTTCACGACAAAGACAAAGACCAACTTAAAACAAAATCTAATATTAGCAATATTGTAATAGCATGATCCTTTCTTTTTGTAAATTTATGAATGAAATAACAAAAAATTTATTATTAATTTATGAATGGAATTCCTGAAATATTACTGAAATAGCATGATCATTTTCTGTTGTAAATTTATGAATGATGAAATAGCAAAAAACAAATTATAAATTTATGAATGGAATTCGTGAAATATTACTGAATCATACTTAATTCGCTTCTGAATTAGTAATATTTCCTACTTACTGTTTAGTAAAATTTACTATTTAGCAACAAATTTAACTTTAGTAAAAGAAAATTTCCTGCTACTATTTTTCTTTCCTACTAAATTTACTATTTCCTACTAAATAAGTAATTACTATCTTTCCTAATTAATTTACTATTTCCTACTAAATAGTAATTACTATTTAGCAATTTGGCTTCTAAATTTCAGTGATATTTATTCAGTAAAATCTTTAAAAAGTCACTACAAAATGAGAAATGCAGAAATTACTCAAAGATGTTTTTGAAAAAGAAGCAATTGACATGGCATTGAATTTCTCATAACAAAGACTGAAAGAAAGAAAGTTAAATATTTGAATTGCCCAGTATCAGTGCAAGGCATTTCAATTAAGTCCAAATATTCTAATAAAGCTAAAAAAAACAAAACAAAATAAAAAAGTACGAGCATAATAAGAATTAAAGTCGTCAAAGAAGCACTTCAAGTTAAATCAGGTTAAAGATAAAATGAGAGAGGTAAAGATAAGGTTAACACTCGCCATATACACATCTTCAAGAGCACCTAACATAAGCTCGGAACAAAATTAATACATACACCATTACAAGTTTGAAAATGACAAAATGAAAGGCAAAATTAAGCTAACGGAATCTGTAAATGGAACTTTAACTACAAAGCTAAAACAGAGTATAATAGGTTTTCTGATACATCAAATCCAGTTTTAAAATAATGGCTACCGTGAATCTAATTTTAAGGCTATAACAAAATATTGTGAAAAAATAAATGGTACAAGTCGAGAAACAAAAATAAAGTAATTAAGTTAACAAACATAAAATCAAAGATCAATAAATACAGGGACGAATATAGGTACTTAATATAAAGCAGGCGTATTTTTCGTGCTGAAAAAAGGTACGAATACATCAAATTCGGAGCTAAAGAAAGGCTATTACGGTGCATTCAAGGTCGAGGAAAGGAAGCTTTGAGAAAAGTGAGAATTTAATGGAAAATACTAAAATTTAAGACTCTGAAATATGAAAAATACATCAAATTTAGAGCAAAAAAATGAGATTAGCGCATTCAAGGTCAAGGAAAGGAACCTGTGAGAAAAATGGGGATTTAAAAGGAAAATGTGAAAATTTTAGATGAATCAAATTTAATGTCTACTTTATATGCAAGAATACAAAGATTTAGAAATACATATTAGATATGGAGGTAACTAAAGGAGATCACTGAGTATTCAAGGTCAAGGAGAGAGCTTTGAAAGAAGTAGAGAATTTAAACCGAAAATAGCAGGAAATTTTGCTTCCCCGTAAAATCTTAAACAGTACGAAACAGTAACAACGGTAGGAAACAGTAACAGGAAATTTTGGTGGAGAAAAATAACCACTTATTATAAAATAAAATAACAAGCTTGTTAAGTGCAGAGGAGCTCGGTAGCCCAAAAAAATGTGTGTATACGTGTCATTTGAAGAGAAGAAACGTAGATGAAAAAGAAAGTGTATTGATTTAAAAGAGAAGGCCTAGATTTTTTTGTAAGATTAGGGATTTATTTTTTTCCATGCAACGATTTAACTGCTAAGTCTATAAAGGCATACATAATTTACCCTACATCGGTATCCTTACTCGGTTTGTAGTCTATGTAGGATGATGCTATTTAACTTCTAAGTCTACAAAGACATACATATTTGACTCTTTCTGATTTTGAACCTATAATCCTTAAGAAAAAACACATACTCTTAACCATTAAACCCACTCAAACTCTATATATTTGAAAAATTTATTAATTTAAAAAAACAAAGTCTTAATAAACATTCTCAATTAATTTTGATTAAAATGATGCAATAACCAACTGATGAATGGAAACCGATCATAATAAAGTAACGGTTCCTTTTGACACATTCGGTATCTCCTAATCATAGTTAACAGAAAACCTCGGGTCACATTGAACTAAAATGAAAGCACGAGGCCTGGGCTATGAGCTGCTGGCCCATGCATTATGATATGTAACTAGGCCTTCAGTGCAAAGAGGGTGGCGTACCTACATACATTTGTTCTGTCCCAAATTGAAGGTACTTGGAGAAATTTCAAGCTTTCATGGGACACGTCCACAATAAAATAACCTATAGAAACCTGTGCCAAATTGAAGCTTGCTTGAGAAATTCCAACTTTTCATGGGGCAGTCAAAAATAGAAATCTTTTAGAAGTCGTACCATTGCATTCCATTAAGATTCATTCATTGGGCATGTACAAAACATAAATCTTAAATTAAGTTTTTAGATGTTGTAAAATTTTCATTGTGTAAAATTTATTTTTAGTATAAAACTTGAACCTTCTAAATAAATGATAAATCTACAAATATAGGATGCATGTCTAAAAAAATATAGCATTTTGAAAGATATTAAACTAATTATTTTTAGAAGTTTTTAAAATAAAACAATAGCGGATAGATCCATAAACCTATGATACCTGTATAAAAAACATAAAGCATTTGGAAAAATAGTAAACTAATTGTTTTTAGAAGTTATTAAAATAAAGCAAAATAGAAAGCATAAAAGTAACTTCAATTTTAATTTTTAATTTTTTTTAATATAATTTGATATAGTCAAAATGTTTTAATTAATAATTATAATTGATAATATTATTATTTTATTTTTATTTTTATATAATTTCTCTCAATCTAAATATTTACATAGCATAATTTTGCAAATCTTTTTCTTACATATTTTGATTACATATCATAACCTTACAAATCTCTTCCTAATATATTTTTCATATTATACAAGAAATTGTCTCTAGGTACAATAACACATTGAGCACAATGAGAATAACCTTTTATAATACTTTTAACTAGCAATTGCACCACATGTTGCAAATGAAACGTCATAAGGTTGTGGTATAGGAAAGAATAACATATAAGAAAGAAGAGGTAGTAGGAACTTTCTCGGCTCCAACTGATCCTCCAGAATAAGGGGTGGAGAATTATGTTTACTGGACCTCAAATAAAAATATCTATATTGGGTGATTGATGTGGAACAACTTCTTTGTTATTAATTGCATGTAAGATGTGTTTTTCATAATGGATGAGACATTTTGGCCAAAGTACTCAAGACCTCTATATGACGAAATCTGCATGTTTATTTTTTTTTCTGCATGAAGGATGCACTTTGTTTTTATGACCAAGTTGGGTAGACTTCACCCTTTCATGAAATTATTTGCTTATATCACATTCAAAATGTTGAATTCCTATGATACTACTCCTAGAAATCTCACTCTTCCACGAAATTATTTTCTTCTATCACATTCGCAATGTTGAATTCTTGTGATAAACTCTCACTCTGCTCTACAGCTAGAATTATTTAATAGATTAAAAACTTATCACTATGACATGTTGTACTTCATAAGAGACTACTAAGAAGCTTAACTATGGTAAATCCACCTTCACCTGCCATTTGAACACAGAGCATACAGTTATCTTAATTGTCAATTTTATGGATAAGAGACATTTGGGCCCTTTTTAACCCTTGGGGATGATTAATTAATCTCAGTTCAGATAATTTAGATTAATAAATTATCTCCAATCATATTTCCATAATTCCTCTTTGAACGACCAATATTCCACTTCTTTGGAACTTTTCACCTTAGAACAAAAAAAGTAAGAAGAAAAAATCAGCTCATAATGAGAGAATCTAGCGTCTTCTTTAAGAATCATAATTCAAGACTTTAGTGCCTTTTAAAGATCATTTATCTCCCATCAAATAAAAAGAAAAAATCAAATTTTGTAGTGACAAGAATGGGAACAAATTTTAAATGTAATAACTCCCTTCCCCAATGATAGTAAATTTTTCTTTTGAAATGGAATTATTTTCCTGACCTTTTAAATAACAGATTCCTCCCCAAGTGACCCTTTAGAGATACCCTTTTTTTCAACTAATTGCAATAGGTAAGTGTCTCTCGTCTAGTATTTTCTGAGTCATTGAATTTAAGGGCAGAGGTAAAGAGACTACTAGACAAAAAAGAGCAGAGTGAATGAATGTCAAATGAAAATAACATTGAGGAATCTCTTCTGATTTTCTCATGTGGGCCTTCTTCAATTGATGAGGTAATAGGAACTTTCTCCTCCAGAATAAGAGGTGGAGAATTATGTTGAGTGAACTACTACTCATGTAACTTTGACTCATTCTTACAATTGGAATGTTTCTCTACCCATAACTCTATCTCGAGTTATAATTCTAGATTTCTCTTGTTTATGAATAAATTGTCTCTATATCACTATTGTTTTTTTCTTTTTGAGCACTTGCTTGAATCAGTGAGATAATGTAGCTCATATGGATTCAAAAATCCTTGAGTAACCCATTTTCTAAAGAGTCCTCTTCTGTTTTTAATTCTGCTATTTGGTCCTCCATAACCTGTCAACATCGCTTCCTTCTAAATAATAATACATTCTTGATAAGTATCTATTGTCCTGCTTTTCTTCTTCCATATACTTCAGATCTAAATGAATGGAACATGATTTTGCAGTGACAAGAGTGGGAAAAAAATTTAAATGTAATAACTCCCTTCCCTAGTGATAGTCAATCTTTGTTTTGAAATGAAATTATTTTCCCGATATTTTAAATAATAGATTCCTCCCCAAGTGATCCTTTAGAGATACCTTTTTTCACAATTGATTTCAAAAAAGAGACTACTTGACAAAAAAGAGTAGAGTGACTGAATGTCAAATGAAAATAACATTGAGGAATATCTTCTTCTTTCCTCATGTGGGCCTTTTTCAGTTGATGAGGTAGTAGGAACTTTATCCTCCAAAATAAGCAGTGGAGAATTATGTTCAGTGAGCTACTACTCATGTAACTTTGAATCCTCCTTTCAATTGGAATGTTTCTCTTCCCATAACTCTATCTCGGGTTATAATTCTCGTTTTTTCTTGTTTATGAATAAATTGTCTTTATATCTCTATTTTTTGCCTCTTTTTGAGTGCTTGCTTGAATTAGTGAGATAATGTAGCTCAACTGGATTCCAAAATCGTTGAGTAACCCATTTTTTGAAGAGCCCTCTTCTGTTTTTAATTATCATATTTGGTCCTCCATAGACTTGTAATTTCCTTCTAAAGAATAATATATTCTTGATAAGTATCCATTGTCATGTTTTTCTTCTTCCATATACTTCAGATCTAAATGAATCGAACATGAGATAAGATTCGTGACATTTTCCAAATTCCAAGATTTTTCATTTCACTTCTCATGTGTATCAGGGAAGATGGATTCCATACATTCAACTTTATGCTTTTATAGGGATTGTTGTAAGGTTGGAAGCTTCTCTTCACCATGTATCCTTTCTTATGTATCCTTGACTTTGATACAAAAAATTGTTACCAACCCCTTTAATGGTAAATTTCATTTTATTTAAGAAATGAGAATTATGAACATTCATCATTATTTCTCAAGATCACATATTTAAAAAAAATTCATTATTAATTTAATTTTTTATATATTAAGAAATAATACTCATGAATTATAAAATAGTTGTAATGTCACATATTCAACACTTGTCATATATATATAAATTAACACATAAAAAAAAATTACTGAACCAAAACTATTACAGAATTTACACAAGGCTAAGTTTTCTTTTGTGGCAGAAATATAGTTTTAACGTTTGCTAGAAGAGTGTTATTATGTTGCGCCAATGTCACATGTAACCTACGAGGCATACCACGTAGGCCAAACCAACACAGTCTCCGAATTAAAAGAAAGAAGTATGATTAACATGTATAGGGTTGATGAGTCACAAGGTGGGTTTATAGTCAGGTCATCGGATGACTCACCACAGGTTTGGCGCGCATTAATTAAACGAGCTTTAATTTCTATACGCATGAGAATTCTGTAATTGTACCACCTGGAAGGTACATTTATTACCTCGTCCGGATGGCAACGATACCCTCGCTCGACAGTCTTTGGTTTCCCGCCGGTCTATCCTTTGCCATTTGTTCCAAGTTTAGTCGGTGAGCTCGTCGACATTAGCTCTTTGTTTCAGCTCGGCGTTCACAGCTTCAGGATTTTTCTCCCGGAATCCCTGTGATTTTGTGACGGACTTAGCAATCTCCGCTCTGGCAAATATTTAAAGGATAAACCCATTGCAGGTATGCAGTCAACTTAGCGCAAAGCTCTCTGGTTACCATTCTCGGCTGTCTTTTGCCTTATCTCTCTCTGTTTACAGTCTCAGGGTTTTATCTAACTTAACAAGTTTGACGTGCAGAGCTTTTCATGGACACCCCAACAGACATTGCCGGTTATGGCAGTCTTATGTCAGTGTTTCCTTCATATCGAGGTAAACGTTTGTTGCACCCTTTCCCTAAGTAAAATGCTCTAGCTGACTTCTGCGTGTTCCTCTCCTCAATTCTTGGTTATTCAGGCAATGCCTTACGTTATTTCTTGACTGTTTTTCCTACAGGGCAAGCTACTGGGCTCAATCCCTCATCAGGTAATTCTTCACACGAAAATAGTTTTATTTTTGTTTTTTTGTTTACAATTAATGTACAAACCCTCCATACAGAAAATTTTTCCCTTGTTTCTTTTACTGACTCCATCTTTGTCGTTCTTGTGCAGAATGGGTAAGTGGATTAATCGACCCTCCGACGCCTTTCCTTGGCTGCCACTTTCAGTAAGTCCTCGGCTAAAACTAAACGTTTCCCCTATACAGGTATTTAATCCTATCGCTCTGTCGAAAACTACAAAGGTTCGGTTACTATGGTCTGTGTCGAAACAGGCCTCGTGCTGTTAGTCTTCTCTTTGGATTAACTTGTTAGCTGCTCAAAGATTTTTCCTATACCCCTCGGCAGTATTTGCGTTTTCTATCCATAGGGGTTTTTCTAGGTTTATCATATTTGTCGAACGATGAAGAGTAAATGGGTTAACGGATTTAAGTTCCGACCCGAATTTGTATAATGGGGTCAGATCTTTTTACTGGCTGTACTGTGCCTATTTTTTTTAGTTTTCTGCATGATCTTGATACTTTAAACTATTTTGAAATGAAATTAAAGAGATAGTCGATTTTCATGTAATCTTAGTTTTTATATTTTTAAAGCATATCTTTCAGTTTGTAACCGCAATTATCTATCTCGGCGTTCTGTTATGGTTGACTTATAAGGTGTAAATCTACTTCCTTGTATCGATTCTTCTTGGCGGATGTTCTTGTGGTTTATATATATTTTCTGTGCTATCTTCTTACTTAAAGATATTCACTGGTGAAAGTACATTGAACCTGTAATTGTCAGGCATCGGTTCCGCTCGAGCTTGAGGGTTACCTCAAGAAATTTTCTTTCCTACCCTTTTACTCTGAGGACGCTATCTTCCTACAGAAGTTAGGTTTTTTTCTTTATGTAAAAAGATATTACGTTCTCTGGTTTGTTCTTTCGGCTTATGGCTAAAAACTAACAGGCACTACGAGAATCTACCATGCACTTTGTTCTGTTCTCTATTTTCACTTACAGAACGTTTTTATCTTACTTTCCTGTTTGCTTGCCATAAACGAGATTTCACTATTGCTATTACAATCACAGGAAATAATAATAATAATATTTTGACCAAAAAAGGAAAAAGAATACTTCTTTCTTCATTCTAGAGGCTTCAGGGCAAAAGAAATACAAAGAGAACATAATGTTTTCATAGTTTGTTATTTAAACTATTAGAGCCCGTACTGTTCCTTTCCTGAAATCTATACATTAACCTAAACAGATTTATTTACTCTATTTGATATTTTGGGTTGCTAAAAACAAAACTAGCTCAAACCCTTGTAAACTACATTCATAAATCTGCTGAAATTATTCCAAGATGTGTATACAATCAACCATATCACTCTAAACTATTTATCCAGTTAACAATAGCACACAGAAAACTGAATAAATCTATTTACAAATCACACAACATTTACTTATCTGAGTCTTAGGTAATCCTTCCTTTTCAGCTGTTATCCTCCCAACCTTTCAAGGGAGGCTATTACGTCCTCCACTTGCCCCCTAGCTCCTGAATTCTGGACGGTGCCACGGGTTAACAGTGGAGATACTCTGCTGTGACCTCTGGATGGCCTATCCAGTCACTAACAGGAATCTGATCAGTCAATGGATTTCAGGAAAACAATATTCCACTGGGCTTCCCCAGCTCAAGAAAAATGCTTTCCCCCTTTCTCCAAATTTTTTCAGAACCCCCACCCCTTTCCAAAATTCTCCTTTTATTCCTAAAGGGGTGGGTAACTGTATCTCCTAACTGTCAATCCAACCACCTCCTATTCATAGAAACACTTTTGCAACAACTTTTAAGGATTCCTTTTCTTTAATTTTATTTCCTGTTTTCTTTTATTAACTAAGTAACCCAATAATGTTTTATGTCTTGAGCAATTGCCATCAAGTTTTTCCTTGTCCATAATAATAAAATAAAATAAAACTAAACTAAAAGAGAATAATTAACTAATAATCTTTTAACTAATTGTAATTAATTTGTCTCTTTAATGAGGGTGTCACAGCTTCCCCCCCTGAAATTAACACCGTCCTCAGTGTTTCAGCCCCTCTCTGGAAAGAGTTCGGGGTATGCTTCCTGCATAAACTTTTCTTCCTCCCAAGTAGCTTCGTCTGGTGCAAAGTGCTTCCACTACACTTTCACCTGAACGACTACTCTTTTGCGGAGCTCAATTTCCCTTCGATCAAGTATGCGTAGAGGCTCTACGAGGAACTCTCCGTCCGGTTCTACCTGGAAGTCACAGAAATAATTCCAAATCAGTACTTTTTAGAGTTATTCATTCTACCAACTAAGTTTTATTTATCCTTCTTCCTACCTGAATATTCTGCCAATGAATTACATGTTTCTCATCATGTATGTATCACTTTAGTAGGGATACTTGAAACACATTATGTACCCGAATGTGACTGGGCAATGCCAATCTATAGGCTACTGGTCTGATTCTTTCCAATATTTGGAAAGGACCGCAGTACCGGGGAGCCAGCTTAGCACAAGAGGTCCACCTCATAGTGCTTCTTTTAGGATTAATTCATACATATACGTGGTCTCCTACCCCGAATTCTCGGTAGGATCTTTTCCGGTCTGCATAAAATTTCTGCCTATCCTGCGCGGCTTTCAAATTCTGTCTTATTCGTTTTACCTCTGCCTCCATTTCAGCCAGCATTTTAGGTCCCAATAACAGCTTTGTATCGGGACTGCTCCAGTTTATAGGCGTGCGACATTGCCTACCATATAATGCTTCGAAGGGGCTCATTTTCAGAGACTCCTGATACCCATTTTTGTATGCAAATTCTACCAAGTGCAAGTAATCTTCCCACTTGGTAGGTTGCTGCATTACATACATTCGCAGCATGTCTTCTAGAAACTGATTTACACGCTCTGTATGCCCATCTGTTTGAGGATGATAAGCAGTACTAAAGTGTATCTGGGTCCCTAATCCAGAGAATAAAGTTTTCCAGAAAGCAGATGTAAATTTGACGTCTCAATCTGAAATCACAGTTTTTGGTATGCCATGCAACCTAAAGATCTCCTTCATAAATATATCCGCAATTTGTACCGTCTTATAGGTAGATTGCACAGGTATAAAATGAGCGGATTTGCTTAGTCTGTCCACCACCACCATAATAGAATCATTCTGTCTCCTTGTTCGCGGTAGCCCTGTGATGAAATCTAAAGAGATAACTTCCCACTTCCATTCAGGAATGGGTATAGGCTGCAATAACCCGGCTGGATGCTGATGCTCAGCTTTAACCTGCTAACACTCTAAACACTTTCTTATGTATTCAGCAATGTCCTTACGCATTCCTGGCCAGTAGTAAACTTTCCTTACTGCTGTAAGCATTTTCTGATATCCAGGATGACCAGCGTAATTGTTGCGGTGAAATTCATTCATGATTAATTCTTTAAGATTAATGCGGTTAGGCACATAGATCTTCCCACGAAAGGTCAAGGCCTAATCCTCACCTTCTCCAAACTCTGTTGCTTTGTTATGATGTTTGTCATTCTTCATCTGCTGCCACAAAAACTTATACTCTGGGTCTTCTTGAGCTTCTTCCTTCAGTTGCTTCAACAATTGGCTTTCCAACTGGTTAAAATATAGAGCAAATAGATTCTGCAATTTCTGACTTAAAACGTCGGAAACTCTATTCTCTTTTCCTTTAACGTGCTGAATGTCCATGTCGAACTCGCTCAGAAATGCATTCCATCTCGCCTGTATAGAGTTTAAATCTACTTGTTTAAAATAGCTAGTCAGGCTGCTATGATCTGTTTTCAGCACAAATCTTTTACCCAGGAGATAATGCCTCCATACCCGGAGAGCGTGGACTACTGCTGTAAGCTCCAAATCATAAGCAGAATATTTCTGCTCATATTCCTTAAGTTTCCTTGACTCGTAAGCTATTACCTTTCCCTCTTGGGTTAATACTGCCCCAACTCCTTCTTTGCTGGCATCTGTACAGACTTCGTAATCTTTTTCCGGGTCAGCTACCTTCAGTACTGGAGCTGTGGTTAGAAGTTGTTTTAGCTTTTCAAAGCTGTCTTGGCATTCTTTTTTCCATCTAAAAATCTTGCCCTTCCTCTACAAGGATGTAATGGGAAAGGCAATTTTGGAGAACCCTGCTATGAATCTTCTATAATACCCGGCTAAGCCCATGAATGATCTAATGTCCGCCACATTCCGTGGAACTTGCCATTCCATAATGGCTTTGATCTTTTTGGGATCCACAACTATTCCTTCAGCTGTTATGACGTGTCCCAAGTACTGAATTTCTGTTTTAAAGAAATCGCAGTTGCTGAATTTCGCATAGAGCTGATGCTTCCTTAGTGTTTCCAATACAATGCGCAAATGCTCCTTATGATCTGCCTCATTTTTAGAGTACACCAGAATATCGTCAATAAAGATGAGTACAAAATTATCTAGGAAACGATGAAAAACACCATTCATTAATCTCATAAAATTTTCTGGCGCATTTGTTAATCCAAAGGGCAGTACAACAAATTCATAATGACCATATCGGGTGCGGAAAACTGTCTTGCAGATATCTTCATCTTTAATCCGAACTTGATGATATCCGGATCTTAAATCGATCTTGGAAAATACCTTAGCCCCTCTCACTTGGTCAAACAAATCATCGATTCTTGGTAGAGGGTACTTGTTTTTAAGAGTCAGCTTATTAAGCTGCCTGTAATCCATACACATGCGTAATGTCCCATCTTTCTTTTTAACAAAAAGAACTGGTGCGCCCCATGGTGACACACTTGGGCGGATATAGCCTTTTTCTAATAATTCTTGTAACTGTATTTTCAATTGAGTTAACTCCGGCACACTCATCCTATACGGGGCTCTTGATACTGGTGAAGCACCCGGTAGCAGCTCGATAGTGAAATCAATATCCCTTTTGGGTGGTAGTCTAGGAATTTCTTCTGGGAATACGTCCAAAAATTCCTGCACCACAGGAATATCTTCCAATATTGGGGCCTTTTCCTTAGAAGCTGAGTATCCCACTTGAATAGCATATAACTGGCACCCTTTTCTAATACACTTACCCATCTGAGATGTTGTTATTGGTCGTAATTGTACAGGCTTTTTAACTCCTTGAACCACTTTCTGTGTACCATCTTGCTTTCTGAATGAGATGGTCTTTTCCTTATAGTCCACTATTGTCCAATGTCTTTCCAGCCAATCCATACCCAACAACACATCGTACGATCCTAATGGTAAGATATTTAGATCTACCTCAATCTGCTGTTTTGCCACTTCCAGCACACAGTTAGGAATTTTCGCTGTTACCTTACGTTTTGCCCCAGTGGCTAACTGTACCAGCCATGAATTTTTAAATTTCTGCTCTTTTAATTTACATAACTCTACTAACTTAGGACTGATGTAACTCAGACTTGCTCCAGGATCAACCAGAATTGAAACAGGTTTGGTTAGTAATATACCTTCAAGTTCAATCATCGTAGGTTGAAAATCAGCCTGTCGATCTTCTAGCGCTGCATTGATGCGATGCACGCTACGCGCCACGTCTCCTACTGTAGATGCTTCCTGTAGATTTGCTACAGTTTCACTTTTGTTTCGTCTGGGACAGTTCTTAAAATAGTGAGCTTCCCCACATCCCCAGCACTGTAAGGGAGGTTTGGAATTCTGTCCTAAATCAGGTTTACTTGATGCTTCCGTGGGCTTCTCCTCAGCTGGCCACTTGATTCTTTGGTGGTTTCTCCCAAACTGCTTGCTGATTGTGCTTCGTGCTGTATTCCTGAAGCTGTTGTTTTTATTATTCTTAAAGGTAGAGTTACTTTTCTACCCTTTTTTAGGCTGCCAGCCTTTTCCCACTTCACTCTTGATTTTATTTTGCTAATAACACAACCATGCTTTTCGGATAGCCTCATCCATGGTCTGGGGGTTAACGAATTCTATCCGTTCTCTCATATGAGCAGGTAGGCTGCTTAAAAATCTCTGTACCTTAGCCTTCTCTTCTCGGAGATAAGGTACATAACGCAGCAGTGAAGTGAACTTTGACACAAATTCTTCTATCGTCATTTGTCCCAGCCGGAGATCATGGAATTCCTTCGCCTTATCATCATAAAATCTTTCTATTAGGTATTTATCTTTAAAGTACTGCTGGAACAGTTTCTAGGTTATGTCGCATTCATCAATGATGCGCACATTCTTCACTTCTTCCCACCACAAGGTGGCTTTTTCCCGTAATTGATATATGGCCAGTCTGGCCTTCAAGTTGCTGTTGTACTCATAGACCTGGAAATATTTGTTTATATTTATCAGCCAGGCTTCAGCTGCTTCTTCTGCCTCACCATCAAATGTCGGTGGCTTAATCTTTCGAAATTCTCCCTGCAGCTCCACCCTTTGTCTTTTAGAGTCTTGCTGTCCAGACAAATTTCCCGATTCTGCCTCATTATAATTTCTATTTTTACTTCTCTGAGAGAGGCTCTTTTCAGTTCTGTCATCTGCATTGTACTGAGTCTGCTGGTCTTCTGGTTCTGCTGATAATTCTTTTTCAACACTAGGGTGTTTCATACCCTGATTCTGTTTATCTGACAAACTCTTCAGGATCTTCTCTTGGTCCTGTAACAGCCTCTCGTTGTCCCTTCTAACTCTTGTCATTTCTTCCTGAAGTTGCTGTACTGTATTTAACAGGAATGTAGTTTGCTGCTGCTGCTCTTCAAGCAGCCGACTGGTCTTTTGGTTCTACTCCACGGTCAATTGTATCCACATCTCCGGGTTCAAAATTGTGGGGGTTTGAGTCCCCTCAGGTTGTGATGCCATTTCCGCTTACTCTCCTTTGTGCACTAATCACAAGCATTCTGTTAGTAGACCCCTTAAGATCCCAGTGTTGCAACCGGGGCTTTGATACCACTTGCACATATTCAACACTTGTCATATATATAAAAATTAACACATAAAAAAAAATTACTGAACCAAAACTATTACAGAATTTACACAAGGCTAAGTTTTCTTTTGTGGCAGAAATATAGTTTTAACGTTTGCTAGAAGAGTGTTATTATGTTGTGCCAATGTCACATGTAACCTACGAGGCATACCACGTAGGCCAAACCAACACAGTCTCCGAATTAAAAGAAAGAAGTATGATTAACATGTATAGGGTTGATGAGTCACAAGGTGGGTTTACAGTCAGGTCATCGGATGACTCACCACAGGTTTGGCGCGCATCAATTAATCGGGCCTTAATTTCTATACGCATGAGAATTCTGTAATTGTACCACCTGGCAGGTACATTTATTACCTCGTCCGCATGGCAGCGATACCCTCGCTCGACAGTCTTTGGTTTCTCGCCGGTCTATCCTTTGTCATTTGTTCCAAGTGTATTCGGTGAGCTCGTCGACATTAGCTCTTTGTTTCAGCTCGGTGTTCACAGCTTCAGGATTTTTCTCCCGGAATCCCTGTGATTTTGCGACGGACTTAGCAATCTCCTCTCTGGCAAATATTTAAAGGATAAACCCATTGCAGGTATGCAGTCAACTTAGCGCAAAGCTCTCTAGTTACCATTCTCGGCTGTCTTTTGCCTTATCTCTCTCTATTTACAGTCTCAGGGTTTTATCTAACTTAACAAGTTTGACGTGTAGAGCTTTTCATGGACACCCCAATAGACCTTGACGGTTATGGCAGTCTTCTGTCAGTGTTTCCTTCATATTGAGGTAAACGTTTGTTGCGCCCTTTCCCCAAGTAAAATGCTCTAGCTGACTTCTGCGTGTTCCTCTCCTCAATTCTTGGTTATTCAGGCAATGCCTTACGTTATTTCTTGACTGTTTTTCCTACAGGGCAAGCTACTGGGCTCAATCCCTCATCAGGTAATTCTTCACATGAAAATAGTTTTATTTTTGTTTTTTTGTTTACAATTAATGTACAAACCCTCCATACAGGAAATTTTTCCCTTGTTTCTTTTACTGAATCCGTCTCTGTCATTCTTGTGCAGAATGGGTAAGTGGATTAATCGACCCTCTGACGCCTTTCCTTGGCTGCCACTTTCAGTAAGTCCTCGGCTAAAACTAAACGTTTCCCCTGTACAGGTATTTAATCCTATCGCTCTGTCGAAAACTACAAAGATTCGGTTGCTATGGTCTGCGTCGAAACAGGCCTCGTGCTGTTAGTCTTCTCTGTGGATTAACTTGTTAGCTGCTCAAAGATTTTTCCTATACCCCTCGGCAGTATTTGCGTTTTCTATCCATAGGGGTTTTTCTAGGTTTATCGTATTTGTCGAACGATGAAGAGTAAATGGGTTAACGGATTTAAGTTCCGGCCCGAATTTGTATAATGGGGTCAGATCTTTTTACTGGCTGTACCGTGCCTATTTTTTTTAGTTTTCTGCATGATCTTGATACTTTAAACTGTTTTTAAATGAAATTAAAGAGATAGTCGATTTGCATGTAATCTCAGTTTTTATATTTTTAAAGCATATCTTTCAGTTTGTAACCGTAATTATCTATCTCGGCGTTCTGTTATGGTTGACTTATAAGGTGTAAATCTACTTCCTTGTATCGATTCTTCTTGGCGGATGTTCTTGTGGTTTATATATATTTTATGTGCTATCTTCTTACTTAAAGATATTCGCTGGTGAAAGTACATTGAACCTGTAATTGTCAGGCATCGGTTCCGCTCGAGCTTGAGGGTTACCTCAAGAAATTTGCTTTCCTACCCTTTTACTCTGAGGACGCTATCTTCCTACAGAAGTTAGGTTTTTTTCTTTATGTAAAAAGATATTACGTTCTCTGGTTTGTTCTTTCGGATTATGGCTAAAAACTAACAGGCACTACGATAATCTGCCATGCACTTTGTTCTGTTCTCTATTTTCACTTACAGAACGTTTTTATCTTACTTTCCTGTTTGCTTGCCATAAACGAGATTTCGCTATTGCTATTTCAATCACAGGAAATAATAATAATAATATTTTGACCAGAAAAGGAAAAAGAATACTTCTTTCTTCATTCTAGAGGCTTCAGGGAAAAAGAAATACAAAGAGAACAGAATGTTTTCATAGTTTGTTATTTAAACTATTAGAGCCCGTACTGTTCCTTTCCTGAAATCTATACATTAACCTAAACAGATTTATTTACTCTATTTGATATTTTGGGTTGCTAAAAACAAAACTAGCTCAAACCCTTGTAAACTACATTCATAAATCTGCTGAAATTATTCCAAGATGTGTATACAATCAACCATATCACTCTAAACTATTTATCCAGTTAACAATAGCACACAGAAAACTGAATAAATCTATCTACAAATCACACAGCATTTACTTATCTGAGTCTTAGGTAATCCTTCCTTTTCAGCTGTTATCCTCCCAACCTTTCAAGGGAGGCTATTACGTCCTCCACTTGCCCCCTAGCTCCTGAATTCTGGACGGTGCCACGGGTTAACAGTGGAGATACCTCTGCTGTGACCTCTGGATGGCCTATCAAGTCACTAACAGGAATCTGATCAGTCAATGGATTTCAGGAAAACAATATTCCACTGGGCTTCCCCAGCTCAAGAAAAATGCTTTCCCCCTTTCTCCAAAAGTTTTCAGAACCCCCACCCCTTTCCAGAATTCTCCTTTTATTCATAAAGGGGTGGGTAACTGTATCTCCTAACTGTCAATCCAACCACCTCTTATTCATAGAAACTCTTTTGCAACAGCTTTTAAGGATTCCTTTTCTTTAATTTTATTTTCTGTTTTCTTTTATTAACTAAGTAACCCAATAATGTTTTATGTCTTGAGAAATTGCCATAAAGTTTTTCCTTGTCCATAATAACAAAAGAAAATAAAACTAAACTAAAAGAGAATAATTAACTAATAATCTTTTAACTAACTGTAATTAATTTGTCTCTTTAATGAGGGTGTCACATGTAACATAAATAACATATAATAAAAAAAAAACATTTATTTTTGGAATAATAAAATAGTTGTAACAAAAATAATAGAGAATAAGAAAAACTATATATATTTGGATGTATGAAAATTTAAATACATTTTATTAAGTAAAATTTTAAAAGAATAATGGCTATAGAGATTTAAATATAATTTTATTAAATAATTAGTTTAGATCCAGAGTTAAGATTGATTTAGGCCATCTTAGTTCCCTCGTATAAAGAAACTACATTCCACATAAATACCATGGGTCAATACGATGGGCGGTATTTATTTTTTATTGTTATTTTATTTTATTATTTTTATTTTTTATTGTATTTTGACCTAGTTAAAATGTTCGTTACATTATGTCAATATTTTTATTTAATTTACTTTTATTTTTTATTTTGTGTAATTTAACATAGTCAAAATGTTAAACATGACATTACAACCTTTCTATCATTCTTTGTTGGAGAGCATAGTAGCACAAAAATGTAATATTTAAATATATAAATAGTTATTTCACTTTTTTTATATTGTTTTTTATCCATGTAATATAAATTAATTGGATTTTGTTGAGTTTAATTTTATGATAAAAAATATTTTTATAATAGAGAACAAGAAAAACTATGTATATTTCGATGTATGAAAATATAGATACATTTTATTAAGTAAATTTTTAAAATAATAATGGTTATAAACATTTAAAAATAATTTTATTAAATAATTAGTTTAGATCCAGAGTTAAGATTGTTTTAGGCCCTCTTAGTCTTGATCTAATGGCCTAAAACATTTCAATCGTCTAACATTTGATCCAATGGATCAAACATAGACACAGTGGCAGCTAGGGGAGTTGTTTTCAAATAGTGACGCCTTATGGCATAATTAAACTAACCAAATAAATATATTTATTTTTATTTTTTATTATAACCAATATTTTTTTCTATTTAAAAAAAAATTATTTTCATTTAAAAAAAATACATATCTTTCATATTAAACTATAGAATGTGGCTCTCAGTACAAAAATGCGGGTTTGAATGTTTTCTATCAACTTCACTTTGTGCTTATGAATGCATGGAAAATTGTTTGTAGTATGGATATTGATTTCTCTTTCTTGTGAAAAACGTTTATAAATGATTATTGGCTTTTCTCTTTCTTTTCTTAAAACTTAAAAGGATTGATAAATTAATTAGGCCTATAGGCATGGTCTATATTAGAATTGGGGTGCATGAATTTTTGTTATTTAAAATATCACAAATTATGGATGATGTTGATTTTACTAATGTAGGAATATTTTTCATCTTATATATAATCCAATGAATGAGATTAAGGTCTGTAAATTATTTTTCAGTTTCAAACCTCCACTCATGTCATGGCTTTAGAAATTCTTATGTTTACAAACTGAAAATAATTAATTAGAAAGCAGCGAAAATTTTAAGGAAATTTTAAGGATGGAAAATTATCTTCAAGTTCAAAAACATTGGCAAATCTCACTACTCCCTAATGGACAATGAATAAAATGTTTATTGATGTATTTGTAAAATTATTGAAATTTATAATGATTTTATATATACTGGGTATATATTGTTGGCGATTTTTAGGTAAAATGATTTTATATTGTAAAATTTGGGAGAATCATTTTTACAAAAAATGGAAATTGGAGTTTTTTTTTTTTAAATTAGCCCACCTGTGAATATTAGCCTAAAATTTTCCATGTTAGAGAGTTACAATGTTCTTGGATTTATAATTTTTTATCATTACAAATGAAAAATAATTATCAACACTGTTACCAATGACATAGGTAACCGCACTGTTACCTACTTTTTTTTTGTAGCATAAAAAGCACCTGATTTTGAAAAGTGGTGATGCAGAATCACCCCTTTTTTTTTGTGCACATTTTTGACACTCTAATATTTTTATTTATGAAGTATGAATATTTGTTTTAAAATGTTAGTGATTTTCATGCTAATTTTGAAACTTATTGATGCAGCATCAACCTTTTTTTTAGAGTGGTGATTTCCATGTTGGTAATAAAACACAAAACTTAGATAAATATATATATATATATATAAAAACCAATAAAAATGTTAAAAATAAAAAATTAACTCATAAAAATAAAAAATTTAAACAAAAATAAATTTAAAAAAAACAAAAATATTCGAAAATTTTATCAAAAGAAATGACAAAATTTGAAAAAAAAACAAATAATTTAAAGAAAAAAACAAGAATTAACCAAAAAAATAAAAAATAAAAAACATCAAAAAAAAATAAATTCTAATTTATTAAAAAAAACCATATAATTAAAAAAAAAATTTGAAATAGAAAATTTAAAAATAATTAAAATTACAAAATTAAAATTTAGATAAAAAAAATAAAATACAAAAAAGAAAAAATTAAATTTAAAAATTTAAATTAAAAAAATAATAATAATAAGAAAAAAAAATACAAATTTTAAAATTAACCAAAAAAAAACAAAATTTGACATTGAAAAAGAAAAAAGAAAAAAAAAGAAAAACTATCATTAAAAACAAAAAAATGAAAAAAACCGCGTGCAAATAATTAAAAAACAAATATCCATAAATTTACTGTTTTTCTTTTAAATGAAACAATTTATAAATTTTAAAAATGAAAAAGTAAATAAACTAAAAGATTTTAAAAAAAAATTAAATTAAATTAAAATTTAATAAATCAATTTTAAAATTTTAAAAATAATTAATCTTAAAAAAAAAAAATATTTAATTTTTTGAAATCTAAAAAAAAAAAAAAATTTAAAATTTAATTAAAAAAAATATTAAAAATTAAAAACAAAATTAAAAAATAAAAAATGTTACGAATTATAAAATAATTATTATTATTATATATATATATATATATATATATATATATATATATATATATATATATATATTAAAAAAAAAAAATATTTTGATCGTTGTGGCGCCGCCAATCGGCCTCCCGCCGCGAGAGGCCAATTCCGAGAATCGCCCTCCCGTCGCATGAGACAGATTCGCGGGGAGGGTGATTCCAGGAATCGCCCTCCCGTCGCGGGAGGCCGATTCCTGAAATTGCCCTCCCGCCGCGGGAGGCTGATTCCCAGAATCGCCCTCCCGTCGCGAGAGGCCGATTCGTGGGGAGGGCGATTCCCGGAATCTCCCTCCCGCCGCGGTAGGCCGATTCCTGGAATCGCCCTCCCGCCGCGAGAGGCCGATTCGCGGGGAGGGCGATTCTGGGAATTATTTGTTTAAAATTTAATTTTTATATTGGAAATTTAATTTGTTTCAATTTTTGTTTTTTCTTATTTTTATTTATTTAATTTTTTAATTTTATTCATTTTTTTGTTTTAAATTTTTTTTTTCTAGATTTTGTTAATAATTTTTATTAAATTTTGTTTTTGTTTTTGTTTTTGTTTTGTTTTTGTTTTTTTCTTTTTTTTTTAATTGTTTTTTTTTTTCATATTTTTTTTATTATTAAATTTTATGTTTAGTTTTTTCATTTAATTTTTTAAAATTTAACAAATTTTTGTATTATTTATTTATTTGAATTTAATATTTTTTTTAATTTTTTAATTTTTTATTATTATTTTTTTAATTACATAAATTTTTTATCTTTTTTATTTCAATTAAAATTGTGTATTTAAAATTTTATATATATATATATATATATATATATATATATATATATATATATATATATATATTTCAATTAAACTTAATATTTTCAAATTAATTTGTTTTTTATTTTATTTTTTATTTAATATATTTTTTTAATTTATTTTCAATTTTTCATTTTTAATTGATTTTTAAAGTTTTTTAACTTTTTATTTTAACAATATTTTTCTTTTATATATATATATATATATATATAATTTATTTTTTATTTCAAAATTTATTTGTTTATTCATTTATTTATTAAAATTTAATTTTTTTTTTTAATTTAATTTGTTATTTTAATATTAACATTTTTTTTTAAATTTAATAAAATCTAATATATATATATTTTTAATTTAAGTTCACACACACACACATATATATTTCATTTTTTATAATTTAAATTTATTTTTTAAAATTTATTTGTTTTTTTAATATATATTTTTTGAATTTAATATTTTTATTGTATTTTATTTTTCATTTTTAATTAATTTTTCATTTTTTTACTTTCAATTTAAATAATGTTTTTTTTTTCTTTATTTTAAAGTTTTAAATTTATTAAAATTTAATATATTTCTTTAAATTTAATTTTTTTTAAATTTTTTTTTTTTTTAAATTTAATAAACATTTTCTTTTTCTTTTTTAAATTTAATTTCTATATTTTATTTTTTATAATTTCTTTCTTTTTTTAACTTGTTTTTTTTAATTTAATATTTTTATTTTGTTTTTATTTGTATTTTTTTATTTCTATATATTTTGAAATTTTAATCTTTAAGTTTTTTTTTTAATTTTTATTATTTATTTTTCTTAAATTTTAGGTTTTTTTTAATGTTTGAATTAAAAATTTTGTTTTGTTTTTATTTTTATTTTTTATTCCTATATATTTTTAAATTTTAAGCTTTAAAATGTTTTTATTTTTTAAATCTATTTTTTTCTTAAATTTTAGGTTTTTTTAATGTTTGAATTTTAAAAATTAAAAAATGTTATTTCTATTTTTAAAAATGTCAAAAATATGATAGTTTTTTTTTTGTTATTCCAGCATCAACTGGTTTTTTTTTAGGGTGTCTTTTCAATCCTTTTTTCAAGAAACAATTTTTTTTTAGCATAATTTTATAAAATGTTGAAATTTGACCTTAAAAAAAAACCAAGTGCATTCTGGAATACACTTTTTTTTGTTTTTGGGGTGTTTTTCCATGTTTTTTGAGTCTTTTTGGGCTAGAGTTCCCGTTTCGAGGTCAGGTTACCTATTTCATCAATTTAACGATTTGGATGGGCTTATAAAAAAACAATAATTTAAAAATTGGAGAATAAGTTTCATTTCCTTCAATGTGGCTTCATTTATCTTGAAAATAAAAATTTGGGATCCATTGAAACAAGTTTGCAAATATGTATAAAATATTGGCATTGCTAGATGTTGGAATTCTCTCTCATTGTGTGGAAACTTGTTACGGAATCCAATCCTATATGGTAAAAAAATTACCTACACTTATGGAAAGATATATTTATAGAGACAACCAAATCTATCACCCTTGGAGACTATTCTGCATCTCTTGAGTAAGGATACCTGGTAAGCTATTTCCAGCACTCGACTTGCATTTTCTATTTAAAAAATTTTCTTGTGGAATAGGATTCTTCTACTAAAACCTAGGAGAATTTTGATCCATCCTTCATCGTATGCAAATATAGCTTTAGACTGCTTCAATTCCCGAAGCAAACGGAGAGCCAAATTAACATAATCAAAGGAGTAGGAGAGTGACAACACTAGCTATGGCCTTGGTTAAGCAGTTCACAAACTGGCTATCGTAATTAAAACATTCAATGTTTTGATTCTTGTGCATCCACTCACATTGAGTTTATTATTGATGTGTATCACTTAAATTTAGTCTTGGATTGATCATTTACTTTTTTGTTTAATTAGGAGTTTGTTCCTATTTCTTAGGTTTTGGTTCTAACTTCCCTATTTGCATGTATCCTATATACTATTTGATATGTAATGAAAATGGAGAGTGATTTTCACACACCGTTCCTCCTGGTGTAGTCTCTCAGAGAAGAGCAAACCAATACAACTTTTAATAATGTTTGAATCTTCCATATTTTATCATGGTATCAGAGCTGCAGGGTTGAATCAAAGCCAGAGTGCTTTTGATCCTATGAGTGATTCAGGTGGAAGAGGAGAAGCCCTTGATGACCTGAGGGCAGCTGTGAAATCGGCTGTGAGAAATTGGGTAGACATAAGTCTTTGCAGAATTTCTTTTTCTGGTGTGTAAGCTAATCAGCGTGGTCCTTTCACTCACAGACGAGCCGATCAGCGCAAATTCGTGCCCGAGAAAGGCGTTATTGCAGAAATAAATGAAGAGTCACACAGAAAAATGCGTTGATCCATGTTTGCACTTACAGATTTTCTTCCCAGCGTGACCAACAAGAGATCTGGAAGTTGTTCAGGGTGCTGAAATAGCTAGTGTAGCTCAAGATTGAAAGAGCCAAAATAGCTCGTGTTGGAGGAGCCAGAGAGCTTATGATTTGGAGCATCGTGGAGCCAGAGTGCTCATGATGCAGATCATCGATTGAAGCCAGATAGCTTCTGCCTGTGGAGCCAGAGAGCTCGTGCCTACAGATCCAGTGAGATCGTGCACAAGAGTTACAGTGCCTACAGATCCAGTGAGATCATGAAGAGGAGTCAGAGTGCCTGCAAATCCAGTGAGATCATGCAGAAGAGTCAGAGTGCTTGTAGATCCAGTAAGATCATGAAGAAGAGTCACAGTGCCTGCAGATCTAGTGTGATTGTGTCAAAGGATCCCAAGAGTCGTGGCATCAAAGGCAGTAGCAATGGAGGGATCGATGTAAGCATGATCCATGACAGAGTGAGCCCATGGTGCAGTGCACAGAGTAGCCTTCCAAAGAGGTCGAAGAACAAGTAGATATGTTTCTTAATATTGTTGGTTTTTTTTGATCTGGGGTAGATTCGGTTGTGGATCCAGTTTTCTATCAATTGTCGGAGGTCATTTTTTTATTGTCAGGATGAATAATTTAATATAAGTATACTTGAATGAAAGTAAAAATCTTGATGGTTCCAACTATTCAAATTGGAAATTCAAGTTACAGACTATGCTAGAAGGGCATAGTGCATGGGGGATCATGACTAGAGATGAGTTGAAACCTACAATTGTAGCAGGCGCGGCAGCTGCAACAATACAAGACTGGGAGAAGAGGGAGAACAAGGTGAGATTGATGTTGAATATGGTAGTCAAGGACTACATCATCCCTCGTATCAAATATTTTAAGTGTGGAAATGAGATCTGGACAACTCTTAGAGACTTGTATGAAATTAGAAATAGGAATCACCTATTATTCCTTAAAAGAAATATTCTCTCCATCAAGATGGAGGATAATGAGACAGTAGTAGCATTCGTCTCATGCATCAAGGACCTAAAAGACAAGCTTGGCGACATTGGAGAGGTTGTAAGTAATACTGATCTGGTAAATATTTCTATGAATGGTGTGACTGGTGATTGCCAAATGTTTATAATAGGCTTTAATGCTAGAGACAAAACTTCCAAATTTGATGAATTGACATGGATTTTCATGTAAGAGGAGGAAAGACGAATGACATTGAAACCCCAAAATACAGATCTAGCTCTCATGGTAGAGAAGAACTGATTTAGAGTAAAATTGAATGGAGGACACAGAGGTGGAGGCACAACAGAGAAAAGGTTGAATCCACCTCGAGGTATGTCACCAAACATGAATGATCCACCATTAAAATGTTTTTATTGTAGAAAATTGGGGCATATGGCTAAGCATTGTCGTAAGAAGAAATATGATGAAGTTTAGCAGAGATAGAAGAGACATGCAGGGAATTTTGTGGATTTTGCATATGATGACCATAACCAAGATCTAAGATTGTTCATGGTCGACTCTGATGAAAAGGATGAAGTAGATACATCGTATGTGGATTCAAGAGTGTCCACCCACATGACAGGCAACAGAAAATGGATCTAGGACTTCAAGGAGACCATCACTGGACCAAAAATCTACCTTGGAAACAACAGAGGGTACCCAATAAAAGGACATGGTAACGTTCCTGTAATTCCGGTTGATGGTTATATTAGGTTATTTCAGATCATGATGTATGTACCCGACATTAATAAGAATCTGATATCTATTTTGATGATAACAGATCAAAATCTTAGGGTGAAATTTTAAAAATCATATTGTGTTGTTAAAGATTTGTTGGATTCTATGAAGAATATTGCAATAGGGATTTATGTGGGCGACCTCTAAAATATGGATGTGATAAGTGTGCAACATCAAGCCTTGACATGGTCAGGCATGTCTCCGAAAGAACTGTGGCATTAGATATTTGGTCATATAAATTTCAAAGATCTTTAGCTAATTCAGAAGAAAGGTATGGTTACTGGTCTTCCTGATCTAAAACATAGTCATGTTGATTGTGAATCATGTGCTCTTAGGAATATGCAGAGAGATGAGTTTCCTATTAATGTTAATACAAAACGAAGAGATATACTTGAGTTAGTCCACACTGATTTATGTGGGCCAATGCAGTTAAGATCTTTGGGAGGTACATATTACTTCTTATTTTTTGTCGATGACTGTACTATATTTATGTGGGTATATTTTCTCAGCAAAAATAGTCATGCATCTGATCGAATAAATCAAGGTGCACATGTCAAAAATGTTTGAAATGAAATACCTTGGTGAGCTTCACTACTATTTGGGTCTAGAGATCTGGAGAGATTCGGGACAGACCTTTCTAGCTCAATGTAACATTAGCACAATTGGCCCAAATTATGATGGCTAGAATGTCGCCCTTGCGACACATAGGCATCCTAAGAGTGATACTTTGAGGTGGGGAAAAAAGTCAGTTCTCCTAAAGTCAGAATTTTGACACTTGAGTTAACTGTCAGAAGAGCGATACTTTTTCCGACATTTCCAAATGGTCATCGCTCTTCTGACATTACCAACTGTATGTCATTATTCTTATGTTGGCAAGCATATGTCGCTCTTCTAATGATTCAAGTAGGTTTCACTATACCGATGTTTGCAGGTAGGTGTCACTATACTGACATTTGTAGGTAGGTGTCTCTATACCGATGTTTGCAGGGATGTGTCACTATACCGACCTTTTCAGGTAGGTGTCGCTATACTGACGTTTGCAGGGATGTGTCTTTGTATCGACATTTGCAGGTAGGTGCCCCTATACTGACATTTGTAGGGATGTTTCGCTATACCGATGTTTGCAAGGTTGTGTCGCTATACCGACGAGTGTAGGGAGATGTCGTTATACCAATGTTTTCAGGTATGTGTCTCTCATTTGACAAATCTAGATGGGTGTCGCTCTACCAAAGTTTGTATAGCATCCTCGGAATACTAACAGAACAAAATATAAGTGGAAAAAAAATGGGTGTAGTATTCTAGCTCAAGAAATCTTAAACCACGGGAGGTGGATCGGTTACTTACTGAAAAAACCAAGGTGTTGAACCTCAGAATTACCCTCTCCTTAACATCCTTTCTCACCTTTTTTTCCTTACTTTCTCATAAGATCACATACTCCAATCAATGATAAATGTTATTTTTGGCTTAAGGAATGCATTAAAATGACTGCCATGTTATATTTTCATGTTCTTCCTATTTTAATATATATTTGCAATTTAGCTACAGAACGCAACCTATTCTGCAGCTAACTGTGGATTCCATAGATACTCTCATGGTCTGGTTGGTTCTAGGTGTCAAATGAAGAATTGAGCTACATGGGTGTTTCTAGAATCATCTCCACATGGATTTTGTCCTATTCACTCGGTCAAGATTGACAGAAAAGCAGGCCTAAGATCATGGTCAAAGGCATAGTCAAAGTATGTTAGCCGAGAGTAGCAGGACTCTTGATTGACTCTATCGTAGAAAATCAAGAGTCAAACAGTCCTATTGCAATTCTATAATTAGCCACCTGTAGCAAGATTATCTCATAGACAGCTATGTGTATTTTCCTTTAAATACTGGTTATATAGAACCGAGAAGATAGTTAAGAAATTAGGTTTTAAGTTTAAGCTTTTTGTTGATAATCTGTGTTAAGACTTCGTTTCATCATAATACAAAGCTCACATTGCCAATGATTGCTTAATTTCACCTTTAACTAGCTAGCATTTCAGCCAAATTAGTTGCTGAGGACGCCTACATTGGAGGAGGTTTTTCAGTTGTTGTTTTTAGTTTAATTTCCATTACTATGTTTTCAACAATTTTGTTTTCTTATTAGATTAATGTTTCATTCCAGTTTTGATCAATAGCATAATGTTAAAAACATAATTGTGTAAGCCTTGTTCTTCAAAAATATTTCATGAAGATAGATAACTCTATTTTCAAATCGAATTAAGATTGAAGCACTAAGAATATACAGTTATCTAGTTTCGTTCTTTTTTTCATTCATTTTCTTAGAATAGAATTATCAATTAATTGTGTAAATGAATGTTCTCAAAAGTCATTTCATGATGATGATTTTGAACTAAATTATTGAATGTGTAATTCATACAGTTTTTGAGTTTATTCTGCACATATTTATTTGTTTTCTAGGAATTCAGAAACTAAGGTATAGTTGACTTCTTACACAGCATCTCAAGAGGGTAATAGTTCACACTAAATGTTGGGGAAAATCTAATATACATTAGTTGTTTCAATCAGTTTTACATTCTTTCACATTTTGCTTTCATATCCTCGCTTAGTTGCATCACTGATATTCCTAAATGTCATTCCAAAGATATTCATTTAATCATGTTTCAAGACTAAATGATTGAATGTTTAATGAGTGCAATTACAGAGTTACTTTCTGTATACTTTACTTGATTTTCTAGATCATTAGGTATAATTAGTTACTTAACACCATCTCAAGAAGGTCACAATTCATAATTGAATGTTGAAGTATCTAAATATACAGTAGATGTTTTCCTTTGCATCCTTTGCTTACTGTTCTAGGACATTAGAAGATAAAGTATAGATATTTACTTACACATCATTTCAAGAAGATCACATTTCATAATTTAATGTTGGAGTAACTAGAAGTTCATTAGTTGTTTTCATTCTCTTTTTTTACTTAAGACAGACACTGCAATTTCAATCTCAGTTTTAAGAATTAGATCCATGGAATAGAACGAATGCCAAGATAGGATAGATGCTCTGTTTTCCAAATTATATTCTAACCAACCAACAATCTTTGATTTATTTTTATGTAAATTAGATTAATTTAGGAACACTTCCTTTTCTTCCTTCTTAAAATTCATTAGATTCATTTAAATATTTTCATAAGTTTTAGATTTAACATTCTTAGACATCAAAGAACAAAAACCCCCAAAACAACATAAAATACAAACAACGAAGTAAGAAGAAAGGTTGACTAAGCACATATAGTGCACTACACTTCATTAGTTTTCAAACCTTGGTTGATAATTTATGTAAGAAATTTAAGACATTAAATTGACTAAACACAAGGGAGGTGTATCGATTACTAAACCCGCCCTTCGGTTCTAATTATTGAGAAACCCACCTAATATGCACATATTTGGATGATCGATTAGCTGATGTCTTCCTCCTTTCCTTGAACAATGCTTTTCTAAAAGCTACCTGTCCTTCCAAACCTCATTTTGTTCCTCTGCTAGCACCAGAGCCTTGCATGTGGAGAGGAACTACATGCTGGGTACATAATCATCGGGGATCAAGAAATTTGCTTCGGTTTGTCGCTGAAAAACCCAAAAATTAACAACTCTCTGCATCTTTCTAGGTCCCATTTCTAACTCAATCACATCCCCATTGCCTGCCATCTTGGCACAAACAATTTTATTTGAAAATTCATAGAAAGTGATGCCATACAACTATAAATATTTATTGATATACCTTAGCAATATTCTCTCTAGATTAGGGAAATAGATGCTCAGAAAATGAAGTCCATTTTGTATTATACGGTATATCTCCAATGTAACCAAATTGTTGCCAACATATTTGTTGTTTCAACCTAAAGGAGCATTAGACCCTAGTTTCTCACTCATTTGTGGATTTTTGTTCTGCCTCATTTTATTCTCATTCCAATATCATTTGGAGCTACTCCCGCTAGTCATACTGAGTGTCTGTTAGCTAGACTATATCAGAGTTTATGCCTCTCTGATTGCACCCTAAATTAGCCAAGAAATTGATTGCCTTATTTTTATCTCTCATGGTGTGTAAGGTAATAATATAATTGAAGGATAACAACAAATTTTTAACTTGGGAAATCATATTAATTAGCTTCCAACCCTTAGATATTTTTTCAATAGGAGCACCTTGCAGAATTTATAAGCTATCGTTATGACCAACTGGGAGGATCCATGAATTTGAAGCGTAGTCACACCATTTGAGCTAATTATCTAAATATATCTTTCAAGAGCAAAAAATTATGCTTCATCATTTCTATTTTTGTTGGAATTAGTTGCATACATTTGAATAACTTGGTGATATCAACCTCTCAAAATCTCTCCAAAAGTTGCTACCCTAGGGTTACCTTTTGCATCTCTATCAAAACTTGGTTTCATGAATCCCTCAGGGGGTGAGGATATATTTAGGGTGACAAACATTGAGGGTTAAGTGTTTTTATAGAGGCTAGAGAGGGCATGGATGAGGAGAAGTTTAGTTTTCCCATGACAATGATTTATGGAGGAGTTTCTTAACAATATCCTAATACCAAGACTCATCTAGGATGGTTTCCTGCATGTTTTTCTTTATCATTTTCCAAATTTTTATTGCAGACAATGGTTGGTCTCTAAAAATCATTCTTTCCAAATATCCCAAGTAGATTACATAGAAAATGAGGTAGTTATAATGAGATCGGATCATGTCAAAAAGAAAAAAAATCATCTGGGAGAAAAAAATCCATAGTGGGGCATATAAGAGGACCAGTAAATGAAAAAAAAATTCCAGTCAATTCAAATGTATAGTCAGTGAACCCACTATGTTGGAAGGGAAATTAAAAATATTTCACAACGATCGATATGGATCACAAACGTAGGAAGGAAAATTCAGCCAATCAAATTATTATGGGTTTTGTATCCACATATACTCTATCTCAATAAAGGAATTTACGAATATGTACCCTGTTTGAATCAGTGATTGGAATTAACAAAAGGGGAGATGGTTTCCTTGAAAGGATGAAGGATATCATTGGTATTCCTTGAGCTGGAAGGTCTACCCACTTGCTTGGGCTTGCATTCCCAAAGATAGTAGTTGCCTCACTATAACCCAGACATACTAGTAGCATATCAACAATGAATCAATATTTTTCCCTCATAAAAACACATCAAACTCCGACCTCATACTCAGGATGCTCTAAATATACCATCAACATCTCAAATACATTGATGAAATTACCACAGCAAGTAGCAATACATTTCATTATGACACTCTCTCATTTAGCATTAGAAACCTTGAAAACACAGTGACATACATATCTTGACACTCTTAGCCATTCACCTCTACAATAATAGCATTGTTATAAGCATAAATAAATACAAAAATAACATGTGCAAAAGTCTTGATCATCTGATCTATGTGTAGCAATAAAATCAATTCATCACACCATTTGTTTATTCAATACACTCTATAGGTGTCCAAAAATATTTTTATCGATCTCTGAAGTCTCCAAATTGATCTACTATAGGTGTAAAATTCATCCTCAAGATATACAATTGTAGTCTACTCACACTAATCGCACAATCTCTCTATAGGATACACAACTCAGAAAATTACATATGATCTCACTACAATCAGACTTCAGTACCAAGGCCACATGACATCCAACCTGCACACATAGGGAGTATTTTACCTTTAGCCTTCAATTCTGGTTCTCAAATTCTCCTCCTCGATATCATCCATAGCTAGTCAGAGTCATGTTATGATACCACTATAATGTACGTAGGTAATTTAGAGTGTTCAATTTAAAATTATCAAGAAAATATTTCCAAAAATGTTGTTTTCTTTCTACAAACAAATTGAATGCAACTCGATAATTCTGATTCAAGTAGATGACACAAAAATATTTTTTGATTGTTTGTGGATAGACTCGAAGAGAAAAATATGAGGCAAAGAAAGAACTTTATTTGGAGCATATAACAAAATTATAGTGCCACTTATAGACTCGACTCCTGGAACATACACCATCCACAAAACTCATCTTGAGAAAGTCTTGAAAACCATTTAGCCACTTAGAAATACTGCTACATCTACGACATCAATTCATCCCTTTTTCCAAATGAACTGCTACTAGAATATGAGAACAAGGTTTTCTAATCTAGAACAATGGATGAAATCCAAAAGGAAAACAATGGTTCTATAATTTGAAAACAATAGACCAAAGACAAAAGGAAAACAATGGTTCTATAATTTGAAAATAATGGATCAATGGTTCAATGGATCAAAGCAGAAAGGAAAAAATAGTTGCAGGAATGTCTAGGAAAATAAAATACATGCATTCAACCAAATACTACTTTGATTGTAATCACTATTTGACGGCGGTGCTACTTTCGCTAAGATTATCAATGACTAAAGTATAGCCACAATTTTTCTCTACCTTTGTGCTCTATGTGTCAAATGTGGATATACAATCATTTCATAATGAAAGCTATACTACAAAAATCCTCATCTTCATTATGTAGCCTGATTCTTAGCCTTTATTTGCCACTGGAATAACAACATCAAAGTCACTAACAATACATTCTGTGGTTTGAACCTTGTCAGTCACATATATTCCAGTGCCAACATTAATTGAAGACCATATTATCCTTGCAGATTTCGTCCCTCGATCCTGTAACAACATACTCATCAAAGCATTTATAACTCAAATATAGAGCATTTAACTTGGATCTTATTTAAGAAAAAAATAGAATCCAACATGTAACTGGCTAATAAAAGTAGACTTAATTAAGTGGTGGTAAGAAATAACAGTGATTTAGACTTCAGATAAAACCTACTAGTACAATAAAAAAAAGGAACTACTTGATAGAAGTATAATCGGCTGGAGAGGCCTCCAAGGTCTATCTCTTGGGTTCTAAGGTCACCAATCCATCCTTCTCCACTCTTGGAGGGATAGCCATGGATTTCCCATTCTAGATGTGGAAATAACTGCATTAATTGTTATGCATGTGGATTAATTTATGGATCACAAAATTCAAAAGGCTTCTTCGGGTGCTTTTCTTTGCATTCCCTTCATAACACCATCTAAAGTGACCCCGGTCTTGTATAACCGGTGGCATTTTCCCACATTCTTCTATTTTGGGTAAGGAGCCAACTCTGAAGTATTTTTCTTTAGCAAGGATTTGTGCTTTTTAGCCATAATATTGTTCCATTTACTATACCACATAATAGAAGAATGATGAAAATTATGGAACTATGATGGAATACTTGGGTTTCATGTGTTATTTGATATAAATGTGTTAAGCATATATGCTGCAGAATTATTACCATTGATTTTCACTATCTTTGTGAGAACTTATGATCTGCTACATAGTCCTTCTCATGAGTGTTGCAAATTTTTATTTACTCATCAAAATGAAGAATGATCAAAATCATGTTAAGTTAGTACTTGCCTTAACCAACATAGGCTGAAGTGTTCTCTTCAACTCCGTAGCCCAAGAAAAATATTGTCAAAGTATGTCAAACTATGTAATGCAACATAACAACTTAAAAAAATGTTAATTAAACCATATCCGTAGGAGAAATTAGTATAATGGATTTCAAGAGTGGGTTAATCAACTACCCAACACTTCTTGTAACTAGCAAGATAAATTCTGTGATTCTTGATCAAAAGATAGTAGAGGGAAGTCTTGGCATTCCCTGGGATCCGTTATAGTGATTCAAGAACTTCCCACTATTTATAGGTGTATAGACAACTTGATTTAGGTTAGCTTTTGTTCCATTCTAGCAGTATTTGAGCTATAAGCTGCACAATATTTGTAATTCCAGTTTTTTAATTAATGAAAAAATTTCCATAGTAGATTTGAGTTACTATTTTGATTGAGTGATTCACCACTCTTTTTGCAAGGGCCCGTTCAAGGAAGTAAGGTGATGAATGTACATGTTACATATGTTTTCAATGTTCATGTCACATTGTGTTGTGTGATTGCATTTTTCAGCATGGTTTCTTCTGTTGTTTACATTCAGCAACTCATATATTCTTTTTAGTCTTGCAATGATGTTGATTTCCTCAACATGATTTAGTTTCACCAATGTTGAATGAATAGTTATGGTTTGGTGAGATATAGAGTAGCAGGCCTAAACCTCACTAGTACTATATTTCCCACTACTAATAAGATTTTTTCTTGTAAAAAACAACTATTCCTTCATCGCAAATGCACTTTGCATCTGCAAACTATGGTTTAATTCCCCTCAATCAAATCACATTATAGGTTAGTGGTTATTTGTCTTCTGGTAATGATTGGAAATGTTTCATATGCAATGTTTTGCTGAGATAGAGGAATATGAAGGAAGAAAACATAAATCCCCTGTATTGAAGCTTGTTCTCCGTCACTTATTAGAAGAATGAATGTTTCATATGCAATGTTTTGCTAAGATAGATGAATATGAAGGAAGACAACATAAATCCCCTATATTGAAGCTTGTTCTCATGGTTTTATTTCCCCCCTATGGTCTTAACTATTCCCATTAAGGGCACTAAAATTCACTCCAATATGTATTATGCTTGTGGTGCCTAATATGTGTGTCAGGGGCTTAGTGTGCCACACAGGGGTGCATTTCCACCTATGAAAAATCAGGCTGCAATAGTTGTCACAAGTATGACATGAGGGGGATTATACTATATAACTTCATAATCCCTTTCCAACATCAAATAAAATTCATTAAAACTCTTAAAAAATATATGAGGGGATTAATATAAGCCTACTGAAAATTAAATGCATGATTACGAGTTATGCAATAAGGAGAAAATATAATTTGAATATATCAAATCTTAGGACCCATGATGATTTGAACCAATGGTTCATAATAATCAATGTAGATTTAATAGCATAATTAGTAAAACAACAAAACGATTCAATACAATGGTTTTATCCCATACCATGATTTTCCACATGTCATATTTTCACCGATAACAAGTTAAAATATTACACTCAGATATTGTTAAAATTTCTACTTGAAAATTATACTTTTGCTTACATCCAAGATCATGTTTTCACTTTCCCTCCCATCATTTTTTCAACTTTTTAAAAAACCAACTTAAAAGCTCCAAGACCTAGATGCCAATCCCACAAATAATAATATTGCATGTCTAGAAAATCCTTTAATAGATAAAATTATGACTAGATGGTCTAGATGATTCATCCCTCAAGAACGTACAGATTCTTGAAAATGGAACCTCAATCAAAGTAGAAAAATATGGTAATTCTCATTTATTTTCTTTAAGAAAACATTTGAATTCCAAATGTTCAATCTTTCCTCAAGGGTTAGATAGTTTTTTATATTTAGTTATCTAGATATCCAAGACTTATCAAGAGAGACATATGTCTAGAATATAGAATTTTGAAAAACTTTAAATGTAGTTTTTTATAAGATTTAGATTCAAAATGGTTTTTTATAAGGCCATACCAGAGAGGAAGTTCGATTCTCCTGCATCACTCTCTTTCTATCGGAAGTTTATTATGAACTTCAATGGTATTTTTGCACCTATGGTGGATACCATCAATAAGGAAAATTAGCCTTTTCATTGGAAATAATATTATGAGAGAAGTTTTAAGTTTTGGAAGAAGAAGATCACTGAAAAACCAATCCTAAAACTACCAGATTTCAACAAATGTTTCCAAGTTCGTTGTGATGCCCATGGGATAGCCATTGGTGCAGTACTTAGCCAAGAAGATAAGCCAGTATCATACTTCAGCGAGAAATTAAATGAGAGTAGGCATAAGTATACATCTTATGACAAAGACTTTTATGAAATCATCCAAGCATTGAAGCATTGGAGACATTATTTGTTGGCTAATGAATTTGTCTTGCTTTCAGACAATTCTACGTTACAATACATTTGCAGAAGCACAAGCCGAATCATAAACATGTGAAATGGGTGGACTACTTGAAGAGTTTTACGTTTGTTTTGAAACACATCAGCGGTCAGGCCAACAAGGTAGTAGATGCGTTAAGCAAAATAATTTTTATATTACAAGAAAGCGCAGTGCAAGTGTTTGGATTTGAACATCTCAAAGACTTGTATGAGATGGATGCATATTTTAAGGAAGCTTATGAAGCTTTCCAAAATCGACTGTTGAGCATGATTGGACTATAACATGCAGGAGGGGTTGTTGTTCAAAGGATGACAGTTGTGTATTCCGGAATGTTCTATGCGAGAGAACTTAATCCAGGAAAAACACAGTGGAGGTTTGGCCAGACATTTTGGCATAGATAAGAATTTGGATTATTTGAGCCACTTTTACTATTAGCAGATAATGCGAAGAGATCTGTAGAGATTCGTGATCAGGTGTAAATTTTGTCAACATGCAAAGGGACGCAGCCAGAACGCATGATTTTATACAACCTTACCCATTCCGAATAGACCATGGGACTCAGTCAGCTTGGACTTTGTCTTAGGTCTAAAGAAGACACAGTGGGGATTTGATTCCATCATGGTGGTGGTGGATGGTTTCACCAAAATGGCACATTTCATTCCATGCATAAAGACAAGTGATGCCACACATGTAGCACACTTATTCTTTTAGAGATAATTAGGTTACATGGCTTGCCGAATTCCATCATCATGGACAGGGATGTAAAGTTCACAGGCCATTTCTGGAAAACATTATGGAAGAAGTTAGACACCAAGTTAAATTTTAGCTTGACTTATAATCCACAGTCAGATGGGATAACTAAAGTGGTGAACATGAGTCTGGGGAATCTACTGAGGAGTCTGGTTGGTGAAAATTCCAGAAAGTGGGATCGTGTGCTTGCACAAACGGAGTTTTCCTACAATGACTCACCCAACAAGAGCACGAGCATAAGTCATTTCCAAGTCCTATATGAAATGCACCCACGTGGAGTATTTGAGTTGCAGGATTTGGGTCGGTTGGAGTGCAGCAGTGCTGATGGTGAAGATTTCGCAAAAGCAATCAACGATCTACATGAACAGGTCAAATTCAAGTTACAGGACAACAACCATAAATATAACTGGAGAGAAAATTTGAAAAGGAGGGAGGTAAAATTCAAAGTAGGAGACCTACTACTGGCACATTTGTTCAAGAGAGGTTTCCTAAAGGTGAATACAATGAATTGAAGATGAAAAATATCGGGCCTTGTAGAATTCTTCGGAAGTTTTCTGCAAACGCTTATGAGTTGCAGTTACCTCCAGGTGTAGGAATCTAGGCCTTTTTTAATGTGGCAGATCTATACCCATGCACTGTTGTTGATGAGGAAGACAGTTCGGAGAGATGAACATAGGACATCCAGAATGAGGATAGATCATGGATTAAACAAATTCCTCTAGCACAACCTTTGGAAATTGAACAGATTTTGGACACACAGGTAGCCAGGAAGACACAAAGCAAAGAATATTTAGAGTATCTGGTCAAATGAAAGGACCATGCTTTGGAAGACTTTTCTTGGTTGGACGCTTCCCAAATTAAAAGCACATGATACTCTATTGAAAAGCTCATGGACTGGAGCCATGCGTTTAATTTACCTCAGGATCCTGATGCAGGAGCATCCAACTGAAAGACTACAACTGGAGTTGATTTTTTCTGCTGGATAGAAGAATAAGTTTTGAATTCTATTTAACTTTGTTTTAAGTTAATTTAGGATAACAAAACCATTGTAAATTGTAGGTTAAAATAATAGTTAAATTAGGATTAGTTAAGTATTTAGTGGAATAAACTATTCTGAAATTGAATGATAGTTTCTCAACCATATGGGGATTTTGGAATGGCATAAAGCCAAACCAAATCCACCATTGTGGGGTTATGCCATCCGTAGTGAGGAAGGAGTTAATATAGGAGCAGAAATAAATTTTAAAACCAGCCATATGAGGGCATCGCTCTGTATTTTTCATTTCTAAATTAATTTCAAGTGTTTTGTGCTTTGATTGGGCTCCCTGTTTTAAATCGATTGTTTGAAATCTTTGTTGAATTGAACATTTGTATTTAATCGCACAGCAAGAAGATAAATAGGATTTGCAGGCACAACGAGGCCATAGTTATTATATATTGTGCTAATCGCAAAACGAATACCAATCGGATTTGTAGGATCGATGAGGGCTATAGATCCGACACCAATCAATGGTAATAAAACACGTCTCAACCGTAACGTTTTCTCACATCGCAGAAAATAGAAGTCACGGTTAAGAATTTGCAAGTTAAATTATTTAACTTGTGATGCGAAGTGGTATGAAAGAGATAAGCGTGGGTCATCGGATCTAACACATATTAAACAACAGAGATTAAAAATGTGCTAGGATCTATTTCACAAATCGCAAGGTTTAGAGGTTAGTGTTAAGGACCTTCGCAAGGTAGAATAAAATTTGTGTGATGCGAAGTGGAAAAGGCACATGTCATCAGCGTGCAGCATCACAAGTCGCAAGAAATAGATTTTAACATTTAATTTATATTGTAACTCATGTGAAATGTGATCCTTTGTGATCAATCAGACCGGTTGTGGGACCCTCTAGTAAGAATTCCTGCGTACTTGCATTTTTTTTGTGTTTTATGTGTATTCAGTTTAAAGAAGCGTTGTTGATCATGCACGTATGTATGTTAATAAACCCCAAAGTTGGACTCTGTTGTGAGTAAGGGAGTTTTGTGTCGAATCATAAAAAAAAGTTTTGCGTTGTATTCTGATATTTTTGCAGCTAGTCTACATCAGAGAGGTCCAAGAGAATTATTGAACCCCTTAGTAGAATGAGAAGCATGCCAATGCCTTGCTATTATTCAGAGCTATTTCTAAAGCTAAATATACTTCCACGTCATCATTAGCCTGCCTACATTGACTGATTCTACTAAACGAACAAAGAAAGTAGTTCTGATCCAATCAATGACCTAACGCAATAAGTTTGGTTGTCACCTCTACCTCTTGAATATGGTGTATGGGTCCACTGCGCTCATTCCTACTCAAATATATGAAGGCCACAGATGTGAGGCTTAAAATTCCTTTAATATATAAAGGAATGATCCAACCAAATGGTTTTTAGAGATATTGATAACCCTCATCTTTCTTATCTATGGGCTATGGGTCCAATGTTCTCACTCCTAATCAATTCTATGAAGGTCGATAGCTTACAGTAACTTATATCTCGAGGTGTCACTCCAGAGAATTTTTTATTGCTGAAATCCATCTTGGACAACAGCTTCAAACAACCAATATGTTGATGAACATTGTTGGTGAACTAATTGCCACTAAGAAGAAGGAATATGGAGAAGTTTCCTATGGATTCCGGTGGTGGACCAGGCCCTATGGAGTCCTCAATTCTGCCCCACTTATTAACAACAAGTATCATTGAACACCTAAACATAACAATATAATTTACATTAACCATATCAATATTTGCATTAAACAAGATAACTTTGCTTTCTTGCTTCATGATATCAATTGCAGGACCATTCAAAAAGAAAGCCTAAATAACTTAGTATATCAAATGTTGAAGCAAGTTTCCAAAAATTTGTCGCAATAATTAGTGTGCATTTGTAATTTTTTGATCCCATATGGTTTAAAGACTATAGACTAATTTAGTAATTTTTATTACAAAATAAAATTCAAAAATACAGGGAGGAACTTTTGCAATGCCCTCACCTGCTTTTAGTTCTGCTTACAAATAATAGTCTCCAGTAAGAAAAAAAGGATAATATAGTTAGACATTGAGAATCATCATCTCTATGAATTAACAAGGAAATACTATATGGTATGTATTTACATTTCCTTTTCGAAATTGGTACTGCCATCATATGCTATGGTTTTAAGATAAATTTACAATTAATACTCACATATTGGAATGGATCTCAGATGTATGTGTTACCATGGGGAATATGGTGGACTGTTTTGTGATGATATGAGATTGTTTATTAATGCAAGACATGGGTTGCAGTAATAATGTTTAATTAATTTCGTGAAACTTTTTTAAAAAATCTAGAAGTATCCCATGTTAATTCATTCAAATATATTATGTTAAACCTCACATGAATATCTAATCACAGAAAGATAACAAAATACATAGACACACATACATAGAAACAGGGAGAAAGAAGAAAATCACACCAATTTCTTCCAATAACTTCTTTCAAAGAGTAGGGAGTTATTTTGAAAAATCTAGCACTAACACATACAATAGAATAATATGGTTTGGTTGCATCTGATACAAGAAATATCTGTTGTAACTTGGAAAATGCTTCCTTTAAGTCCTTTGAAATCCGTTGAACAGATGTTTCGCTTCCAAGATCAGATCCATCAGATGTCCTCTTTGAGCTTCCTAATCCCCTTTTATTTTTTCCTTGTACTTCCTCATATGATGTCCTTACACCCACACCCTGAGGTTTCCCTATCCCTATATATGTTCTAAAAACCAGTCCCCATGTCATTTCCCTTTCGGACATGTCATATTCAGATAATATTTTTCGAGAGCCTAAAGACTCTCTCTTTGAATTTTCTCTTTTTTCATTCCCATTCTGTTCGAGCAATGCCACAGCCATAGCTTGTCTATTCCACACTTAATTTTGGTATTCCTATGGTCCTCCATAAGAGATCTCTTATTTTTCTCCTATACCTAAAGGAAACTCTTCCATCACTAAAGAATCATTCGTTGACTCACTTCTGATGGTGTTTACAGAGTTATTGTTTGCTAATGCCATTCATTTATCGATGGATCCCCTCAACCTTGCAGATTGTGAACAATGTCCATATTAAAGGCTCAGATTATTCTCCTCATTTTCTTTGTCTCTCATGTTACAAGGAGATCCATCATCTAGAGCTCGAAAAATATCGAACCCATATCTGACAATGAATTTTAGGCCCTTGGCAGAAAATTATTCAACTAAAGGTGCATCTCCACCTAATGATTTGTTTGACACCATGCCTATTATCACTAAGAAAACACCAATGTACAAAGCGACACAGGCCACTAGGCTGACCAGTATGCCTATTGGAAAGTCCCTCTTCAATTTTTTGCATTCTTCAGCAGAATTAGCGACTGCATCAAATCCAACTCTGTCCCAAAATCTTCAGCGGAATTAGCACCGAACCCTTCTTCAGTGGTATTAGCACTCTTTAGCAGAATTAGCACCAAACCTACTCTTCAGTGTAATTAACATTCTTCAACGGAATTATCACCAAACTCTCCCAAACCTGGCAAGGAAATTAGCCGCGGGAAAATAAATTTGATTAAGTCTATTTATATTTTAGTCTAGCCGCCAAATTAGATTTTAATAGGTAGTCAAGTCAATTTATATGGTTGCTTAGGTTTTAATTAAGTTTCATTTTTATGTGAGTAAAAAGAGAGGTCATTTGACATAGAGGTTATATTTAATTATGTTGAAGTTCGAGAAAAAGTAATAATGTTAGTCTAATTAGGGTATTACTAAAAATTATATTATACCTCCCTAATATAAGTAAGAATGTTCATATAAATAGGGAAAAGGGACATAGGAAATATCTATCAACCCTTAAGGAGGTGAAAAATATTTTTAAATCTATGAATAATGTTATCAATAAACTTAAGAAGCTATAGGTAGCCCCTTATTTTTGAGGAAGTTCACTTAGAGCTTAAAGATACCCTATTAGAATCTAGCCATATATTAGAAGGCCTTCACGTGTGTTGTTAAGAGAGACATGGGATAAATTTTGACTAAAGTAAATAAGGGGCACAATAAAATAAAAGTATAACACCTACTCAAATCACCAAGAATATATCCAAATGATCAAGATGACACACTTCTCTGAGAAAAATTATGAAACACCATGGAACAACTCATATTAAAACTTATAGCCAAACAATCAAGAGTTAGAACAAAATGTTTAAGTGAACATAATAAAAATAGTAAACATTGGACATAAGATCATATACACATGGATCATACAAATACAAGTAAATGTGGTAGCTAAATGAACTTCTTCCTACACATAATGTCTTATATGGATAAGGTAAGGTTTCATCAAACCAATGATACATTCATGAATTAAATATATATCCATATACCTTAAATGGAAAATTATCAATGTGATAAGAATCGTAGGGGCTGAGATGACAATAAAATTTTAAATTATCCTCTAAAATCCCATATAGAAAATAGGGTAACAGATCCTATGATATCCAATTTGTGATATATATATGGTGGGAAATCCTCAAAGTATCTCTGAAGAAATATGTCTCGTTGCGGTCTAGGTCAAGAAGAGGTACAACGCCTCACTAATTTGGTAGTTGAAGAAGTTTTAATCTTGGTTTGTCAATTTGGCCCTAAGTAGGCAAGGCAATATTGAAGGAGGTGACCCCCTTGGAAGAGTTCTAAAGGGGAAGGGCACATAAGGCCTTATATAAAGATATAAATCCAAGTACCTCCCTCATATAAAGTTCTAGACATGTATTTAAAGAATGTCGATAACAACCTGTCCAAATGTTGATAAAGACAATAGAACATCCCTTGGATCTCATAATGGGAGCATCTACAAATGAGGTGATCGTTTAATTATATCTCATATATATGGAAACTCTAGCATATGTTATTTAAGAAGAGGAAGGTTGTTATGATTAGTTTCAAGTCGACGTGAATGTAAACCCACTTTCAACACACCAAGGGGGGTCTAAAGGGCAGCATCCGATGCTCTTGTGCATATGTGGTTAAACAAAAATGCCCCCTTTCATTTTCATGAAGTGTTACTCATATAAAATCCATATTATAGTCGAAGCCCTAAAAAGATGAAGTCCAAGTACATTGAATGTATTTTCTATAAATAACCTTTCTAACAACCTGGCACAAACATACAATGATGCCATTTATATCGAAGGTGTAAATCTCTTGCATTGTGTTACAGCTTTAATTGCTCCCCAACAAAAATGTGCCATGCTTCCTTGTGATGATGCTTCAACCCTATTGGAGAGTAACCTCACAATGTAGAAGGAATTTAAACGTGATGTAACTTTATTATTGCCCCACCTTCACCCTTTGTCTCACCACTCATGGCTAATTTGAGGTTATTTCAAGCACTGGGATGGATAAAATCATTTTATTTTCTAAAAACCAAAATTTTCCAATATGCTCAATTAGAGGTGAAGGATTCTCCTAGGAGGTCAATGTGGTGGTTTGGGGTGTTATTTTCATCCTTGGATACTTAGTGGTTAAGTGCTTCAAGGGTCAAGGGTTAAGGTCCAAGGGCTTTAGTGTCAGAGGATTTAGCGGTTAAGGACATAAGATTTAGGGGATTTAGGTGTTTAAGCGGTTATAAATTAAGGTGTTTAAGGGTGAAGGATTAGGGGTTAAGGGTCACAGGTTAAGAGGATAAGGAGTTACGGCTTACATAGTTCATGGATTATAGGTTAGGGGTTATTTTCTTAAGATTTAATGAGTAAAGGGGTTTATGGGTTATGAGTTATGAGTGTAGGGGTTAAGGGATTATGGATTGGGGGTTAAGGGGATATGGAATTTAATGGTTATGGGTTAAGGGCTTATGGTTTTTGATAAATGGACTCCTAATCCCCTTATCACCACTATTGGGGGCTTCCCTATCGATTGCTCTTGCTACCTTCCCTCTAGGTCCCGTAGCCCCTATGGAATTAGGTCCTAAGCCCCCTTCCAATTCTCTAATGCTAGGATAATAGATCATACTAAACCATGCTTACACCTCTAAATTATACCCATCCATGATACCCTTTTGTCCCATTGCCCCATTTTTTCACATTCTCAAAGGCACAAATCAAATATTTCGATGTATCTTGGATGACTTGTCACATTCTACTAGCTTCACACATGAATGGAAATTCCCATCATTTAAGAATTTTTTGGAGGGTTTTCATGGCATATTCAAGGGTCACATTTATAGAAAAAGAGCATTTAAGTATATGTTACAGGGATTAAGGACTATAGGGTAGTTGATGGGGAAAAAATTCCACCTTTCCAACAAGGGGGAATTAACATGATCGTAGGTCCCAATTAGACCCGCTCTCGTTTGGAATGGCTAATCCCAACGCGTTTTAAGGATTGTTATAAGGGTTAGGGGAATAACCAGTTAGTGGTTAAGGGATTAGGGATTAGGAGATTATGTGTTAGGAGAATAAGGGATTAGGGGTTAGACGTTTAGGGTTTAGGGGTTAGGGAATAATGAGTTAGTCATTAAGGGGTTAGGGATTTGGGGCTTAGGGGTTAGGGGATTTAGGCACATTTAGGGGTAAGGGGAATAATGAGTTAGTGGTTAAGGGATTAGGTATTGGGGGGTTAGGGGTTAGGGGATTTAGGGGCATTGAGGGGTTAGGGGTCTAATAATGAGTTAGTGGTTAAGGGATTAGGGATTGGGGCTTAGGGTTAGGGGATTTAGGCATAGTTAGGGGTTAAGTGAATAATGAGTTAGTGTTTAAGGGATTCGGGATTAGGGCTTAGGGGGTTAAGTGGGTTAGGGATTGCGAATTCGGGTTTAAGGGTTAGGGGTTAAGGGGTTAGAGGTTTAGTTTTTAGGGGGTTAAATGGGTTAGGGGTTTATAGGTTTAGGGGGTTAGGGGATTTAGAAGTTAAGTATTTTAGGGGTTAGGGTTTAAGGGGTTAATGGGTTAGGGTTTTAGGGGTTTATGGGGTTAAATAGGTTAGGGGTCGTGAATTAGGGTTTAAGAGGTTCGGGGTTAAGGGTTTAGAGGTTAAGGGTTTAGCTGACCTTAAATGAGTTAAATATATGACAGCTGCCAACTCCAAAACATGAGTGAGACTCAGTAGGCAAGGGTTGTGTAGCACCTGCACAATGCCTACACAACACCTGCACAACGCCTATGCAGCACCTATGCAACACACTTTGTTTTGGGTATATCTCCAAAACCGTAACATATTTTTCAAAAACGAAGGAGGTTGTTTTATATGATAGTGTTGGGAAGAAATAACTCTCTCTGTTTCTCCAAATACTTCCACGTATTCTCACAAAATTCTATACAAAACCATGGCTCAAAACAATAAATCTACAAACTAAGAAAAATGAGCTTTAAAGATGCATTCAGAACGCGTGATCTGTTACACTTGTGTGAAAACTGGAATAAGTTTTTGTACTTTAGCCCCTTGGTAGGAATGAATTTGATTACTTTAACTTGGATAAATTCCCCTCCATGGTCATATCCCAACTTAGTTGGGATGCCTTTTTCATTTGAGAGATCTACGACTTAACACCAATCAATTGGAGGGCAACATTCCGAGTTGAATCTCCTGATTGAATTTTTATCCTTATATCATTTTAGTGCAAGTTTGGATATTTGGTTCTTGCTCGATGTGTTTCTCGGAGAAACATATTTACAAAAGAGCTAGGAAATGAACTTACTGAAATTTCTAGACTTATGAAGCATATGAGGGGAGGAAGATACGAGAATTCCATCATTTTTTAACTGGAGAAGCATCTACTTGGAGTGCACGAAATTGTTACAAAGGATATTTCTTCTTCAAGTTTTTTTTTTTTTTTTATTGTTGATATTGCAAATGCAAGATCTGCTAAGAAAGTGCTTCAAAAACTTCTATATTTAGGGATTCAAATGTTTTAAGGGAAGAATACTTTCATATAGATTTCTTATAATTTTTTTTTTTCACATCTTGTATTCAGTGGTTCTCTTTCTTTCAATCCACAGAAGAAAGATTTGATTGAAGTTTGTGAACTCGTTAAATCATCCTTTGTTTTTGGATTAAATCCCTATGAGGAATTTATTCATTCAATCTCATCGAGAGAAAGAATTTTCTGTCAAAAGAAGGGAGTGAAAGAACTAGGAAAATTATTTAAGAATCTAATGGCCTTTCTATGTGATCTGATCAACGATCTGCTATGATGGGATAGTCATAAAAATATTGCACAAACCTGCACAAGGAACATGGGTGTCAGTCGCAACTTAGCATTTTAGATAATACCACCCTCACACAACCCAACCCAACCTAACCCAATCCACCCGAACGCGTTTCCCTGGGTGCCCTCACACGACCAGACCCAACAAGACTCGCCCCAACATGTTTCCCTAGGCACCCTTACACGACCCGACCCGACTTGACCCAAACACATTTCCTTACGTGCCCTCACATGAACTGATCTGACCCACACAAACATGTTTCCTTCGATACCCTCACACGATCTGACCTGAACTGACTCGGCCCACCCTAACGCGTTTCCTTGGGCGCCCTCACATGACCTAACTCAATCGAACCTACTCGAACACGTTTCCTCGGGGGCCCTCACATGACCCGAACCGACTCGACCCGCCTGAATGTGTTTCCTTGTGCGCCCTCACACGACCCTACCCAACCCACCAGAACGCATTTCCCTAGGTGCCCTCACTCAACTCGACCTGACCCGCCTGAACGTGTTTCCTTGGGCACCCTCACATGACCCAGCCCAACTCGACCCGAACTCATTTCCTTAGGTGCCCTCACACGACCCGAACCAATGCTCACGAACAAGTTTCCTAGGGTTCGCCCCCAAACGACCCGACCCAAATCGACCCACCCTACTCAAATGTGTTTCCTTGGGTGCCCTCACATGACCCAACCCGACCCACCTGAATGTGTTTCCTTTGGTGCCCTCACATAACTTGACCCGACCCGACCCACCAGAACATGTTTAACTAGGTGCCCTCACATGACACGACCTGACCTAAGCTGAACATGTTTCCTTAGGTTCCCTCACACAACCCGAACTGACTCGAACAAATGTGTTTACCAGGGCGCCCTAACACGACCCAACCCAAACTGACCCGGCCCGCTCGAACGCATTTCCTTGGGTGCCCTCACATGACCTGACTCGACCCAACCTTCTTGAATGTGTTTCCTAGGCGCCCTCGCACGATACGACCCGACCCAAACCGACCCTCTCGAACCCATTTCCTTGGGTGCCCTCACACAACATGACTTGACCTGACCTTCCCGAACATGTTTCCTTGGTGCACCTCACACGACACAACCTGACCCAACCCGACCCGCCCAAACACGTTTTCTTATCCGCCCTCACATGACCTGACCCACCCAAATGCGTTTCCTTAGGCGGCCTCATATGACACGACTCAACCCAACTTGCCTAAACGCGTTTCCTCGGGCACCCTCACACGGCACGACCAGACCCGACCTGCCTAAATGATTTTTCCTGGGTGCCCTCATAAAACATGACCAAACCTGACTTGACCCATCTGAACGTGTTTCCTTGGCTTCTCTCACATGACATGACCCGAATCAACCCGTTCGAATGTGTTTCCTTGGGCGCCCTCACACAACATGACCCGACCCGACCCAACTTGACCCGCCTGAACGTGTTTCCTTAGGCACCCTCACATGACCTGGCATGGCCCGACCCAGACATGTTCCTTGGGCACCCTCACATGACCCGATCTGACCCAACCTACACGATTGCGTATCCTTGGGCTCCCTCACAGTACGACATGACCCGACCCAACTCGACCCGAATGTGTTTCCTTGGGCATGATCACATGATCCCACCCGACTGAACGTTGAAGGCATGAGGGAGAAAATGACAAATGGGTTGCACAAACGTGCACAGGGCACATGGGCAGTCACAATTTAACATTTTTTATATGAACTCTCTCACACGATCCGACCCAAACACATTTCTTATGGCGCCCTCACACGGCATGACATGAACGGCCTGAACAAAGGGCACACGAGGGAGAAAACAGAAAACGGATCGAAAAAATGTGCACAAGAAACACGAGCGGTTACAACTTAGCATTATATATACGACCACCCTCACATTACCTGACCCCACCTCACCCGACCTGCCCAACGTGTTTCCTTGGGCGGCCTCACATGACATGACCCGACCAAACCCAACCCAACCAACCCAAATGCGTTTCCTTGGGCGCCCTCACACAACTCTACACGACCCAACCCAGATGCGTTCCTTGGGAGCCATCACATGACCCTACCCAACCTGAACCGCCTGAACGTGTTTCCTTTGGTGCCCTCATAGTATGGCACGACCCGACCTAACCTCAACCTAACGCGTTTTCTTGGGTGCCATCACACAACTTGACTCGACCCACACAAACATGTTTCCTTGGGCAACCTCACATGGCATGACCCAACCAGACCTGACTCGACCCGCCTGAACGCGTTCCCTTAGGTTCCCCCACACAACCTTATCACACAACCCTACTCGAATGCGTTCGTTGGGTTCCCTCATGTCACCTGACATGACCTAACCGAAACGCATTACTTGTGCACCCTCACATGACCCGACTGCGACACATTCCTTAGGCTCCCTCACACGACCTGACACGACCTGACCTAGATGAGTTCCTTCGGCTCACTCACATGACCCAACCCGACCAGACCCGACCCAACCCAACCCGAACGTGTTTACTTGGGGCCGTCACACGTAAAACGTCTTTATTCTGACGCTTTTATCATAAATGTCATTATTTTGACACTTTATTCTAAAGATGGCTATTCTGACACTTTTTCCAAAACGTCTCTATTGCAACACTTTGTCCAAAACGTTGCTATTCCGAAACTTTGGCCAAAATGTCACTATTCTAACACTTTTTCCAAAACGTCACTATTCCAACACTTTTATCCTAAACGTTGCAATTCTGATGCTTTTTCCCAAAACTTCGCTATTCCAACAATACCCTGAAACATTACTATTCCTATGATACTCCCTAAATGTCACTAGAGCGACGCTTGTTGGCAAGTTTAAAAAATTGAGAAAAATTGCAGAACTTTCCCACAATACGTCGAAACTGTCTGAACTAAAGTGTGAGAAAATTGACCAGATGTACTAGTGTAAGTATGTCAGGAGTCTTATGAAAATGTTTAAGATGAATTAGTGTAAGGTTGTAGCAGTACAGCTATAACAAAACACCAAACTTCAGTGTGATGATGATTCAAAGGAGGTAGACGCAACATTGGACAGGCAGTTGGTCGGGAGTTTAATCTACTTTACCACTACTAGACCAGATTTGTCTTATGTAGTTAGTGCATTGATTCAAATTATTTCTAAGCCACTTTAGATCCATTGTATTGCAGCTAAAGGTGTCTTAAGGTATCTAAAAGGAATGTTAGACTTGGAATTTTGTATATTTATTCGTGTGATGTGAAATTGACAGGTTTTCTTAGATTCTGATTGGGCTAGAAACGTAGATGATAGGAGATCCATTATAGGCTATGCATTTAGCATTGGGTCTCAGGTAATAGCATGGAGTAGTAAAAAGTAGAAGTAGAGTACCAAGCAATGTGTGCAGTGACATGTGAGGTAGTTCGGTTGAGGCGACTTCTCCAAGATGCAGGAGAAGAACATAAAGCTGCAATAGTAATCATATGCGACAACCATAGCTCCATCAAACTCACAAACAATCCGGTTTTCCATAAAAACACTAAGCACATAGATACTCAGTTCCACTTCGTGAGGGAGAAACTTCAGTCAAAAGAAATCCATATTGTATATTGTAATAGTTGTGATAATGATGCCGATATTTTTACCAAGTCCCCTGGTAGAATTAAATTTGATATTTTTACAGACATGTTAGGAATATTTTTGAACCCTTTCTCCATTAAGGGGGAGTGTTCAAGATAATGGAGGACTATATTAGAGATATTCGGTTCACCTGAACCTTAAATTAGGAGTTTGCTCCTATTTCCTAGGCTTTGGTTCTAACTTCCCTATTTTCATGTAACCTATATATTGTTTGATATCTAATGAGAATGGAGAGAAACTTGCACACGCAATCCCTCCTAGTGTATTCTCAGAGAGAAGAGCTAACTAGTACAACTTTCAATAATATCTGGTTCCGCCATATTTTATCAAAATTGTTTTTTCTCAGCTTCAGTGTAAAGCCCAACGCTTCATAGAACATCATGTTGTCATTATAGATGTGGAAATGATGGGTGGAGACCATCCACTGAATTAACAAACATTGCATCTTATTTCCGTCAAGTTAGTTACCATTGGAGGAACATTAGTATGGTATCATATATTTTATCAATATTGCATTTGATAAATCCGATTGTCCCATATATCAACGTGGTTGGTTGATAGAGGCTATGGTTGAAGTTTGGATGATAGATGATATGGTTGAATTCAATAGATGTAACCTTTTGAATTAACGCAGTTCTTTCATTAAAAGAAAATGAATTTTTTTAAATTTATTTAATTTGTAAATATAAATTTTAAGATGAAAATTTGTAAAGAGATTTTGAACATTAAGGTATTAAGGTTTTATTGTGATATTTGTGAATAAGTTTTTATGATACTATTTTAATTTTTTATTTATTTTTTAATATAGTTATTACATTATTATAAGTCATGTATTCTATATTCTATTTATATAACTTTTGAGAAACTCCATAGATTGGATGATACAAGGCTATGGTTGAATTCAAAAACATTATAAAATTATTTTACGAACGATTTCATGAATTACAATATAAAACAACACAAGCCACTAATATACATATACTCTTATGTGTAGTTGCATAACAAAGTTTATCTGAAAAGATAAGCCATTGAAATTCATCGCTTAGAAAAATATATATATATACGCTTATGGGTAGCTGCATGATCAAGTTTATCTGACAAGATAAGCCATTGAAATTCATCGCTTAGAAAAATATACATATTTTAGTATTCCTCTCTATGATGATTATCATAGGTTATAGTGTTTGAATAAAATAATTATTAATTTAAGATATTAAATTAATAATTATTATTCTAGAATATTTAATAAATCTTTGAGATATTTAGAAATAGAAATTTGTTATTAAAAATTAGGACTCTAGAAAAGAGTCATTTCCTAGGCTCTAAGTTAGGAGTGAAGTTACTAGAGTGGTTAGAAGCTCATTTATTGTAAATGGACACTTGTTTATTTTCCAAGTGATCCATAACTAGATTAAGTTAGAACATAGAGCTTATAAATAGGTTAGTTTCCTATTTTCATTGTAATGTGTAATGAGAGAATGTGAGAGTGTGAGTTTACGTGTGTAAACTCTTGTAATTTGCTATGTAATCTTTTTGCTTGATCAATAAAGTTGTGTGTCTGAGGACACTTTTACAGTTTCATGTGGTATCAGAGCCACAGTAACGCTGTGAGGAGGAGATTCTAGCTCTACCAGGTCGTGGAAAACTCAACTCCGTTGAAGTGATCAGCAAAAGATTGGTATGAAATTTGTCAAATTTTTTATTGATTTTAGATCTGTAAATTCTAAAATCATTTTTTAAAAGAGCAGATGCGTTTCTGTTTCAAATTGTTTGAGTGAAGTAAAAAAAGAGGAAAGCGTTGTATAATTCTGCATTTATAAGAAAAATCTCCAGAAAAAAGAGTCTTGTAAATAGTGTTTAAATGAAACATCGATTCTGCACATCGTTGTATAATTCTGCATAACTCTGCATTTTGGCATCGCTTCTGAACATCGTTGTATAATTCTGCATTCTGGCATCAATTTATACGTGGTTTGTAAGTAGATTCCGCATTACATATAAATCGATTTTTATGTGCTGTATAATTCTGGCATAAGCCTGCATTTTGGCATCGATTTATATGTGGTTTGTAAGTGGATTCTGGCATCGATTCACCATTTTTGTGGCATCGATTCTACACTTGGTTGTGGCATCGATTCAGCGTTTTTGTGGCATCGATTTTGCACTTGGTTGTGGCATCGATTCTGCACTTTCACGTTTTAAAAACCAGCGTTCAGTATTGAACCAACGTATATGAACGTTTGCATTTGAAAACAGCGTTGAAACACTGTGGAATAGGCGTTGAAAACAGCGTTTGAAATACTGTGATTGAAAACAACGTTTTAAAATAACTTTACAACATTTTGAGCTTGCATTTTAACAGCGTTTAATTGCCCCCATTTGCACATATGTTTTGTCGTTTAATTGAAGCCAAATTCAGCATTCTGAACCAGTGTTTTATGATTAGAACCAGCGTTTTCTTGAATAGAAACAGCGTTTTCTGAACCAGCGTTTTAAATGATTAGAACCAGCGTTTTCTGAATAGAGCCAGCGTTTTCTGGGGCGATCTGCTCTAATTATTCTGTCTTGGTTTCAAGAGGAGACCGTCAACAAGGAATGAATGACTCCGATAAACAAAGGGAAATTTGAGATCTGTATACATCTTCAAAGTGAAAATGCTCCCTGTGAAGAGCTAAAGATCACGACCATTGCAACATACGCGTGGCGCCAGTGATTATCTATACGTATTTTTTATGTAATGTTTTTGTAATATTTTTTTTGGGAGAAAAGTCATTTTTTTTTGTAATGGAGTGATAATGTATGTTTTTATGTAAAAGTAAAGGGTCAGTGAAGTAATGTGGAGTGATAAGGCATCCTTTTTAAGGTTATTGTAATATTTTGGAGTAATAAGGAGATTTGTGCTTTGTAATTTGTTTATGGAGTGATAGTGTGACTCAAAGTAATTTTACTTTGAGGGGGGGTGACTTTTTTTTTTTACCAAGATTGTGCAAGAGCACTATTGTAAAAGTCAAATTTTGAAAGTTGCCTTGTAAGTATTTGAGAAATTTACTAGAGCCAAGTGCAAAGCTCAGTCAATTTTCTCCTATTTCGACGACTATTCGAGGGTCAAGGCCAAGCCTCGATAGTTCGTTTTTTGCGTCGTGTGTTGTTGTTGTGTTGCGCATTTTGATATTTTTTGGAGCTTGATTCATGGTGTGAAGTTTTAACACTACAATGTCTAAGTAGATTAATTTCTTTTCTGATTCCAACAAACTTGAAGGCTCAAAATCTTACAAAACATGGCAACGCCTCATCGAAAGCACTCTTGTTTATAATGAACTATGGCATGATATTTGTGATGGAGATGTAAAGCCAAATAAACCTATAGATGCAGCTGCGCTAGCAAAATGGGAAGTTAAAAATGCCAAAGCATTAGCTCTCATTAAATCCTCTGTCAATGATGAAATGTATGTCCATATCGAAAATGCTAAAGATGCATGGTCTGCTTTGA